>JADDOH010025019.1:0-151644 GCA_016648135.1 Agrypnia vestita | reverse complement strand
TTCTTTGACTATTTGCTGCGGAATAATATTTTATAAGAAGTTCATAACTACTTGTCAACGGACGATCTTATAAACATAGTGTATATTGCACAATATATTGAAATCAAAAATCTACGTATTTCCTAGGTGGCGGAACTCAAACATACCTGTAATTATAATTACCTTTCGATATATTGCTACGCCTTTTAATCGGTTAACCCAGCTTGGGCGAAGTGGGAAGATTAGGTCCCACACGTCAGGGCTAATAATTGGCTTCTTTTGCTTTTATTGTTTTCTGTATTCGTTATTATTTATTAGGTGGAAACGTGAGAAGATGTTTTATTTTATTCATTCAATAAACATAATATCATATTTTTACGAGTCACGATAATTATTTATATGACAAATTGTTTAATTTTATTCATTCAATAAAAATAATTTCATATTTTTACGAGTCATCATAGTTATTTACTTATATGACAGATTGTTTTGTTTTATTCATTTAATATAAGTAATATCATATTTTTTACGCGTCACCGTAGTTATTTATCTATACGATTTTATTATTATTAGTGATGCAACGAATACTAATTTCACGAATTCGAGTATCAAGCCTACTATTCGGTGAATACGAATGCGAATGTTTCCACCTGGTGGCGGGACTCAAACATACTTGTAATTATAATTACATTTTGATATATTGCTACGCCTTTTAATCGGTTAATGGATAGTACGTGTGTAATGTTTACGCCTGCATGTGATATCACTATACAGAGTAGGTGAACTATATTTAAGGGGTTTATGTCCTGCATGTGCTCGGCGTAGAGGGAATAGTCACATTGTTTTATTCATTCAATATTAGATATTTGAAATGTTTCTACAACATTTTCCATTATTGTGGGCAGTTCGCGGTTTGATCAGGGGTAGTTAACCTTCGGTCTTCCGTAACCGTGATAGTTTTTCATATGGCATTGTTTTATTCATTCAATATTAGATATTTGAAATGTTTTCTAGAACATTATTCACTATTGTGGGCAGTTCGCGGTGTGTTCAGGGGTCGTTAACCTTCGGTCTTCCGTGATCACGTTATTTACTAATATGACAGATTGTTTTGTTTTGTTCGTTTAATATAAGTAATATCATATATTTTTATGAGTTGCCGTAATTATTTATCTATATGCTTTTATTATTGAGAGTGATGCAACGAATACTACCTTCATGAATACGAATATCAGGCCTACTAATCGGTGAATACGAATGCGAATATTTCCACCAAGGTGGGGGAGAACGCAAGCATACTTGTAATTGTATTGTTTATGTCTGCTTGTGATATCACTATACGGCGTAGATGAACTAGTTTGTAAGGGCTTATGTTCTGTATGTGCTTGGCGTAGAGGGAATAGTCTTCTTGTTTCTAGGATCCTATACAGGTTTACAGATGCTGATATTGAAATATATATACAAGGAAAACACTATTTTGGGAACCATTAACTGGATGGCAGATATTGAAGCACACATACACACAAGGAGGACGTTATGTTAAATACATGACTGGAAAGTTGTTATTGGAAAACACAGGCGTCCAGTCGGCGGGACGCAAGCATATTTGTAATTATATTGGTCATGTCTGCATGTGATATCATTGTACGGCGTAGATGGACTAGTTTTAAGGGGTTTATGTCCTGTATGTGCTTGGCGTAGAGGGATTAGTTTTCTTGTTTCTAGGATCTAATACAGTTCTACAGGTGCTGATATTGAAATATATATATATACAAGGAAAACACTATTTTGGGAATCACTAACTGGATGACAGATACTGCAGCACACATACACACAAGGAGGACGTTATGTTAAATACATGACTGGAAAGTTGTTATTGGAATACACAGGCGCCCCTAGAAGATATGGGCAGTTTGCAGAGAACTTCAACTTCTGTCAGTTAAGGACCTTTTACTATTACTATTCTTTCGCCTTTTTGCATAACCGTGGATGAACTAGATTGAAGGGGTTTATGTTCTGTATGTGCTCGGCGTAGAGGGAATAGTTTTCTTGTTTCTAGGATCTAATACAGTTTTACAGGCGCTGATATTAAAATATATATACAAGGGAAATGAAAGGCTACACAGGCGCTGGTAATTGCTCAATTTTGGAGAGTTATATTACTTCGGATCAGGATGCCATCTCAGAAGCAGACCAACTACAGAACTAAGATAAGAACCTTTGATATTATTTATTCCTGATGTTTTCTTATGTGTATCAAATGGAATGTTCGTGCTATATAATTTGTCATTGTCTCATGGTCACTATTCATTTCATTACGTGGGTTCAGAGTTCGACGGTAACGGACGCGGAAACAAATTAGTACTGATGTCGGGACGTAACGTCGGGATTATATCTTAATTATCTTTAGGATAGAAGCGAGGTCATCATACGTGCATTCTGCATTTCAAACGTTTTACTAACATATATAAATACATATTATTGCGTTTTACAAATTGAATATGATCGCGGGAAATGGGCATTCCGTCCGGTTATGCAATGTTAAACTTCCAACGTAGCATAATGAGATCTTATTACCGGTGCTAGACTCTCGAGGTTAGTTACGTGATTGTTGTATAAATGGAATAGTGAAGGGGATTGAAGAATGAGATACACTCGCGATACAGATAGTTGTATGTAACTGGGATCAAATGACGGGGTGCGTGTTCTCGGTCCAGGGGATGAACGGGACTGCGGAGACACTCTGGGTGGGTCTAAGTAGAATTGCGCAAAGCCTCCACACAGTTAAAATGTGTTCAGTCAAGCAAAGGTGAAGCATTTCGAATCGGACCAGAGCGTCGTGCCTCAAACACAGCCGGAGGGAAGAAGCCCCTACGTTCTTTCACTCCCTTGGCCCGACGAGCTCGAATTCCGGATATGAATGGTCATGAATGTCAGCTAAAAGACTCAGGTAGCCGTACCTCAATCGAAACCTTCGTTCGGGACCTCATCAACGTACGAGACAGGGCGTTCCGCATGGACGAGCAACTATTAGAAGCAAATGAAGGGGATTGAAGAAAGAGATACACTCGCGATACAGATAGTTGTATGTAACTGGGATCAAATGACGGGGTGCGTGTTCTCGGTCCAGGGGATGAACGGGACTGCGGAGACACTCTGGGTGGGTCTAAGTAGAATTGCGCAAAGCCTCCACACATTTAAAATGTGTTCAGTCAAGCAAAGGTGAAGCATTTCGAATCGGACCAGAGCGTCGTGCCTCAAACACAGCCGGAGGGAAGAAGCCCCTACGTTCTTTCACTCCCTTGGCCCGACGAGCTCGTATTCCGGATATGAATGTTCATGAATGTCAGCTAAAAGACTCAGGTAGCCGTACCTCAATCAAAACCTTCGTTCGGGACCTCATCAACGTACGAGACAGGGCGTTCCGCATGGACGAGCACCTATGAGAAGCAAATGAAGGGGATTGAAGAAAGAGATACACTCGCGATACAGATAGTTGTATGTAACTGGGATCAAATGACGGGGTGCGTGTTCTTGATCCAGGGGATGACCGGGACTGCGGGGACACTCTGGGTGGGTCTAAGTAGAATTGCGCAAAGCCTCCACACAGTTAAAATGTGTTCAGTCAAGCAAAGGTGAAGCATTTCGAATCGGACCAGAGCGTCGTGCCTCAACCACAGCCGGAGGGAAGAAGCCCCTACGTTCTTTCACTCCCCTTGGCTCGACGAGCTCGGGCTCTGGTTATGAATGTATGTGAATGTAATAACTCCGTACTCAAGGACGAGATAGGACGTTCCTCATGAACGAGAAATTATAAGATGCAGGTAGCAGTTCGACAGTCAATACTTATGCTCGGGGCCGCTTTAATGAACGAGATCTGTTAGCAGTTTAACAATCAATTTTTATGATCGGGACCGCATTCAGGCGCGCGATGGCATTACTAACACCATCATACTCATCATTCACCACCTTTTCTAACTTGCTGTATACAGAGACCTTCGGGGTTCTCCTTTCCCGGCCAGCGAGAAACATATCAGGAACTACACAATCAACTGTAATAATCATGCTGTTTTACCATCATTTAATATCTCTAGTCAATAAGACTACACCGTGGGATCAATCACATCAACTATATTTGGCGATGCTAACATGGCTCTGACTGACGCGCTCAAGGGAGAGTCTTTTCCAGTCACCCAGTTAGTTCATTCAGCCCTTTAATCAGCAGTAAACATCATAATAATCCGGCTCATGTAGCCGCAACGTGGGATCCTCATCATATACACCAGTCAATTTGACTGCCCCGCGGGACAATATACAAACCTTAATATCAGACGCGGGATTTCTTCCTGATATGTTTGTCGCCGGGAAGCGAGGACTTCGGGGGATTCCAGCAGGAGCAATAGAGTCTCGGCTTGATCTTGGTCTGCAGCTTAGTGTGGGAGGTTATGTCTAAACAGGAGTTAACCACCGGATGCGGCGATGCTCTGGGGCCGCATCCCCCTCCCCCCTACAGGGGGGGGGGGGCATCTAAAATCCACGTTTGAACAGAAGTGGTTAGACACTTCTTAAATTTCACTTACAAATCTGTATCTTCCATTCCCTTAGAATCTCGGGCTGCGATAATGTCAGACAAAGCTTGCCCTGAGCCTCTGTTGCGCCTAGTTGTTGTGAATATATATATGTTTGTCTTCCCCTACTATGTACTATGAACAGATTGAGCAGATTGGACAACGTGAGACGCGCTATCGGTAGGTTTCTTACTTGTGTTTTGAATATAACGTATGCTATTATATCTTGTAAATCTGTCATAAATGGGTGCCGCATGTGGTTGTGCTGACACTGTTCTAAGCTGCTATTATGAGATGTTGATAATCAATGCGGGCGGAATCTTTAGCGTATGCCGTTAACTTGGCAACGATTGTATTGTTTTATATTACAGTATTTTAACCCCGATGGTATTATAGTTATGGCGGTTCAATGTAAGGGAGTTTTGCTACTAGCGTTTATTCCTAGGCTACGCCGCATATAATTGGCTTTTAGGCCAACTCCGGACGTGGACGATATCGGCTATCTCTCATATAGGCGAAACTGTAGAGTTCTAGAGCGGTTTCTAGAAGGACGAGTACGGATTAGTTACGTGCGTTTGTTATTTCCATAGTTAGGTAAGAATTCGATCTATATTAGTCTAGTCGCGTTAATAAGAATACGAATCTCACCACATATCAAAAGAATTTTGGATAGCTACGAACACAACGGAGGAGGAATTTTCCTAACCACTAGATAGATCACGACTGGCCAATTTTGAAAATATAAATTCTTAACAAAAAAAAAAAAAAAAATATTAGCTTTCATGTAAATATACTTCCGAAGTTCTAAGTTCAACTTAAGTTTTCATCTAGTAGCTTAAAGCATAAAGTGTGTGCTTAAAAGTCCCAAAAGCTGTAATAAAGCTCAATTCGGTAGCTTAAAGTCTCAAGCTTTGGGCTTTTCGTAAAACTTACATTATTAAACTTTATAGTTAGGTATTTAGCTTAGGTGTACAGGTAGATACGTTACAAACTAACGGGCGGTAAACTGGTGGTTCGACTGTCGGTATCGGCCGTCGGTAAAATTTTACTAAAATTTGATTAACGGATTGTTATAAGACGAAAAAAGTGACGTTTGTATCAAATTTCAGTTTATTTGGTCTGAAATTTAACTAACGGACGTTTATAAGACCGGCCCTAAGTGTTTGGTACTCACAAAGTCCCACAGACAGAGTATAGGCATTGAGTTCAAATAATCTATTTTCAAAATGTGTCTTTATTAAGGGATAAAATGAAAGAGATGGGAGAATAAAATTGTAAGAATAAAAATAGAGAAAACAAAACAGCTATCCACATCAAACTCACACTGAGATAAAGGCACTTTTATGAAAAGCATGAATTTTGAATGTTTATACCTATCAGAATGTTTAAAAATTGTCACTCATATATACCTAGTTATAATAATGAGTATATTTTTAAGTAAGGTAAGAGATTAAAAAGATTTTTTACATATTTTTGAGTGCCAAGGGCTTTTTTGCTGATTTTATGGGCATTGGAGATGGGGATCAACAAAGTTTTGTGTCTGTTTTTGGCAAAACCATATCTGTTTTTTTTATTTTACATTGTGGCTATTTTTTTATAACCTCACATAGAAGCACTGAAATTTGTTATTCCAAAAATGTACTAAAATGTAATTGGTTAAAATTGTTATAGAACTGGTCTTTAACCCGTACCCGTCCGGAAATTTAAAAAAGAAAACTAATCCTTCGTAATATTGCGCTACAAATTCAAGTAATATGATAGCAAAAGATGTATATTAGGCAAGATATAATCACTCGGTATTGATTTATTTAAAAGCATACTGATAATAATAATCTCCCAAAAGGTATGTATTCGCCGAAACGATAAGTACTTTATTATTTGAAGAATATTTTTGATTATTTATTTTCTTTGATTTATTAAGGTGAGTCGTATTCATTATATTTAATACTGTAATGCCTTAATTAAAACGTAAATTGAATAAAAACTCCTCAAGTGTTAATTAATTTTAATTAAATTATTATTTACAATAATTAATAAGAGTGAATAGCTATGTTAACTATGTTTATCTATAACTGTTTAAGGAATTTTAGGATTTCAAAAGAAAAGTATCACATAACACGTGTAACCATATTGCACAAATAATATAAAAATTATTTAGAAGATTGCGAAAATGTAGCGCCAATATTCGTGTACCTACTTGTAATTTAATAGCATATTATCTGAATTGATTTAAACACAATTACTAATAGGCAAGCATAAATTAAAAAACATCATTAGTAGGTTACACCATAATATGGTAAAATATTATAAAAAAATATTTACTTTGTATATATTTTATAGAAATTTTAGCAGTGATTAGATGTTAGGACTAATAAATGAACTCGTGGATTGACTGCTAGCTAAAGATAGAACCTTATTATATATATATATATGTATATATAATATAATATATATATTATATATATATATATTATATATATATTATCTATATATATATATATATATATCTCAGTAATCATTTATAGTGCTCTACTAGAGATGCAATATGAAAAGGTTTTTTTGGATAAAGTATATTTTACTGTACACAAATTGAAAATATGACTGATGAGACGATGACTGGACAAGACTTCAAGTGGTTCAGTAATGCAATATAAAATCAGATTAATTTCACCGATAATTTCGTATGATTTATGATCTTATGATTTACGCATTTTTAACGCCCTCTAGAGTTAAGAGTTTTATTAACTTTTCACAAACCTTAATTTGTTTCTCGTTAAAGTTTTGTTTATTTGTCTTTAAACATTTGGTTAACGTGCTTAACATACTTGCCTAGAGATCCAGCGACTAAGAGTTCCAGTATCTTGTCAGATCACCAAGTAATTCCTAATTTTTATAGCACAACCGTTTAGCTTAGTTTGAAATTAATTTTCACTTCAAAAAATTTCCACGTAATATAATTTTCTATCTTTTTATCTTACTTTTACCCAGCGTACAAAATCACTTCGGTAGGAAACCAGCGTCATCTTTTGGTGAGCTTATTAACTTATTTCACATACAAAACTTTGATTAATTAATTATGATGGATTAATTGATTACGTATTGTCACAGAAAATACATATGTGTGCAAAATTGCTCGATTAGACATTGGAAAGCGGGTGACAAATCGATCATAAAATTCCGTCCAGACAGATAAACAGGTAAAGCTAATATAAGCGTACTAATAATTGCATTAAAAATATAAACATTTAGAAACCACCAGTCATTTTGGCTAGATACTACCTATTAATGAAATTGATGATCGGCTAACTAGTGATTAGTGAATTTGGCATATAGCTTTAGCCACGGCTCATCTCTTTCAAAATAGTTTATGAAATAAAATATTATTGATGAGATATTAAAATGACCACAAAAAACTCACAGATCACATAACGTGGCGATGTACTGTGAGTTCGCTGTGCAGACTACAGTAGACCTTTTAAACACACTAACCTCAATCCTACTCACTGACTTCAGTATCAGTCCCGGATTCATTACAATAAGAATATTTATTAACAAAGCAACTGTAATACTAAGCAAAGATTTAAAAAATACGATATCAAATATTCTGCGCTATCCTGAAAATAGCAATATTGGGATGTCAGACCTTTATCCCAACATATAATAGACGAAAATTAAAATAAAAAATAAAAATATTTGTATATTTTCACGTATCTCTCTCAAAGTAAAAACCTTTATTTGCGATGTCCATTTCTGCAGTCTGGTCTGACAACTGCCCTCCGCCGCAAACGTAACCTCACAATTCTTATATTTCGACTAAAATTAGTACTAATGCTGTATTTAAAGCTTTTAAAAAAAGAGATTATTCCAAATGCACTTATTAATTTCTTCGCCCACATCGTCCTGCTTGCTTGTAAGGCAAAATTGAAAAGACATATATTGTTGGACTCTATATTTGACGTTTGACGGATATATATCTATGTCTCGTTTTTTTTCGTCTATTAAGTGTTGGGATATAGACATCCCAAAATATCTATTTTCAGAATAGCACAGATTGAAGGTTTGATTTTTCTGTTAAAATATCTTCACATTATGTATTGAACTTTGTATCAACGTTCTAGAGACCAGTGATGATGATTATGATGATGAAAATGAAAGAAAAAATATTCAGAAATAAAAGACAGCATAGACTGAAAGAGATTGTAAAACACGACCAAAATAATATGAGTAATTATTTTAATGTAACACTATTTATACTATTATAGCACGAATTAATTAAAAAATAACTAATATTATATGAATACCGCTTTTACTTATAAAACTAGCTGTAACCCGTCGAAACTTATGGTAATTTTACATGCCGGTTCCTAAAGAATAAGTATATAATTATTTATAGCCAATAACCATGAAATAGTAATAACGACTTTTATCATTATTTTATTTTATATTCCCCTACCGGCAGTTAATGGTATTATTTTAATTATTTTACCCTGGCGTCTGTGCTGGGTGGAACATGGAATGGTTCGCGTCTTTGCTAAGTCTAATATGTACGTTATTTTTTACCGGTCCCGCAGGCTTGACAGACAATTAAATTATTATATTTTGATTAATGGTGTTTAAAAAATCTGTAGGAATAATAAATATTAAATGCATTATGCAAATAGATGCAATTAAAATGCATCAAATATCATAAAATCGAAATATTTAGATACTCCTGTTGCATCCTCCAAAATAGGATATAATCATTTTTGAAATAAAAATACGTTCGCTCAAATGGCTAGCTATCAGCATGTTAATTATAAATATACTCGTAATATCGTAACCACCCCTTAGTAGTTTATGATTTAACTTATTTATTTTTGGCCATATATAATAATTTATATTTTTGATTTATTTTTATGAAGAAAATAAAGTACATCACTGCGTGAATTTTAAAAGGTAACCCGAAAAAAATATAGAGAATTAATAGAAAGAATATATCTAAACTGAAACAAAAACACACAATTGAATGACGGCTGTAATCTTAAACTTTTTTTAAAATTTTGTATTTTAATCATATTCTTAGTATTTCTATGCAGTTGAAATTAAAAACAGAGTATTCTTGACCATCACACAGAACACGCCGACGCAAATCAGCCTTAGAAATAATAGAGTGATTAATGCTGGTGAAGGTTGTACAAAGGCACTAAATTGTGTACTAAATAAAATATAAAAAGCTTCGGTTAAAAAGCTTCACAAGTACGTGGAAAGTGATAACTGTATCAAGCAAAGAATTATTATTGGAAAAGTTTCGCTTTTTATATTTTAAGCCGTATAATTTCGTTAATCTCCATAACTTTTATATTGGACTGGTTTCGATTCAGGAAAATAATATATTCAGATCTCCCCAGTAATGCGATAAACCAGAAAAACTCGACTTTTCTCTCCATATTTCATGGCATTTATTAGCATATTTAATTTTTCTCATTCGACAGCCTTTTAAGATGGAGTGCCTTGCAGTGCTTTTACAGGTAGGTTCACTTTGTTATACTTTCTAATTACTGCATTTGCAATTTATTACACTTGTCTTGTTTTACCAAAATTATAATTGAGTGAATTACATCAAGATATGATGATACATTTCGTCCATTAACCCTTCAAGCGGCTCGGACGTGTTGGAGCAGATGACCGCTTTAATTGGTGACACGGATCCAACTATTCTAGATGCTGAGAAACTTAACCGGTCAGTTGCAGAAAGCCGAGTTAGCTCCATTTATGGAAGATGTTCGGTTCATCTCTAGGCATTGGCTCAGTTTATAGTCAGTTCAATTGATCTAATTATAATGGGATAACCGTATCGTCTCGGTTAGTATTCGTGAGTAAAAAAATAAATTGGTTTTGTTGAATTAATCTTACCCTACTCATTCTAATAAAATATTTAACTCGGAAACAAAGTAACATGTTTAAAAATTTCAATAAATGTCCTTAAATTTGAATTCATCCATAGATCACAAAGATAAAAAACTTTTTTAATGTTTTAACTTTTTACTTGTTCAATAGCATACTAGAATATCAATAAATAATACTATTACATACCTATTTTAGGCAATAATAAAGTTAATAATCCATTATTTATTCTTTTATATACTATTATAATTATACATAGTTCCTAACGATGTATTAATATACTAAGCCTGTCAATAATGAAAGAAATATCATATTTTAAAATTTACATAGAAAATTTGATGGGTTACCCTTTGATATCGAAGTATGTACTTACCTGGATTGGATTAGCAAGGCATAGTTGATTTTTTCGAAAATTGGGAATATAAAGAGTACAATATTTTTTCATATCGAGTCAGGTGACTATACCATTATCGAATTAATTGATTCCAAATATGCGTCTGTGTAGCCCTACGCTCGCAGGACTTTACTAAAAATATGACAGACGTACAAACGAAAAAATTATTTTAATTCTGATTATTAGGTTGAAGATTGAAATATTTAATTTAGAACATTTTATGAATATGAAAAATTTTACGAAACGAAAAGATCATTTTAATATTTTCAGAAACATGGAAACATTTCTTCAATTTTTAGACAATATTGTAGATTTTTTGCACCGCTTTATGGGTCAAAGTAAAATGTACCTACTTAATATATCTGAATTAGAGTTGTCATAATTTTAATGGATAGTTGAAATAATATTTTTGCCAAACTAAGACAACATAGTAAATGTAATTGTTTAGTAGAAATATGGAAGACGGTTACTAAATCCTTGATTCGAACTGATTAGAGGCTCTGACGTTAGTGAGTGGTGATTACGAGGCTTTAGAGTGGACAGTTGCACTTGCATCATTAAAATAATGTTTCGCAAAACAATATGGTACGACCTTTTAACAAAGTACTGAAAATAATTACTTACTTTGAGAGTCTGCTATGAAAATATGCCCAAGTCTTGCAATATTGAGTAAAATTTAATATTAATTACTTGTAAAAAGGGAAATAAAAAATACTTGTTAATAATGTTCTCGTATTTGTACATAAAATTCTTAGTAACAAAATGCCAAAATATTTTTTGAACAAAATTGTTGTACAAAAATAGTAATATACACAACTATAAAACTATAAATAGGAATAGAATAAGATTACCATATAAGAACAAAATTTATGCATGTGTAAATTGTTTAATGTACTGAGGTGTAAAAATGTTTGATGAGATACCGAAAATATGAAAAATGTAAACAAGCTGAATGAATTTATAAATTTTTAATTATTGTAAAAATAGTATAGAATTGTTGATGTTGGGATGCTTATTTTTTTATTTAGGATTAAATATTAATGATAGATTGTAAGAGCATTATTATATTATAGATTATGGGATTATGTTTAGATTATCGGAGCATCATCATCATCACTTTTGGCTCTACAACCACTTGGTGGGTCCTTCTCAAGAGTTTTCCTCCACTCATCTCGGTTTTGTGCCAGCTCCTTCCAGTTCAGAAGCTCCAAGGCAGAAATATGTCTTTGAGGACATTGTCGTTTCATCTTAATTTTGGCCTTCCTGAGCTCCTTCGCCCTATCGTTCTTGAGTTTAGCAAGAAATTTGGTGCTTGATACTCGGTCATTCTCTCCACATGACCCAGCCACCAAAGTTTTCCCAGTTTTATAAATTTGGTGACGTTTAGCTCCTTAAACAGAGTATAGAGCTCATTGTTGCAACGTCTGCGCCAAAGCCCATTTTCTAAAATCGGTCCAAAGATACGCCTCAAAATTTTCCTTTCAAAAACATCCAGTGCTCGCTCATTCCTCTTAGTTAGTACTCACGTCTCAGCTGTGTATGTGAGCACTGATCTAATAAGCGTTTTGTATACAAATATCTTAGTGTTTCTGGACAGAAGCCTCGATTTTATCTGCTTTTGTAGGCGGAAAAAACAGCGATTTGCACTCACTATGCACTTCTGGATCTCCTCTGTAGTATTATTGTTGTATCAGGGAGCCTAGGTATGTAAATTTTTTTTTTTTGGTTGCAATACTAGGATTGCAATACTAGGATAGGAGGAAACAAGCACTCGCTTTCTCCACTCCTCTCTGTCACCTGCCAGTCTCTTCATTTCTCGGTAGGTGCTACAGCGCGCATCTCCGATAATCTGGTCTACGTAACTTAATCTCGGGTGGCCTCTACGATTGTTGCCTTCAACATTTCCCTCGACGATGGTAAAAAGTAGGCCCGGATGCCTTATATTATGGCCTATCCAAATTGCTCGTTGTTGGGCGATTCTGTTGAGGAGCCGCCTCTTTTCGCCCACCCTGCCTGTTGAGCAGGGTGGGCGAAATGTCGGATCGTTTCGGATATGATCTGACCAATGGATCCTCGCCATGCGCCTGTAGCACCACATCTCAAAGGCCGCTAGCCTCCCGAACATGCTCTGGCCGATGGTCCATGTTTCGCTTCCATATATAAGCACACTCCAGACAAGAGTTTTAATCAAGTTTATCCTAACCTTTAAATCTATGTTGGGAGTTTCAAGGATTTTGAACTTTTTGTTGAAGGCGACTCTTGCCTGTTGTATTCTGCTTATGATGTCTGCCTCTGAGCGGCCATCTTGGGAAATTTTGCTACCCAAATGTGTGAATTTTTTCACTTATTTGATAGCGACGCCACTCAAAACAACATTTGTCGACACTTCTTCTCTTCCAACAACCATGCACTTTGTTTTGTCTTTGATTATTTTCATGTTGTATTTATCTACCAAAACATTTTCAACAATGCTGATTGGTATCGTTTCAAAATTTTGACTTCTACATGAGAGAGTTGGGGTTTGTTGGGTGCATCCTTAGATTATCGGGTATTATATTTCTATTTCTATTTTTAATATTCTACCGAGGGTGAATGTGCCCGCAGGTATTCACTTAATATATTAATATGGAAATCGCTACCATTAGTCCTGATACGACGTAATAGCTCAAAACATCGAGATTGTAACCGTCCATTATATTTTAAACACATCGAATTTATCTCGATAGTTATAAACATATTAAATAAATTAATCTGATCTTATACAATATCAAAACGTTTACATATTGTAAATTGTAAACTCGTAAATACTATTATGAATTTTTGTATGGTAATAAAGAGACGCCTACTGTACTCGACAGCATTCTCATCAAAGTCATTTTTCTAAAAAATGAGTCAAGTATCTTATTCTAGTATTATAGACACACAGCGGCCTTAGTAAAAAAATATATTTGAATCGTAACTCTTCCAGTTACTAATTTATATAAAATTTTAGTGTTATTGTAAGGAAAAGTGTTTCGCTTTCACAAAAATACGTTAAGCGATAATGCTACAAGTGTCAATAATACCCAAAAGTTTTTGTAAATCCTAAGACACTGGAAAAACATCCACTTGTAGACCTCTTTCCATTTAAGAAAGACAATCGAATAAGTGTGTGTAAGCTATGCGAACATTGTTCCGTTGTTTATACCCGTAAACACCAACACAACGAAGCAATGTATTTCGGCTTAAACATACTACTTCGATTGTCTTTCTTAAATGGAAAGAGAATACTTGTAGAGTATTTTAAATGTGAATTATCATAGTGAAATTAAAATTCGAATTTTTTATTTTTTATTTATTTATTTATATTTATCGCTATTGAATCGCCCAACTCAGGGTTTTTCACAGTAAAACACTCCTAATGATTGAGAAATACTACATCGCATCACGAGTTTAATATTCTTGTGTAATAAAATAGTAAAATGGACACGACCATAAAACATATTATTTAAGTCGCTACAAACTGGCAGATTCTTACTTACTTTTAATGCGTATTTGGCCTAGCAGTATATTAAGCCATGTATTCACTAGGGGACAAATCGCGAAACATTCCGCTCGACATGTCGCATCAACATCTACGCTCATGTTTCGGGGACAATGACGCGGTCATTTGACGTGTACACACCGGGACTCACATATCTTGTCGCGGAAATGTCGTCCGATGAGGTTATGGATGACAGCTGCGGTATCTCATTTGGCGAAAACATGGTTCCGCGCAATTCGAAATGTTTTTTTGGGTCGCAATTTCAAATTAACGAGGTTTTACTGTAGTAAATTGAATATTATTAAAAGCAAGGTCCTTTTTGCAAATAATTATTGTTTTCCAGACGTCACGGAAATATATCGCCCTATGAGGTTATGAAGATAGCCGCGTATCTGTTTATGTTAATGAGTTTATCGAAAAGTAAGAGGAGAAAAAAGAGGAGAATGCGAAATTATTAACTGCAAAGAGAAAGAAGGACGGACATTCTATGCGATCTTCGATCGATACAGCTCGATGAGTTCGAGAACGATTTCGTTTCCCCGCATTGTCAGCTTGACAGATACAGCGCATGCGTATTCACTTGTAAACATACCACGTGGTACTGACGCTCCGCGGAATGTTGCAGTGAGTACGCTCGGGTACCGTGCGCATGGCAACGTTGCCACGGCACGTAGAAATGCCGCGCTATGTTGTGCGCGAGGTAGCGGAACAGTGCACGACGTTGCAACGTCACGTAGACTCTATGCCGCGCATGCTGTTGAGGGACAATTTGTCCCCTAGTGAATACATGGCTTTAGGTAAACAGCTAGCTTTTACGGACTGATCTAGACTGATCTGAATAAAAAAGGTAAATAAATGTGATTCTGCCTATGTTCTAGAGTAAGCTTAACATCATTTTATTAAAATAGCAAAACAAAATAACTTCATAAAACAAGTAAGGTATAAATTTGCTTAACAATATAACATTCACCAACCCTCTCCTCTCAATATTCCCGTTACAAACACCTTTCCACCTTACACCGATACATCCGTCTTTGTTTGTCAGTATCTAATTAATTGAAGGTATTGCAACTAATGTTTCCTATATTTAAATGTATTTTGTTTAATACTTCATCCATCGATGAATAGTTCTGTCACTCTCGGAACTCGAGTGGTATAATGTATATTTAATATCAAGAAGACATAGTTTAGTAACACAGTTTTATTCCATCCATTTTGAAGATAAACATGAATAATTTATTCAAAATTATCGCTGATTGTAATGATTAGCGATATAAAATAACTCAAATAAATATTTTTTCTATCGATGGATATAATTTAGGACCATGCTTCATTTACATCATTAGTCATTTTTCTTGAAATCCGAATCTAACAATGAATAAAACTTATTACGATTCTTCATATTCAATTCCATATACATATCTTGTTAAAGCGCCTTGGTTTCATATTCTTGCAGGACAAAAAAAAATGTAGTGATTTATTTTTAAAATAATAATAACCATTATATAGGTCAAGACTGATCATGCCTCACCCCTCGCGTCACTTCTGATCAACAAGGTTCTTCTACTACACAATACACCTGTGACAATCTAATCTAGGTGTGCCCATCTATACAACCTGCGGCCAGAAGGCTATGAGAAAACTAGTGTTGTATGAAAAATAACTATGCTTAATTATATGTAACACCTTAGGCAAACATCGTGATGTATTTAAGATGTACTTTATTTTTATTAAATGAGTAATAAATAAAAATAATTTATTTAGAAAATACGTACCTTGAAATTTTGTATTTTCGTTCAGCTCATTTTGTTTTCAATAAAAATTATAAACAATTTTTGGAACCATGAAAATTAAAAAAAAATGTATACGCCCAATATAAAGATACAGGCAATACTGTAAACAAAAAAGTAATCTTAATTTTTAGATATACACCAACCCTGATTCAAAATTATCACATATAATTATCACAAATCTATAAAGAGGCAAAATTTGTGAGTTTGTATGTTTGGATGTAGGAGGTAATCTCCGAAATTACTCATCCGATTTCAAAAATTCTTTCAACAATATTTAGAATGGACTTTCAGAAGGTATATTATCCCGTTAAAACAAAAGGGCTTTTCGTGGTGACCTATTTTACAACTAAAGTCAACGAAAAAATGCGTTTTTAACTAACGCTCTCTTAACAGTAGGAGATATTTAAATAATTTCTATAAAGAAGTTGTAGAACTCAAAAAATTCATTAAAAATGTCTACAACGGCATATATCTATATGTTAGGGTTAATACAAAAGTAGATTGTCGGGGGGTAATTTTGGTATGTAATATTAAATTCTTATCAAAATAAATTTGCCTAACGTCAGGAAAATTTTATGAAGATAAATATTGTCATTCACACAACATTGTTTGGACGAGTATTTTAGATTATATTGATTTTTCATTCCGTCTCAAACTGAATTTCACGCGGGCGAAGTTGCTGGCACAGCTAATAGTATCTAATATTTTGATTATGTTTTTATGTGAAATTAACTATTTAAGGGCAGACTGTACCTTGGAAGAGGAAGAGGAAGAGGAAGAGAAAATTCAATATGAATATTCCTATTGTTACAATACTGTAAGAAGAAATAAATACATTTGTAAGAAAACGTTAGGTGACATAACTTACAGCGTAATAATTTTTCTATATTAGATCGAGCTCTTACGGAATCTTCAGAGTTTTCGGACATTGTATGAGTGGTGGATTAAAAAATCGCATATTTGCTAAAATGTTAGATAACTCTGTCCCTATTAACATCACGAATTTTTTGTTTTGTGTTTAAATTCACATAATAATAAAACATTGGTACAATATTTATTTCATATCGCCCATGGCCACATTGGTTTAAAGTTGCATCAGACAGACGTTAATGGATTTTATCAAGGACATCGTGAATATATAATTTTGTAACGATATTACAAAAGGTTTCGTTACACTCTGTATTTCATAGCTCACGCTTTTAATAAAAAATGACTAAAAAAGATAATTTTTAACAGCCCTGGCACTAAGAGCGATCACAGTTAATGCGTCTGACGATAGATTTAAAATCGTGTTCTTTTTAGTCTTCGTCACATTAAATCTTATAATCAGCCAAACCTCAAAACCTTTTTTAGTTAGCTTTTTTGATTTTGTAAAAATAATGAATGCTTATTAAATTATCTATAGTCATCTGGACTACGCCTCTTTGCCTATTTTCAGAAATATTATTGGTCAGGAAGTGGGTCAAATATTGATTACAAGATTTTGTGGCTGACAGACAAGTGAAGCTAAATAAAATCGCGTAAAAAAAAAAAAAAAAATTTCTCGGGTACTCATAATCATATAATTTTACATTACGGAAAATTGAAATATGAAAAATTGTTACACGCGGATGGTCATTCGAGCGTGTTTTGTGAGTTGCTTTGGTGAGCTTTCATACGCCAAGAACCGAAGCGTGTCACGTGTTCTGATACCGTTGACCTTGAAACCCATGGACTTCATACCTTTACGCCATTGTTTCACAATTATCAATATTTTATTTGTATTATTTATTTGTATAAACTCTATTTACTGTGAATTCTGTCTGCAGAACTGTAATCTTTACGTATTTTTGAATTTTTAATCACAAAAATTGGCAATCATTTCTAACTTCTCAATGAAAATAATGATTTTATATTATAGCCCGAGTTCACAGATGAGATTTTTCAGTTTTTTGACTCTAGATAACATTTACATACCAAATCTCATAGATTCGCCGTGTCGCCCCCACTTTACGCTTATTCATGTCAAATGTCAGTCCATCGACCGATGACATAATGTTACGTTAATATACATAGTTTTGTCAATGAGATTTATCTCAACACAATCTCTAAGATTTGTCTCTACGTATCTCAGTCTTTGGTCACAGGCCATTAGAGTCATTAACGACTTGATGATGATACAATTTCGCATAAAATTATTATTTTTCACAAAAAAAAAAACAATATTATATTTCCGGTACTCGCTGTCTGTATAATTTATAAACACCGAAGAAAGCAGAAATTCCCATAACAAGATACACTTAAGATTGTAGATTATTAATTTCACATTGTACGTTCATAATTCGGCTGATTTTTTCATTCATAATTTTTTCCATGTTCAAATTATCACATCACTAACGACATGATAAATAGTAATCATTGACATTTTAACACCATGTAATTACACGCTTCGCTCACGAAGAGTAAACAAAGTAGTGCCACTGGTTACACGTCAAATTGTTGAGTACAATAATGATTTAATTGCTTAAATATACTAAACCAGTTTTATTTTAAAAAGTTGTTCAAAGCGTTAGATTCTTCGGGAGCTTGAAACGGGAGACAGTTGAAAAGCTGTTCAGTGAATTAGACTCCTCAGGAGTTAGAAAGCGGAAGGCATTGACATCCCTAGTTTAAGTGGCGCTTATAAACAAATTTTAGAATGCCACTACTATTATTTTTTATGATATAAATTCATGATAGTATATAAATAAAATTTTAATGATAATTTTTATTACTTACTCGTCAAATGGATTCACTCACGGATAATTTTAATTTTAATTTAGATAATTAAAATTTAAAATTGACAATTATTGCATTATTGACAACAATGTTGATTTAGCTTGCTAAATAATGTTGTCCTTTGAAATTGCATAGTATTATATGCGGGTACATTTTTATACAACGCTGCCGCTATTTGCTGAAATTTTACAAAATATGTCTATCGATTGATAACTACACAGCGCAATCTTTTGTCGAATTGTTTTAACACATTATTAAAAGATGGACCCGTAAAGTGTCGACAAGAGGGTAATTAAAACATATTTTTTATATCTAAAGGTGAGTCAAAAATTATCTATATTTTTTTCACAACACACCTTCAAGGTTACCGTACTGGCAGCTGCGTGTGCGTGCTTAGAGTAGGTAAAACTGCGGTCACGTGTGCGAAATTTGATCCCGATCGCGTCATTTTCCTATCGGCTATTACAGTGTTAACATTTCCGTTCCACTAGCAGTTTGCACCAAGGAGGAACAATGAGCAGTGGTCCGATTTCTCTGGCCTGGAGAATGTGAGAGGGGCTTAAATTAATCTTAGATTTTTATCACAATACGGGGACAGTTTTTTTATCACGTAATAGTGTTATTTTATGGATCAATAAGTTAAAAATGGACGGACTGTGACAATAAAGATGTGACGTACAAAAATACAAGATTCAGCAAGCTCTAGAGGTGGTTCTAGCGTATGGATGCGATACCATCGGTGAGCTAACCTCTTCTTTGAACATCACTCGTAGTTCTGCCCATTATCATTCAAGAAGAACTTGGTTTCCATAAAATCTGTGCGGATTCTCACAGACTTAGGCGTGAAGGCAGCAGTAGGTAAAAAAGTGACTTCACAACCAACTGAAAAACTTCGTCTTGGAAGAAATACGCAAGCTTGTGGACCGCTGTACATAAATGCATTGACAAAAGAGGTGACTGTGTAAAAAAATTATATCCTTATTGAACAAAAGGTTCAGTAAAGGGTCGGGTAGAACAGAAAGTGCAGTTAATTTTTGATTTGCTCTCGTATCTTACGCTTGTTCACACCCACTGTTCTTATATTGTCTTAATTGAATATAATATGATGGATTTAAAAATAATACTTTGTTTTTCAAACCTTTTCGTGAGAAGCAATTTTAGAATCCTCTCCGTTTCGTGGCAGCATTTTTAAAAAGGCGTCCCCTCATGAATATTTCATTTCATTTATCTTTGATGCTTACCTGAAAATAAAGAGAATCGAATAAGTTTTTATGTCTTTTTTAATATCGTTGCAAACCAGAAAATTATACTGATTGATTAACATGTATATTTATAAATTATTATTTTTTAATAATTACACAAATTAGATTTATTTTTCAACTAGAAATATGAAAAGAAAAAATCAATTATTCATTTTACCCGATGATATTTGAAAAGGGTTTGAGAAACACGGCAATTATAAAGATGGTTGTTTCCAATGCGAAAAATGAAAATGTTTCACTAAAAAAGTACCATATGAAGATCAAGTTTGACAAGTTTTTTATGTAATAGGTTGCCATAATTTAATCGGCAAAGCATACTAACGGTAAAAGAAAGTCTTAATTTTTTTACGTGAGAAGTGAACAACCCCTTGCCATTCCAGTAAGTTACGGACATTAGAAAAGTTGATATGTTGGATTCAAATTAGAATTATTTTTCCATCGGTGGACGATTTCCAATAGATAAGTGTTAAATTGATTATTTAATACACATAATTAACGAATTTCTATTTAAATCAGTTATAATATTACAGAAAAATAATATATGTATCGTTTAATAGCTATTTAACATTATACATGTTGTTTAGTGTACTTAAGTATTTTTTCAATCAGCCTTAGGCGTAAAGAGCAATAAATAGACTGTGAAATCTGTGAAACCAGCATTCTTGAGTATTATTTTTTGTGTAAAGTGTGTGCTTATTACAGGTCAGTTTTTTGCTCATGGCACTTTAAATTCGACCACTAACTATATTTATTTTTATACGTATATTTTATTATTTTAACGTAATGGGCAACCACCAAGAAATTACGTAAAGTTTCAAAAAATGGTTTGATAATAATTATTATCAATGCGTTAAATAACGTACGTAATAACATGTACTGCTGCATTAATATCTAGCATTATACGGTCATATAACTTTTCTCTTAACTCATATACTATTGACATTGTACATACAGGTACACATCCTTGAAGTGCCTTGACCAAAAATTCGACCGGTAAAAGCGTAGGCTCATCTATACTAATATATAAAGAGGTAAAGTTTGTAGATTTGGATGTAGGAGGTAATCTCAGAAACTACTCATCAGATTTCACAAATTCTTTCACCAATATATAGAATGGACTTTCAAGGTGGAAAAAGGTTATATATTATCCCGTTAAAATGAAAAGCGCGTTTCGTGGTGACCTATTTTACAACTAAAGTCGACGAAAAAATGGAGGAGCGATGCGATTTTTTGCTAACGCTGCCTTAACGGTAAGAGATATTTAAATTTTAAAATTTCTGTAGAGAAGTTGTAGAACTCAATAAGTTCTATAAAAAAAGTCCGCGACGAGATATATTTATATGTTAAGATTCATACACAAATCAATCTAAAAGTTAC
The DNA here is from genome assembly GCA_016648135.1 of Agrypnia vestita. NCBI lineage: Eukaryota > Metazoa > Arthropoda > Insecta > Trichoptera > Phryganeidae > Agrypnia > Agrypnia vestita. Next base: position 130,108 of record JADDOH010025019.1, on the reverse strand, counting down.
TAAAAATCTACGCGTGAGACGCCGCGCGGGTAAGCTAGTATAAAATAAATTGAATATCAAAATGCCTTCTAGGCACAAAAGCTTCTTGACATATAAATAAATATCACGTCCCTGTTACGGTTAAATACAATTTTTAGCCGGTCGATGGTTGCAATGAAGTAAAAAGTAAAAGTTAGCGCAGAGATGTTCTTGATATTAACATAATCAGATCACATAAGCCCTCAAGCAGATAAGTGAAGACACAAACGTGTTCAAACCATCTAGGTATGGTTTTTTAATGGACGTTTTAAATACATTAATAATCTTTATCAAAAAAAAAAATTTATACCTTGCAAAATTTTGAACTAGAATTTTTCTTCAAAATTTTATTCGTTTCATCAATAAATCTATAATATTCATATCACATTCTGAGTTAAGTAAAAGATAATAAAAAAAAATATTTGAAATCCTTAAATAATTTAAAATTAAGACATTGATGTTTGAACATTTTCGACATTAGATAGGAAAAGGAATTTAAGTAGGAATCAACTTGTATAGGATGGAACCCAGAGTAAGAATTGAATTCTTTAATATTTTAATTAACGCCAGTAATATATTTCAAAATGTCAGCATGTTTTTACGTCATTTGTTTAAGACTTTCAACTCAACGTTCAATCTATACAGTTCGTTTGTTTTCATTTATTATTTTCATACATCCCGGTAGTTTTTAATGTTGATGGGTTCTTAATGAAGTCATGTTAGTGTATTCTGAATTTCTTTTAATTATAAACCTAAATAAAGGTAAATAAATTTTTAGGAGATCTTTCAAAAGATGCTGCACAAATTTTGGGATCAAGACATGCCAAATATGTTTCAATCATTTTGGGTAAATCTTGGAAGCTAATATGAGCCTAAATTTCATTTTTTGCACTCACATATATAAACAATGAAGTACGCTTTATTGCTTTTCATTTCAGGAAAAATGAAAATAATTTTATTTTGAAAAACCTTCAACACACTTATTTCAGAAGTTTTTCTAAAATAGAAATGTAAACGTAGTAAAATATCATATATAGTGAAACATTTTATTTTTGTAGATATGTATGTATGAATAATTTTTTTTCCATTTTTATAGCACTAGAATAATATATACTATTTTCATAGCACAAGTTTTCAGCTTAGTCTGAAAGTAGTAAAAATATTGATTTGTCATGTATTCCATGTATGTGTTACAGACAAAGTGTTAAATTTTAATAATATGTGTACATTAACTAGTATATGTATAATGTATACACTAACTATGAGTTAAAATTATACATAAACTTAACTAGTATAACAGTTAGTGGATACATACCTTTACTTGTAATAACTCATAATTAGCGCATACATATACTAATTAATATATGTACTGTGACGTTAAGTTTTTTTTACCCGAACCGTAATTAAATGATAATTAACAGCGATAGATTATGAGCGAATATACCCCGATGTTGCAATACAAGTATTTTTATTTTTTTACAAGGATGTTGCAATACAAGTATACTCCGCTCACCGCATCTAGCGACACGTCACTATAAACCCGCCGCATTTCCGATTCTACAGGCATGTAGCGAGCACACGCGTAAGAGCTTCCACTTTGGGTAAGAAACGCAAGTGATAGTTTTAATTGACCTGATATAACACAAACCGTCTTTTTATTGTTATATTTGTATTAGGACTAATAATTTTTATTATTAATTCAAAATAGGAGCCTTTCCGCGGTACGTAGATACGTGGGAGCTGACCGAACCCCTAGTAGAGATGGCCGGCTACTGGAATTCAGATCAGCACACGGATAAGAGAATTTCCGGAATCACAGCTTGAATTGTTATATTTGTATTAGGACTAATAATTTTTATTATTAATTCAAAATAGGAGCCTTTCCGCGGTACGTAGATACGTGGGAGCTGACCGAACCCCTAGTAGAGATGGCCGGCTACTGGAATTCAGATCAGCACACGGATAAGAGAATTTCCGGAATCACAGCTTGAATTGTTATATTTGTATTAGGACTAATAATTTTTATTATTAATTCAAAATAGGAGCCTTTCCGCGGTACGTAGATACGTGGGAGCTGACCGAACCCCTAGTAGAGATGGCCGGCTACTGGAATTCAGATCAGCACACGGATAAGAGAATTTCCGGAATCACAGCTTGAATTGTTATATTTGTATTAGGACTAATAATTTTTATTATTAATTCAAAATAGGAGCCTTTCCGCGGTACGTAGATACGTGGGAGCTGACCGAACCCCTAGTAGAGATGGCCGGCTACTGGAATTCAGATCAGCACACGGATAAGAGAATTTCCGGAATCACAGCTTGAAGTGGTTGCATCGGGCCTCAGCGGTGCGGCTGGTTCGACCAAGGAGAAGGATGCTGCGACAGGATGCACGGAGGCGTTATCAAGCCTTCCAAGATGTCGGCAGGGTCCACCGGAAGCGTCGCGGAAGATAATCCTTCGTATGGTATGGTCAAATTATTACGCGGGAGCGTCATCATCATCATTTTTGGGGTTGAATTCGCTAGCAGTTTCTAAAAAATGTGTGGCACATTTTCAAGGACATTTAAAATGATTTAATCATGGCGGTTCCGTAATTGGTGCATTGCACATTTTACCATATAGTATTGCATAACGTCGATGTAACATCCATCTCAAACTTTTGATATAATCTTAATATTATAATGTTGTAAGTTGATTGTTTAATTTGTGTAAATTTGAATTGGTAAGGGGCGTATATTAAATTCATTCCAAGGGCAAGTTACCATACAAAAAATAAATTCTCCAAGGTAGTTATTAAAAAATAAATTCTCCAAGGTAGTTATTAAATAGTTATTAAATGTTACAATTCAGTCGTCGCATCGTGGAATAAGTTTGGTATGCGCGCTCTAAAGGCAAATTTCATAAGTAAAATTAAAACAAATCAGTTAGATCTTAAGAATGTTTGTTATTTAATGAATAAATGGGATTGTGATACTCGAGCTGAGATTTAGTTTCTATTTGTAAAGATCTGTAAAGAAGATATTGTAAAGATCCATATAATAATTACAGGGATGTTTTGTATGTAAACAGAAGTTCCAGGTCCACTACCCAAAACGGACCCCTTAGATCCATGTACAACCACTGAGCAGCCGGTGATAACGAAAGACCACGTTATAGTACATAATTGAAATTTACACATTGTTTCTAACATATTAATTTTTATTTTTTTATGCACTTCTATGGTAAAAATAGTTGCATTAGTTTTTCATATTTTAATGTATACAATTATGTTCTTTTTCGAATTCTCTATATTCAAAAATAAAAAATTATATTTCAACAAGCCGTACGCCCGTGAAAAATCACGATAATTTGGTGGGCGACCGTTGCGTGTTGCCTGAGCCATTGCGTACTGTGCGCTGATTACGTGTCACACTGTAATCATCTAAAGTTATAATTCCAGCTCCATTACAGCAAGTTACAAATATTACGGACAGACAGACAACGAAATAATTATATTTAGATATTATTTTGAGCCAAAACAATTACTATTGCCAGGAAAATATATTTCAATACATGGCAAAAGGGCACTATAACATCGTTTATCTTTTACTGCCCTTTTTGATGTTACTGCCATTTACTTAAGCAGGTCAAACTACAGACGAACAACTGGACTTGAAGTGTATCTGTATCCCACGATCAGACGCTACGTTCCCGACCTAAACTCCAAGTTGCCATCGCCTTACCGGCCAACATAATTTGATAGTTTGATCGCCGAGTTTGAACCGGATCACGATTAACCCTTCACGCGAACACGAAGTAATAATGTAACCGTGAAAACATGTTGAAAATGAAATTGAAAATATATTTGCGGATTTATTCTACATATATTATTATAAACAACTAGCTGTTACCCGTCAAAAATAACGGAACGTTGGTTCACGTCTTTGCTAAGTAGAGCAGAGGGTTCGGGTTGCTGGCCCGGGTTGAAGCCCCATCTCCGGTCATTTACTTTATTTTTAGCTGTGAATTCGAACGAAATTACGGACATCACATGAAGTTACCGGACAGACAGACAGACGGACAAATGTTTATGGAAGACTTTTTTAAAGGATGGCCCAGGGTTAACGACCTGTATGAGCTCCGATGACTAATAATCGAGGGAAGATAGAAGAAAGGCGGCGAGTTGGCAAATGTCCTGGCTGCGCATTATCAGTGAGTACTAATGTCGGGGAGACCTGACAAGGGACGAAGAAGAAGAAGAAGAATAACTTGTCTCTGATAAACTGATTATTGAACGTTGCTTAAATCGCTCAAGTTCGGACTAGAAAACTCCGCACGTAAGTACTCACTCGCGACGTTATGTCTATCGGTTTCGTCTCACTAGTCAAAATAACTCTATGTTCAGCACGCCGCCGTGTGTTTATAAAGACCCGCTGCACTAAAACAATAAATAGTTTAGTTAATTCTAAATGCATGTAGAATGTTCGAAAGGCTTCGATTATGCGAAGTTCTTATTGTCAAAAATTGACAAGAATAACTTAACGCGAGTGTATACATTTTAAAAATATTGTATTTTGAACTACATTGTGAAAAGGGGTTAAGTTGAGATGATTACAATACTATTTAAATAATAATACCGAATTATGTTGAGAAATTTAATGCAATAATCATGCTTTTTTTAGAGTTGAGAAATTTGTGCACTTCATTGTGATGCTTGCTTTGTTACAACTGTAGTCACGAAATATTCCCATTGTTCCGAGCTCTGTTCATTTGTCTCCATTTTGTCTAGTTTCTTGCATATGACATTTTTTACCTCGGTAACACACTGTATCCAATTTGACAAAAGTCATCGCCATTTTTCTTAAATGTGCGTCTGTATCTTTTCAAACCACTAAATAATATACTCTCTTAAACATATTACCAAGTTTTTAAAAATCTAATATTAACCCTGAACTAATTTCAAATTGGCAATATTTATCAAAAAGCTTACACATATATACATACACAGGGGGGGCAAAAAAATGTGTACACACATATTTCTAAACTTTTCAAAAATTAAACCTATATTCAAAAACGATATTAAGTATGGCGTTATCTCAGAAAATGGTATTATCTGCATGCATGCTAGCTAGTGTCACCACAAGACAAGCATGACTCTCAAGCAAAATACGTGGCTTTAAAACCAAATTTATTAATTAATTAGAAAGACATATAGAAAAATCAAATCAACGAAAAAATATTTGACTGCTACCGGGATTCGAACTACGGATCTCCTATCTGGGGCAGGCGCGTTTAATTACGCTTAATAAATTTGGTTTTAAATATCACAGAACTTTGTTCTGAAAAAATTGCAACTTCACAATAAGAATATAATGATTATATATAAGAATATAATATAATTCTTGTATATAATACGTGACTTCAATTCACATAGTTCACCGTATACATTTAATATCACAATTTTAATTCGCATATTTATTTTTAATCATTTTTTGACCCCCTTTTTATGCACATTAATACAAAAGTGAAACATGCATTATGTTTGTAGGTACACATTTATAAAAAGTTGAATGTAGTATGTGTACAGATCAGCGAATGTGGCAAGTGGGTCAAAAATATATGCTAAATAATTCTTAAAAATTCTTCGCATGACAGATAAATAAAAATGAGAATAAGAAGCATTAATTTGTGAAAAAAAAAAATATGTGGCAGAATATTATGAAATATTTAATTCTGAATAACACGCTAATTTTTGTGATGGGAATATTGCGAGATATATCTCTTGTTTCGGTTTCTTTTCAAAATATATGTTTAGGAAAAAGTCATACTTCTTATTCTCACCGCACGCCCCTGCAAGACCCAACCACCGAAGTCTTCCCAGTTTGTACTTTATATTCTAAATAATATATTTCCGTATCGTATTCCCGTAGAAGCAAGCTAGGCTAGAGATCCGACGCTCGGCTAATAGGCAGACAACGAATATAGATTGCTAAATCTTATTAAAAATTTAATTAAAATAATTATACTTAGCTCAAATACATTTGAAAATAAAATTTGTACAAGGTCCGCGTGTCGCCAAAAATGGTCCGCGTGTCAAAAAGTGACAGGCATGTCACAGGTTCCCCATCTCTGAACTAGGCCGTACACATACATATTATATTACATACCATGCAACGAACAATGCGTTGTGGCATGATCGTGATATTAACACAGCTTATTCCGTCTAGAATTTTTGGGTCAACGCGACTATTTACGGCTCGCATCATTTTCGTCATGAGATATATAAATTTGAAATATTTACTTTACTGTCGAAAAATAATACGTCATTTTTTTTTATTCCACATTTTTCATAAAAAAAAATATAATTCGAAAAAGGAGCGTTGATAGGTATATACTGCTATATTTCGACTATTTTTTCCTGCAAGCATAATTTTTTCACACGTCTTTATGTAAGTAAATATAACAAAAATCAAGCAAATATTATTAATTTCGATATTTAATATTTTTATTAATATAATGTGAAATGAATCATAATAATATTGTAATGTAATCATTTGACCCCGATAATCTTTTAGTATTGGAGAACATTATTTAATGAAAAATTCACGTAAATTTCAATTGATTCAAGATTTGAATGCCATAGCTCCTGGTGTAAAAATATGATCCGACTTCTAATAATATTTTGCAACTTGAAAGCGAAAAAACTCACACCGATTCCCACGCGTCTGATCTACATATTGTGTAAATTGATTTCGGAATAAATCAAGTCAATTTTCAGTTTTGTGTGAATAAATTTTCTGAGCAGCCTAGCAGTAATTCTTGAACGTTTTCGACAATATATTAATATTTGTGTGCATGTGTGTGGACACATATTCCCCTTACATTCTCAGAATAACAAGATAATTATAATATCAGTAGACGTATGTATACATGTAAAAATGAGAAATGTCAAGATATCTGTCGAATGTCAATATTTATATTATTGTAGCTGAAATATTGGCTTTATTTTTGTTTTAGTTTTTATTTTCATATTGTGCATGAATAAATTATGAGATGCGCGTGAAATAAACGGCCTTCTACCAACTTTTAAAATAATGTGAGTTTCTACACATTCCCCCTACATTCATAAGTTAACAGGATTATTTATTTATGCACTGATCACACATTATGAGAAATGTATGTAAGACATGTATTTACTATTGTATTGTATCGGGAAAAATTTACTGTGCTGAACTATTAAACAGACTAAAATTCCATGTTCCTTGTAGATCTCGTAGATACAACCCAGTCTTTCACCTCGATTTTACTTCGTCCAACTATCGTAGCAAATAATATTTTTTTAGTATATGCGATTGCAACCACACAAGATTAAGAAAAATTTTGAGTGCAGAATTCTTTTTTGCTTACTAATTAAGTCTCTTTTTCTTTTGTTTAAATTTTTTATTCCGCCTGGTTGTATTATTCTTACCATGCCTTAGTTTATTTCATAACATATTTATCATTACTAAAATATTTATAAAACTGGAGACCTATAATTGGCCATCAATGTTATATCAATGTTTTCATGTCTTCCGCGAATATTTATACCTATAAAACTCAATGTCTGTCTTTCTGTTCTATTTACAAATCTACACCGTTTGTCCGATTCGATTAAAATTTTGCATACTAATGCTTTAAGACCCGTGGATAACATAGGTGACATTTCCTCCATATTATTTTATCCCTTCCCCTCCCCGCGATATATTTTCAATGAAAATCTGTACCGTTTGACCGATCGGAGTTAAAATTTGGAAAGTTATTCTTTAAGACTCGGCGGGTAACATAGGCGACATTTCCCCCCTATTCTTTTACCCGTTCCTTCCGCCTGATATATTTTCGATGCAAATCTGTACCGTTCAACCGATCGGACTCACAATTTGGAAACTTATTCTTTAGGACTCGGCGACACAGGCGACATTTTCTTCCTCCCGATGCAAGGCTATACCGTTTGAAACGAGCCACTGCTTCTCCCCACAAATTTATTTTCAACTTAATCCTTAACCCGTGGAATGCCGGGTACGAATAGCTAGTTAAATAAATAAATAAATAATTAAATGTAAAATGTCAATATTTCTATTAATTGACTGGAAATGTTGGTTTTAATTTAATATTTGGACACTCCATATGACAAAATTAATATAGGTGTGTAAAAAAATTGATTTCTACCAACTTTTAAAATAAACTTCGTACGTACTTATTTTATATTAGGTCCTTACATATGAAATTGGCATTTAGTATGGGAGGAACATAAAGCCGATTTTTTTTTATTATAATATATTTATTTAATCACAGTATGTACCATTGATATCTATGCACTTTTGCCATCTCATAGGTAGTTCATCGATCCCTTTACTAAATAAACTATTCGGACGGGAATCAATAAAACCTTTGAAGGCGGTTTGGACTGCCCCATCGGAGTTGAATTTTTTCCTTTGCAAGAAGTTGTCCAAATTTCGAAAAAAATGATAATCTGTTGGGGCAAGGTCCGGAGAGTACGGTGGATGTCTTAGATATTCCAACTGAAGCTCCTCTAATTTGGTAGCCGTCTGTTGTGCAGTGTGTGGTCTAGCGTTATCATGAAGCAGCAGTGGCCTAGAGCGATTAACCAGCCTCGGTTGTTTAGCAGCTAGCTTTTCCATCATGGTTTGCAGTTGCTGACAATAGACATCTGCCGTAATCGTCTGGCCAGTTTTAAGAAAGCTGTAGTAAACGACACCAGCACTAGTCCACCAAACGCTCACAAGTAACTTTTTTGGAGTCAATTTTCGCTTGGGGCATGGTTTGGCTGGTTTGGCAGGGTTCAGCCATTGCGATGAGCGCTTCCGATTATCGTACAGGATCCACTTTTCATCACAGGTAATGATTCGATTTAAAATCCCTTCATTATTGTGCCGGTTGAGTAATGCAACGCAGCAGTCAACGCGCGTTTGTTGATTTGCTTCACTCAATTCGTGAGGTACCCACCTTTCAAGCTTTTTCACCTTACCAATTTGCTTCAAGTGGATTAAAACAGTTTTATCACTAACACCGCAGCCTGCAGCTAACTCGGATGTGGTTTGCGATGGATCCGCTTCCACAATAGCCTTCAATTCTTCATTATCAACTTTGGTCTCCGGCCGTCCACGGGGCTTGTTCTGCAGGTCGAAATTTCCAGAACGAAAACGTTGGAACCAAAAACGCACTGTGTTTTCTTTTGCGGCACCGTCGCCATACACATCATTAATCCTTCGAGCCGTTTCTGCAGCACTGGTGCCACGGTGGAACTCGTACTCGTAAATAACGCGATATTTCAAGTTTTTCATTTTGTAAACTGAGTGACGCAAAGAAAAAAACAATTGAGGAAAAAACAAATGAATTATAATTTTCAAAACACAAATACATGAGTAAATAGCTATATAAATTTGGATTTGGAATTCCTAACCAAAGAGAAGATATTTGAGATCAAATTTGCCAGCACGGCAAAACGCCAATTTCATATGTAAGGACCTAATATAATATTCATCACGTCAAAATTAACAATGTTATACAATGTTATACAGCAGTCAAGGCGTGATTGTTATGACGGTTTCACAATTAACGACATTGCTCGCCACTTGCACTGTACACGCCTAAGCGCTGTGCAGGACGTGTGCCAATTCGAACATGATCGTATTGCATTTATTTTTACCTTTACATATCGGTTCCTAAGGAATAATTATTTTTTTATTTTATTAAACAAAAATCGTAAAAAGAAAAATTTCTATAAAAAAGTTATGGACGTTACACGAAGTTACGTCGACGGACGGACAGATGGACAGACAGGCAACGAAATTATTATGATTGGGATAAAGATGCGAACACTTAATACGTGTATCAATGTTTTTACTATTTTCTAATTAAGTATTTGAAAATAGTAAGAATATTGAAAAATATAAAAATAAGACTCAATTGCTGTTGTCCTGCAGTGGGGCTCAGACCACCGACCACCGGATCACAAGGCGAATCATACACATTGCACTAAATGTTTATTGATATATTAACTATATGCATGGTGCTAGTGTAGGCCAAAGACCCTTATAACTGGGATATTGGGTTATATTTAAAATAAGTAATGTATTGTTTTTTTTATACATTTTATACCTAGGATTCTGTTAGTGTCGCATTAAAAATAAAATAAAATAAATTGGTCCCAGTTCCTGATCATGGTTCTATCTTGTTTTGTTCCCAGGAATATGCCCTTTTCTTGTTTAGATTTTCATACGTGAAAGGGACGGTTAGGTACCTATATCAGAAATGAAGATGTATTTTTTATTTAATAATATTAATTATAGAAGTCTCACAGAAACGACATTATTTCTATGAGAAACGTATATGGAAGTCTATTATACGATTGGCCTGGACTTACAACCTGTAAAAGCTGACTTAAGTGATCACTCTATACGATGCAAAGTTTACCAATTCCATCGTGAGAAAATCTACACATTATCAATTTTTTTTAAAGTTGTATATATGTTCCAAATTGAAACCTTCTATATATTTGAAGGAACTGTACTAGAGACATCTGTAGTCCTTTTATTGAAATAGTATACATAGATTTCGCAGCTAGTATTGATATCCCTATATTTTTAATGTAGAGTATAAATTTAGGTATATATTAGGTCCTTACATATGAAATTAGGGTTTAGTATGGGAGGAACATAAAGCCGATTTTTTTTTAATATAATATATATATTTAATCAAAGTATGTACCATTGCTATCTATGCACTTTTGCCATCTCATAGGTAGTTCATCGATCCCTTTACTAAAAAAAACCATTCGGACGGGAATCAACAAAATCTTTGAAGGCGGTTTGGACTGCCCCATCGGAGTTGAATTTTTTCCTTTGCAAGAAGTTATCCAAATTTCGAAAAAAATGGTAATCTGTTGGGGCAAGGTCCGGAGAGTACGGTGGATGTCTTAGACATTCCAATTGAAGCTCCTCTAATTTGGTAGCCGTCTGTTGTGCAGTGTGTGGTCTAGCGTTATCATGAAGCAGCAGTGGCCTAGAGCGATTAACCAGCCTCGGTTGTTTAGCAGCTAGCTTTTCCATCATGGTTTGCAGTTGCTGACAATAGACATCTGCCGTAATCGTCTGGCCAGATTTAAGAAAGCTGTAGTGAACGACACCAGCACTAGTCCACCAAACGCTCACAAGTAACTTTTTGGAGTCAATTTTCGCTTGGGGCATGGTTTGGCTGGTTCGGCAGGGTTCAGCCATTGCAATGAGCGCTTCCGATTATCGTACAGGATCCACTTTTCATCACAGGTAATGATTCGATTTAAAATCCCTTCATTATTGTGCCGGTTGAGTAATGCAACGCAGCAGTCAACGCGCGTTTGTTGATTTGCTTCACTCAATTCGTGAGGTACCCACCTTTCAAGCTTTTTCACCTTACCAATTTGCTTCAAGTGGATTAAAACAGTTTTATCACTAACACCGCAGCCTGCAGCTAACTCGGATGTGGTTTGCGATGGATCCGCTTCCACAATAGCCTTCAATTCTTCATTATCAACTTTGGTCTCCGGCCGTCCACGGGGCTTGTTCTGCAGGTCGAAATTTCCAGAACGAAAACGTTGGAACCAAAAACGCACTGTGTTTTCTTTTGCGGCACCGTCGCCATACACATCATTAATCCTTTGAGCCGTTTCTGCAGCATTGGTGCCACGGTGGAACTCGTACTCGTAAATAACGCGATATTTCAAGTTTTTCATTTTGTAAACTGAGTGACGCAAAGAAAAAAACAATTGAGGAAAAAACAAATGAATTATAATTTTCAAAACACAAATACATGAGTAAATAGTTGTATAAATTTGGATTTGGAATTCCTAACCAAAGAGAAGATATTTGAGATCAAATTTGCCAGTACGGAAAAATTCCAATTTCATATGTAAGGACCTAATATATAGATGATAACTTGTCAATATAACGACACGAATTCAAATGTTGGTATTTTGTTCTTGCAATATTGTCGGCGCGCAGTAGCTGATGAGTCATAAGATTTTATATTTTTAAACCAATGAATTGAATGTTTTCGTATAAAAATAATAGATTTAATTTTCTCACATTAATTATTTACCTAATGATTCAAAAGGTATATGCATACTTTTTGAATCATCTAAGGAAGGAGTTCAACCACAACGTGACTCGTTTTTTTTTAAATTTTATATATATAGATACAAGGAAACTTTATACAGTGTAATGAAAATATCTGAGCCATAATACACCATCGTGATAATTACCTATTAGGTCATTTTTTTTTCAGAAATAAAATAACGTTATTTTTAATATGTTGCATCTATTTTTATTAATTTAATTCATAAATCTGCCAACTTTCCAACCATCCATACAATATAAGTAATTTTCAATATAATTGTTACAAATCGAAAACTATAACCATTATCTGTAAACATCATCTTAATGTGCCTCCATGGTGAATAAAAATGGATAAAATGAAATAATGAAAATAATAATAAAATGAATAAAAATTTATAAGGTTGTTGGGTAACATGGAAATTGTTTTCATTAATATGCATGTCGATTGTACAAAAGCGACAACTTTGTCTCTCCGTATCATTAATGAACTAAAGAACCTAACTCGAGTACCTACTCTTGAATATTTCTAAGTGAAAAATGATTTTCGAAACTTTTTTGCCAATTATTTAATTGTTTTTGAGAAATAACATACGAAAAACCATACTTTGCACCGATTTTAGATATTATCTTAAATAAATATGCGTATATATATATACATCAGAACTCAACTGTCTTACGGACCTTTGTCTTACGCGGATAACGTGATACCAATTTCACTATCCCAGCCACTTAATAAGTCGTCAATATTTGATAGTTATATGTTTCTCTTTGAATTATTAATTCACTTATTTATATTATTCCATTTTTATTAGGAGAGTAATCGATTGTTGCGAGAATATCAAACGAATATCACATTGTCCGCGTAAGACAAAGACCCGTGGTTCCAATCCAGGTTCCAGCATTTAATTTTTCAGTTTTATTATTTTATATTTGTGTGTTTCTCTTAATTTAATTTATTTATTTCTTAATATATATATATATATATATATATATATTATATATATATATATATATATATATATATATATATATATATATCTATATATAATAATAAGGGATCTCAGTAAAGATAATCAATAATCAATAAAAAAATGAAGAAGCTACGGTAGTAGCGAAACCTGGTTGGATTTTTCATAAATATAAGTGGTGTATAACAAAGTTATTTTCATTTATTTTAATATATTGTTCATCTATATTGGCAGTAAAAAAGTACCCGGTTAAAACATAAGTAAGATGAGTTTCGTTTTATAGTCAGTTGCCGTAAAACTATTTTTTAAAACTGGATTGACTATTTGGACTGTTTGCTACACTTTTATTGAGAAGAATTATATTATTATATTAATAATCTATGAAAAATATACGTTTATCGTACATAATTTGTATATCGCTTCCAAATCCTTCCAATTTTTAAATCCCTTCAAAGAGTAACATGTGATTCCTAGATCTCCAATTATGCGTTTTATTTTCTCCGGGCTCCGTTATGTGCTCCACATTAATTTTAATATTAAAATAAAACAAAATTATTAGATTTACAAAAAAATGCAATTGTTACGAGACGAATAGGAAAAGAAAACTTACTATTCGAGCTCTTACGGAAAATCAGAGTTAGAGCAGCCGCCGGCAACGAAGAAAAGAAACAGTCTGCTTTGGAGTGCTACTCTTGCACCTGTCGATTTGCCTTTTGCCCACCACCGCGTCTCCGTTTTGTCGAAACTCAGTTTTTAGCCGATAGATAGAGGCCTATGCCTACCCGCCACAAAAACATCGACACAAGTTGTCCCATTTCGATATCTAGGACATGTTTCTTTCCAACGTAAATAAATTGTACGGAAGACACATATCACTCTTTTTTTTTTATATGTTATGAAACAAACCCATTTGTCGAAGGCGCATGCACATTATTTATGACAAATAGCAGTTTCTTAACAACTAAGGTAAGGTACCTGCATAATTAAATCTATTTCAAAAAGGTTGGTTAGATTTTTTTATTCACTATATAACGTAGTGACAATTTCAAAGATGTAGCACAATCGCTCTGTAATTATTTTATAGAAAACAAAGTAGACTTACGGTGAGCGTTATATAAGTTTTTATATAAAAATAAAATGTTTCGGTATTCATTCAATAAATAAAATGCTAGTAGTTGACATACATATATCTACATGACAAAAATTCTGCTCGATTGTGATCTTGGTTTAGTAAGGTATGATGCTATTATACACATAACTGATATATGAAAATGTTATATAACAAAAGAACATTAATAAATTTTATCAAAAAATATTTTTTATATTTAAATAATAAACCTGTTTATTTCGTCATCTTCCAAATCTTTAAGTTCCTTGATCTATCAGATACTAGAAATAATAATGAACGGTAAATTATATTTTTAAATAAATAAATGTAGGAATATTTGTTTGCTTTCGATATAACTGGCATAATTAATAGAAATACTTTTAAAAAACAATGTATTTAATTGCCTTTACTTTTAAGTAGTGTATTCAGTAGTAATTATACTTGTTAATGTATACCAAGCAGTATTCCTTCTTAAACGAATCTGAATTCATGTTTATTAAAAATTCGAAATTAGGTGATATTTTTAATTTTTTGTACCAGATTATAGCAACTGATTCAATTGATTCTAAGAATCTATAAGTACTCAATTAAAATATGTCATGTCATGCAACACTTTAACCTCTAAATCATCTTGCGGTTGGTTTCTTCTTACATAAATAGATTACATAAAGCATAATAGAAAACAATATTTATAATACCCTACCTTCGTACATTCGTTGCGTGGCAGTGTTGTCATCTACTATGTAATATACTGACTACTCCATTTGTTAAAAGATATCATTATGTGGTGAATGCTCTTAGTAACAAATTATTGAGGGATAAATTAATGTGAGCTATTGACACATTTGTCCCTTAACCAGGTAAAAATACTGTTCTGGCTGAAGGATGTTTAAGAGAAGGATTGACGAAGATTGTTAAAATTCACATAAGTCATCAAATTATGACATTGATATATGATGTTTTTATTAACAAATTTCTGCAGATTTTAATTTTATATTTTTTATATTATTTATTTCTTTCTTTCTTTATTATTTATTTCTTTATTATTTAATAAAAAACAATTTAAAAAATGATTAAATTTATTACATGCTCATACAAAATTTATATTGAATACATAAATTAGATAAATTGACAGAATTTACTTATAGAATATGAAATCAAATATGTTTTATGTAGTTAAAAAGTTTATTTGTGGGCTTTGTATCCCAATTAAGTGACATTTTTAATTTCTTTATAATATGTATTAATAATTGTACTCAGAAGTTTACGACTTATTCAATAAATAAAGGAAATATAATACAGTCATCAAATAATCATGAAATTAATATGACTTTCATATATTACGTAAGCATAATCGGTTGATTGAAAAACGAGAATTGATTTGAATTCCTTTTTTAGCTAATTTTTCTCTTAGAGTATCTAAGTTTTGTATTTTATAAATATATTTTTTCGACAAGACTTCTTCTCTATCAAATCAAAGACGGCAGTTTAAAGATCGAATTCAACAATATAATACAAAATTATGTATATAGGTACTATATTTAATAACACTTTCAAGAATATTTATTGCACAATAGTATTGCAATTTAGCACACATTGTGTCCCACATAAACTACTCTTGGCAAAAACCAATTAATCTCTTCCGAATACTAAGAAGTGATTTACTGCTTCGAATATTCCAAGCCGCCAACATTTTTTTGAAGAGGAATGTACATAAGTATATAATTCGAGACATATGCATGCAAATGCCGCTCGAGAAAAAGAAAACTAGATACAGCTTTTTAGTAACTGTGGTGTACTTATACTTTTTGATCGATATATAATTTATGCTAGGATAGAAATCCTAATGAAACCATACTTCATAAGATTATCAATTCTTAATTATGCTCGATCTGTTAACAAAGTGGACACCACTCTTCTGCCACGCCGCGCCATACAATTTTTGCCTCACCGCGTTCATATTCTTTCAATGAACGCTCTTCTGAAAAAAGCTTTGACTCTCAAATATCTAGTATTCATAGCCGTGTCACGTCTTTCAAATTCCTTGTCTATTCAACATAATTTATCCTCTTACCCATTTATTATTGTTTAATTATTTTCATAATATTTAACGTACATTAAGAATAACCTCTTCATTATTCTTACTCATTTGTCAAGGTTGCTTCTCAGTCTTCTCTTCAACACGTCATCGTCATTTAAAAAATATTTTCGAATAATAATTATTATTATATTCGAATATATTATATAATAATTAGCTTTGTATAAAATGATTATTATAATAGTTTGAATAGTAAAAACAATAATACTCAATATCGAAACGAAATTACAAAACCAAATACTTAATATTACAGGTACATAATTTCCATTTAAAATATTCCCCCGTAGTCCAGTGGGCGTGACACCGGCTTCTCATACAGAGAGTGCCGGGTTTGATACGCGGTAAGGTCAAAATAATGTGACTTTCTCAAGCCTGGGTATTTTAGCGATGTGCTTCGCTACTATAATTAGTTATAGGGGTAAATCATTTAAAAAAAACATAGCAAATGTAAGTATTAAAAAAAACATACAAAACAACATATCAAAGTTGTCGAAGTCAATAAACAATCGGTTTGGAGTCAAGTAAAAAAATTTCACATTCTAAACACATCTGTACATAGAATAAAAATGTTTTTCTCGTAAAATAATATAGTCATTATAAATCATTAGGAACTGTACATTTTTATAATACACGTCCGCATTAGTTCGGTTTTAATAATTACCCCCTAAGTTGAAATTATTTTCGTTATTCATCTTAATTCGTTTGCGTATTATATTTGCGAATTTAATCTCAACGACCGGAAAGCGTTACCGAGTGGTCAGCCTCACCAGAGAGCCAGGGCTCGGCGGAAGGTAGCCCCGAGCGAAATGTCTCGTGAGATTTGGTAAAAATTGCCGTTGTGAGCGCGGCCCACCGTTGGGCGGTGTGGGTAATTATGATGGCCGGTTCTCGTGTGCAATTTTCCATGCAATTCTGCGGAGCATCTCAAGATCCCACGGCAGCCGTGCGTGAAGTGCAATAATTGCATAATTTATTAAAAATAAATTGTCTACCAATATTATTTATTTCTTATTCTTGTTTTTTCCATCAGGTTTATCTTAATACAATTTTTTTTTAAATCGTAATTTTATCCTTTGCATATTTGTTTTGGTTTTTATTATTAAAAAAGTATTACGTTAAAATTATTTTTTTTACAAAAAGATTTGTTTAATTTGATTAGATTATCATAATACTTTCATTTAGTTATTGCAATATGATGTTTTATAATCAAGTTTAATTTTAAAAATATAATTTCATGTACGTTATTTATTTAATAATTATTTTTACATTTTTGACTTCGCGTTAAAATCTGGTTTCGGTTTCATAATGGTTACATATTTTTTACCACGCTTATATTAGCTTCACTTGTTTATCTAGATAGAATCTTGTAATCGATATTTCACCCCCTCGATTGAACACCACAATGTTCAATCGAGCTGAAATTTTGATATACTTATAAATAATTAATCCACCATAATTAATTAATCAAAGTTTTGTATGGTAAAAAAGTTAATGAGCTCATTAAAATATGGCGCTAGTTTCTTACCGAAGTGATTTTGTACGCTGGGTAATATTAAGACAAAAAAGTAGCAAATTATATTACATACATGACAAAAATATATATTGTCACGGAATGGCGAGCAGAAGGAATAACGCACTGTCCGAATCCCTTGTAATATGTGACAACAACCTAAAACGGTCTACAATTATCTACAACCTTCGGGAAACGTCTACATACGACTAGAACAGCCAAGAAGCGACGAGAACCTTTTTTTTAACCTAGAATAATCCAAGAAGTTCTAAAATACCAGCACTTGGGTATAAATAGCGCGGATCTAGGCCGCCGCACGGGTGTCGTATTTTGACAGTTCATTTGGTGCGAAGTCGGCCGCGAGCTGCGAGGCTACGGCTAGGGAAGCCAGTCGTGAGATAATCGAGCGGAGTAACTAAGTGGCGAAACAAACCAGTGCGATTTCTATGTGCAAGAATTAAATATTTTACGAGCGAGAAATACGTGTCACCCAGCGATAATAAAGTATTCATAGACGTAGTGATATTGCGAAATAGTGTAGATTAAAGAATAGCGTTAAGTTTCATTTGTGTAAAGTGACTTTGTACACTGAATAATAAATTAAACACTAACTAATAAATCGCTAATTATTTTTCAGTGTTTTAATAGCCCTCCGTAGCCACGACACGGGACAATATTTACAAAAAGAATCACGTTTATATTTTAATGTACTAAAAAGTAAAAAATAAATTTTGGGCCAAAAAATTTTTACCTCACAATAAAAATGGTATATGTATTTTGGGTATATCTTCATTAAAGACGTCATCGAATGACAGAGGATAATTATGCGTTCGTGTGAATATGCAGCTGTTTTCAATGATGCAGTAAGAAGGTAAATAGAATCTTAAATCATTCTTCGTCATGTATACCTATTTACCTGCGATTTCTCTCCACTACAAGCTAGTGACCTAGACAACCGCCTAAATAATAAATCGAACAAAAATCTTTTCGAGTTGGTGCTTTATTTCAGCGCTTCTGTGATGTTCTCTAAAGCTCGGCTACGAGCTGGAACACAGCACCAACTCGAGTGCGAGTTACGTTCTCATGGGCCTGGATCCCTTATCAAAGAATAGCGCCGATTATAGGGCAGTCGATATTAAATTACATACTTAGGTATCTATTATTACAATAGCCGAAATTGAATCTAAATTAAAAATGTTACCGTTATGTATTATCTACTTTCTCGAACTATTTAATTCATTGTAATAACACCCCCATTCTCTTCTCCTTTTGTATATTTTGTTTTATATATTATATTCCTATTGTTTAGTGTTTAATTGAACTAAATATTGTCACGGGTCGTGACTGCGCGAGACAAATGAAAACATTGGGAATTAATTAGTGATTAATTAATTATTTAATGGACAAAGTCACTTAATACTCTTTCAATCATCTTATTTCGTAAGCTATCTCTGCTATGTCTATGAAGACTTTATTATCGTTGGAAACACTTTATTCAACATTCGCTAGAATATTCCATCTAATTTTCGCACGTAGCAGTCGCATTTATTTATTTCGCCACTTAGGTAAGAAGCTCAATTATTTATTTCGCCACTTAGGTAAGAGGCTCAATTATTTCGATTTAAGCGGTATTTGTCGTTTCGAAATTCCAAACTGCACCGATGGAAATGTCAAAAAGCTCCCAGCGCAAATGTCGGTCCCACTTTATATAAGCAAAACGCTGATTTTTCGAATTTCCTAGATTATTCTAGTATCTACTATAATATTCTTGTCGTTTTCAGGCTGTTCCAGGCGTTTATAGACATTTGCCGAATATTTTAGATAACCCTTGAGTGCTGTAGACTGTTCTAGAGGCTTGGATTTTACTATCGTTATCGACATTTTACGTGGGATTCTAAACGTTATCTCTTTTTAACATCTCGTAACAATATTATGTCGCGTTTTTTCACCGCAGATCGGGTCTTGCACACACAACATTTTATGTTATTATAATAACTATGGTTTTTATCTATTTTAAATTTGATTTAATTATAAATATCAATAAACACAATTGCCTATGTAACTATGTCCGCCTCAAATGTAACAGATGACGCTAGATTGCGACGCTTTCACAGTCGTAACTTTCTATCAAAACGACGTTAATCGAAACCAATTCAAACAAACAGTGCCGTTCACAAGCTAACACAAACATACTAAAATTTCTCGATAGTTTTATTTGTGTAGTTAAATTTTAATTAGCATTATTGTAAAAACAGGCAAATTAAGTACACGAATGTCAGCAACTATAGATCACGGATCATTTGGATTAAAAGAAACGGTGAGTTCATTCATGTTTGTTATTGTAAAAAAATATTTTTTTGCATTTTAGACCGAAAGCGTAATATTTCGAAAGGGCGGATCTCCCTTATCTAGTTACGTCTCACTCAGTCCAATAATGTTATACTCCTGCACCTCCCCTAGATAGACAGACCTTTGACAGACTAGATTCTTGATCTCACTCTCTCGCAAGGAGTCATATTTCGTATCCATATATTAAAGTAAGCTTTTACATAACTTTCAAAATAATCAGTCTTGACACTTAACCCAGATTTATTTAACACCGCACTATCCGACCTATTTTGAAAATAACAATTATCCCAATACTCAAAAATAGACGGGACATTTATTAATTGACATGAAATCTTTTAGATTTTTAGATCAGACCCTCGAAAAGTAGTCGTGAATCTATAATATATAGTCTACTTAATATGACATGTTGAGTGGGAGCATGTGGAGTATAACTGATTTATAAACACTTGTCATTATAAATCGAAGACGGAAAGCAGAAAACGCTTCATGTGTTTCTATGTGTACATAAATTATGTAGTTATATGCCATTTCAGTATACACTTTAAATCACTTAATATCAAAACAGGTGTATGAATATTTTGTTACATGTAAATGGATTGTAGTGTCGAACTTTCACGATGTCTGCGTGTTCTTAAAAAATATCTGTTTATTTATGTCGAAGTGAAATAGATGTCAAACAAACTTTTATCATCACTCAAATCAGTGATTGTAATCTAAAGTTTTGTCTAAAATATTAATTTTATAATGAAGATTATATCATATTATTACCAATATTATTTTTAAAGTTGGTAGAAATCAGTTCTACATAGAATTTATTATCTTCGTCATCCAAAGAATTCAAATATTAAATTGAAGCGACTATTTTCATCACATTGACATAAATAGTGACATTTGGCAGATGCCTTAATGGAAAGGGAATGTAAAAAACTGCAATACTTGTATCTCGTATGTAAATTAATCGTAATGTCCATGTTTACCCAGGATTACAAAAATTCATGTTCACCATCTCCTGTCCTCTGTCCTTATCCGAGTGCTTCCTGCAACGATCTTGGTGACATTGGTCCAGCGGGCTGGAGGATGACCTGTGTACGCTTTGGTTTCCAGTACGCAGCCTGCAATCTAGCATATTTTCTTTCCGCCAAGGTTGACATGCCCAATCAATTGTCATTTAAGGTTTACATCTTTGTCCTTATTTATATATAATATTATATTGTACTGTTACCGATTCGCGGCGGTTGGAGACGAAATTAAACACTTAAATTAAATTATGTTTTTATTTAATCACAAAAGTCACTGGACACAAATTTAACTTGAGCACTGCTCTTTCATTTTTGCCCTCAGGGTTCGGTTCCAGGACCGACTCTGTGGAACATCCTCTTTGACGACCTGCTGCTGCTTCCGCTACCGGTGGACTGTGCGACTATAGCCTACGTGGATGATGCTTTCGTGCTCGTTTCTGGACAGACTCGCAGAGAATTAGAGGAAAAGGGTAATAGGTCAATTGCAATGATTTCGGACTGGTGTAAAAGAAACAAGTTAGCTCTGGCGCCTTCGAAAACGGATGCTCTGAGAATGAAGGTCGGCTTCAGTCAGGTTAGGAATCCGATTTTGAAAGTGGATGGAATGACTGTAAAATTTGAAAGAGAAGTTAAGTATCTAGGAGTAATCTTTGACATGTAAAGACCCTCTCCGACCGTGCGGGGATCTTCTTTGCTTCCATGAAGCGGATGAGTGTTGCGGACTGACTAATAAATTAGCCAAACGTCTCGAAAATTCAACATAAGACTAAAAGAGCTTCGTCGTTGTCTATCTACTTTTCTAAATTCGCGGACCATATCATGGATCATAATCATTATTTTCATTCGTATAGGAACCATTAAACTTCTCCATGTAATAAAATGAATACAGGTATTAAAATAAAAACCCTTATCAAGATTAATTTCACCAACTCTTCTCCTTTCCTCTCGATATTTCCGTTATAATCACCTTTATGACAGCAACTCCGGCATCTTCTTCTTTTTCTTCTTCAGCCTTTACCTTCTCTCCACTGCTCTTCCACCCTTCCTTGTTATTTACTAGTTGTAGCTATTTCTTCCCCCCACAGCAGCTATACCGTAGGCCCATCTCTTTTGAGGTCTTCCGACGCTTCATTTAGTTCCACTTCAGAACTCAAGGAATCCATTTTGTGGCATCTTCCTCGCAACATGCCCTGTCCTTTGCCATTTTATTTTCGCTACATGATCCATGATATCCATAATCATCATCATACTCCAGCATCAGTCTAAATTAATTAGTTATTTGTATTCAATTCATGATTTTTTTTCTAAAATTGAATGTAGTCAGTTTAAAACTTCGCTTGTGGATGAGAGATTCTGATACTCTCGAAACTTGAATAGTTAAATAAATAGTACTATTTAAGTTATTTACATATAATAATATATATAAATACTAGTCAAAAATACAGATTTATCTAACTTTTGTGTTTATTTAGAAATTTTCACGATAACGATGACATGAACTCTCAATTACTGAAATAATTGTAAATCTATGCATTTGCTTATCGAAGTAGAGAAACAAGAGCTTTATCTAGCTATTCATGGACTAACATGGCCATGAAAACTTTCATTAAGTGTGTTTTAATTTATCAGATATACATATTTATAGCTACAGATATGTAAAGTACTAAGCCCTATCGATAACTAAACGTGCGGTGGGTCTCTGCTCGTCGTGTGCCGGGTTCCTGGATAGATAAAATAAATGCATACTAACGAACTCTTAGACAAGGGGCGCAATATAATGAATGGTGATTATAAATTATTAAGTATTAAGTGATTATAAAATATTAAGTAAATTCAAATTATTACTTAGGTATTATTATTAACTTATAATATGCAACTTTCAGGCGATTGGGTAATCGGTTTGAGGGTAATAATCAACTCGTTACGTGAAAATATTTCATTATTGACTTAAAGTATCTTTGTTCCTTTAAAAAAATTATAATGTGGCTTAAAAAAATACGCGTGTGGCGATCGGGAGCTGCCTCCCGCACAACCATCTCGCTGGACGCGTATTAATCTAAACTATCTATTGTGTAAATGGAAGGTAAAATTAAAATTAAAATAATAAAACAGAAAGAGCTGTAAATAATCTACTTTTTAAAATTTATTTACATTTATTTCAAATAATTAAATTACAATATATTGAAAAACGATATAACATAAATTACAACACAGTAAAAGTACAAGGACAAAATGTATTTTTTTAAAATACGGAAAATATGAAAAACTAAACAAGGTGTCTCGTAGCCAGTAGCAAAAAATTCGGAAGAGTTTTCTTCATTCAGTTTTAAATAAAAAATATTCTTTACACTTGTGTGAAATATCAATAGTTAAGAAAATAAGCGACTTCAAAGCTAGATTTTTTTTTCAATATTTCTAACTTATATTAACAGTCGCATTTTTTTCCAATGTTTGAGCAGCTGCCATTATATTTTAGAATGGATAAGGCTTTTTTAATTTGTTTTGCCTTCACCAATTGGGTGTTGTTATCCACTACAAAATATAATATATACAATTACTTAAAATACAAAAACAAAATAACATTATGAACATTAATAAGAATATGAATCA
Source organism: Agrypnia vestita (assembly GCA_016648135.1). Taxonomy (NCBI): domain Eukaryota; kingdom Metazoa; phylum Arthropoda; class Insecta; order Trichoptera; family Phryganeidae; genus Agrypnia; species Agrypnia vestita. The sequence continues at coordinate 106,294 of JADDOH010025019.1, read as the reverse complement.
TTTTATGAATACTTATACTGGTACTTTGAATGTATTTACATCCCTTATACGCAATTTTTAATAACAGATAAAAAAATAACATTTAGATTTGAAAACATAAACATACAAATTATAAGTAAATATCAACTTAAATAAAAATAAGACAATATCAATTCATTTAAGTAATAATTTAACATAAGCAAAGAAAACTGTGATGTTATATATGAATTACATTTTCACATTTCTCTTATTTAATATAATATTTAACATAATAATATTCAATCAATACAACAAAAACCTAGCAGATAAAAAAAATTAGGATGAACAAAACTTTAGATCATTATTTTCCAAGATAAAAAAGGGTAACAATTTAATTGTATTGTTTTGTTAATTAATATCAAGAAAATATTCTGAATGTTTAAAACTACTCGTTATTAATAAACACATACTAACAAAAATTATAAATTATGAACGAAAATTCCATTTGTACAAATATAAAGACAATAGGTAAAGTAGTACTTAAATAATAAGGAAATTAATCAGAATTCCAATTCATATAAATTCATATTCCAAACATATAAAATAATAATTAAATATCTATATTTCAAGAAAATTGTGATTTTATAGAAGGATAAGGCTGGTTATCAAAATAAGCTAAGAAATTTAGTAGGTCGATTTTAAATAAACTTCGATCGAAATTTGAAAAAAGCTACGCGAGTTAACAAGCTCACAAATACCGTCCTTTGTACTTATATAAAAAATTATCTTTACATGTATACATTCAAGTACACATATTTATATACAAAAATTATTTTTTTGACAGCAGCATCGATTACTCAATCGATTAAATAATGATTGATACAAGTGTTTACGTGCTCATACGTGGGTATCTATTATTTTAAAAATCGTGTCTCGGATCCCACTGGCATCAGGATGAGCATATTACACGTTTTTGCGTGCTCGGATCACAGAATTTCAACTGCGCCATTAAAACCAGTTATCAATAGGTCAGTACCCACACAACTGTGGGAAATTCAGAAAAGTGATGACGTCTTTGCTGCTGTTGAATTTGTTGTTGTGTACAACACGCTCGACGGTCACTATATTAAAAGTGCTGGACGCGCCGAGTTCGGCTGCAGTATTCTTTAATTATTTTTTCTGAAATCATTAAGAATTCGTGTTTTTACGAAGCACTTTGTTATTTTACTGGTTGGTTGACTTAAATATAAATATCAATCAATAACTCTGTAACAAAATTTAATTTAACAGCTTTTGCTGTCAATCTTTGGACTTGTTCAAAAATAATTACTTCAAAAATAGTTATTGCACAAAAAATATTAATCGCACTTTTAGGACATGCTATTTTTGGAATAAATAAAAAAACACATACCTACATTAAACGAGATTGAACCCAAAAAAGTCGTGGAAGAAGGTATTATCCTAACCATTTGGCAGACTATATTGTTTGGTTTCGCGATGTATAAACTTTTGTATAACCTTGATGGTGTGCATTCCATCAACATGTTTAAATTTAATTTAAAATAAATTTCATTAAAGAAATAATGTTTATGCAACATTATTGATACCTACTAAATTAAGGAGGCATCTCAGAACCATTTTCGTCAATAATAAATGATTGTCATCTGCAAATCCTTAACTTTATAAGAAATTAAATGCCAAGCTTCTGATCTTGAATACTAAATTTTACAACGATGCCACCTATCCTTCGATGGTCGAGATAGCCAGGACAAGGATGCAGGATGAACGCGAGGATTGCTGCCACGAGACTCTGGAATTGCGCGAACAATACCAAGGGACCTCCAAGCTGCTCTCCAACGGGATAGTGTTGCTCCAGCATCAGAACGCGTCCCAGGGTCTTCACACTTCATCAAACGCTAATTCAAACATCGGGTCGGGATTAAAAGCCAATATTTTATAGGAAATTGTACTGATATATAATAGGCATCTCTCTGAGCAGTTGGTGAGGGAGGGCAAAGGTCAGATCACGTGAGCTCCTTCAGAGCCTGGTGTGTCCAACTCATCCACAGTACGACACCCAGTTCACGGATCTCGACTCCAATACACCCTAACCTCCCAATATATATATATGTTAATATTAAGATTTTCGCGGGGGGTAAAATATGAAGGATTATTTTCTAGGATAACCCGCGTATTGAAGTCTCAAGAAAGACTGTTATTATGTACCCAACGTTTCGGACAGATAGCACTGGCTATTTTCAAAGGGAATTTTCGCCTTGTATTTCGAGTTCTGTTTTGAATTGATGGCAAGCACACCCGTTCACTCCAAAAGTCGAGATCCATGTGAAGCCTAATGCGAGGCTAATTGCTGAATGTACTTTTCGACCTGGTAATCCTTATAATAATTTTCCTAAAAATGCCGGTAGTAATGCAAATATTCCCATTGCCAGCTTGAAAAAACAAATGGCGAAATCGTATTAAGTAGCGAGTAAGTACAGATTATTTTAAAATACCTTCAGATAATATTTAATGTGTAGAAATATTATAAACATTAAATATTATCTACTGCGCATTTATATAAATAATATACATGTTTAATATTCATACACGTTTACTTTTAGTTTACAATAAACATATACGTGTTTTAGAATAATATGTGAATTTGGCCATTTTTTATTTTAATGGTGGCCAATCCGGTGGCTAGATTCTAGTTGTCATTGCTCATGCGCAATATGTGTCAAATTCTACAAATGTCAACGTTTTTCATTTATACTGTTTTACGAATTTTATTTTTACATATACATAAATAATGCCTTAATCCAAATATCCTCCCAATGTTTCGCACAAGAGGTCAGTTGGGAACAACTTTGAGCAATATTCCTAGTTAAATACAACACATTCACATACAAAAAAATTATAAGTACTGTATGTATTATATTATAAATATTTTTAATTGTATAGCATGCACATAAGCAATGTAATGTAAGCATTCACTGATACAGAAAATAATGATTTTAGATATCACTTAAATATTTCATTTAATAACACTATTACAAACAAAAAAAAAATTACACAGGTGACTGATTTATTATTATTATTTTTAACTGATTTTTATCATCCAATACGACACAATATTAGTCAATCAAATCCATTCTGTATTTTGTGTATAAATATATGTTTGCAGTTTTAAATATAAGAGAATTAGTTTTCACTCGTTTCGCTAAATACATCACATTCAGTTGCATCACTTGTAATAAAATACTTGTGTATGTTTTTAAAATTCTTATTATTTGACACCAATCCATAATATTTTAAACTTCATTGTGTACCATAAGTGAAGAATCGTTGTGTCATATTTTCTTTGTCTTCTTTTGTATGTATAGTAAATGTCGATATAATAATACTTATCGCATGACTCTCGTTAAAAACAAATCCAGTTGTAATTACAGTAAACTGATATTTTTCTGTAATATTAGTAGGTAGTGCAAAGATTACTTAGTTTCTCACTTGGCATAGTAGCAATCTTGTATGTTTATGAAATGTTTAGTACCAGGGCGTGAAAATCATTTTTAAAACATGCTATTTTTCATCAATCTTTGCTTCTTTTAATAAATATTTTTCATAAAGCTTCCATAAGCCTTTTGAAACCAGTTAAATTTATATCATCCCGGTTTTATACAGTGTTTACAGAATGTATTTTTAAAGTATTCATGAGGAAATCCATTAGGCGTGTGAAAATCACGTGCATGTATGCCATGCAGAATTCAAGTTCAAATTAAAATTTCCATTCGGTATAGGTACGTACATAACTAATGGATTAGTAATACCAGCATGAGTTATAAAATAATGTTAACAATAATTTATAATTATGAATACGGTATTTAACGCACAGTAATTTGAAAGTAATTAATATATTGATTTTGTATTTCATTAGAAAGTTATGTCGAGAGATTAATTTTCTCCATTGCAACATACTGAGTCCAAGTGGACATCTGTATCTCAAATAATATATTTTTTAGTTGTTTAGTTTGTGTTGTGAAATTGTTATTATTTCCATTTTTCTATTTATTATTGATCGACGGAATAGTAATCTCTTTACAATATTTATTATGGAAACATTTATACAGATAAGGATTATTTAAAAAAGGAGACGTTTTTACATTATTTTTGATTAAAAAATAGGACAAAATATGTATTTGTGTAGTTTGGCGTCATGTTGTACAATGTTTTTTATCTTAAAATTAAACACAAATCACTTTGTTTTCACCACTTCATAAGATTATATAATCTACATGTTTCGAGAACAATGTTCTCTGCTTCAGGATTGTTTGTGTATTTTTTATCTGTTATTGATATCATTAACGCCAAAAAGACGTGACTACAGGGAAGAACTCGAAGATATATATATATATATATATATATATATATAGAGAGCACAATATAGAGAAAGATACAAAAAAACTAAAACTAAAGATCTTCAGTGGATCACATCCACTTGACGATAGCGATATTATTCCTATTGAAATTTCAACTCAGTGTTAAAATAAAATCTTCTTAAATAAATCAATTTCTTCTAAATCTAAAATATATATGAATTTCAAGAAAATTATTTTTTACTCTAGTTAAGGAGAATGATAATTTTCTTGCGTGCCTCTTTTATATAATTGCTTTTTATATAATGCCATATCTTGAGTGAATTTTAATAATTAATTTATTTAAACTACATTCCTGCTGTCCTTAACAAAGAGAAAAAAGATGCGAGGTATTTGTTAGAAGACGTCACCTGTTTCCATTATGCATGTACATATGTCATCCATAGCAATTAAAATTATATTAACTAAGAATTCTATTAAATTAATTGTGTTTTTTGAATTTGTGTTTGTAACATTGCAAAACAACATTACAATAAAAATAAAAAAGCTGAATATTACGATATGAAATCTATACATACATTTTAAAGCAAATTATCTACAAAAATTTTCTATTATTCCATAATATTATTAATTTCTGCTACTATTTGCAGAAAATTAAGGATCGCAAAATTATAATTATAATTTTGCGATCCTCGATTTCCAAGTTTTAATTCAAAATTTTGCATTCCGTTATATGTATTTTAAAACATTTATTTCAGAATACCATAGACCAATCGTCGACAGCGAGTTATTTCGAAGGAAGACTCCAATGCGGAAATAAAAACGTGAATTTTTGCGTCACTGGCTTGACTCGAGACCTTACATCGAACCTGTTTTTACTTAACCCAACTGATAACTGTGTAGCAAGCCCAAATCTGGTGACAGCAAGTTATAAACTGGAAAACCTCGAGGAAGTTACTTGTTACATCCAATATGAAATATTAAAGCGACAAGTGAGTAAAACGTTTAAATCGTGTCCGAAACAATCTCGATGCCACGTAGCCAATACAGGATTAACAGCGCAGTTAAAGAAAAATTAATTATATTAGTCTTCAAGGCAACAAAAATTAAATAGGATCTATAATATTTAAATAAAAAATTAAAATACTTTGTTAAAGGTTACTAATTGTTAGTAATAAAAAATATTATCAGTTGTCAGATTTCGGAAAGTAATCCATGATTCGTATCTTCGATTATAGTATATTTTGTGAGTTAGGAGCGTAATATAAGCAATTGTTTTATTTAAATAATTTGTTTAATATGGCAAATTTCATATGAAAAATCACCGAACTCCAATATTTGAGTAACTAATTAACCAATCATCTCGCCATTTCTGTAGGAAGAGAAGATAGAACTCCACCTTGTTCTGACATATCACTTTTGCCTCGTCCAATTACATACTTCTTCTCATGGGCGCTCCGATCGTCAGTTATTGAGGTTTTTAAGAGTGCCCCCCCCCAATATTTGGTTATTCTAATCATACCTGGTTTTTCGTGGACGCCCTCTATTCTTACTGCCTTCAGCACTCGCCTCGTATATTTTCTCTACTTGTCCTCCTAGCTCATACGTTCCAAACGACAAAACCGTCTCAGTGTACCTTTTTTGCTAAATCTACTACGCTACAGCCAGCACTACACTCAATTCTAAAGTGATCATTATTCACTATCGTACACTGATTTTCCACCGAAATGCTCAGGTAGACTGAAAAATAATCTATAAAAGAGGAAGAAAATATATTTGAATAAGCCCAATGAAAATAAAATAAAATATGATTTTTTCAATTGATTCAGCAACATTGTAAATTGACATTTTTAAATATTGATTGTATTATTTGTGTGTATCTACTTATATTTGAATTAACTACACCTACATGTTTCGGAAAAACCTTTGCATAATATAATGTAATTAATCAAAAATATAAGTAGATACATACAAATAATACAATCAATATTTAATAAAATATGATGTGTTAAAACGAGGAAAAAGCCTTCCATTTTATAATAATAATATTTCATTATTTCTTAGCTGAGATTTATTTCAAGATAGATGATGTCATCACTAGATTTAATAAAAATATAAAAAAAGACTGAATAATTACTTCCGAAATGAATTGCAGAAATAAAAATAATAAGTGTTCTAAGGTTATTTGAAACAAATATTTTTGAAGACAATTATCTTGTCTCGTATCCGAAGCAATGCATGCAGCACATCACCCCCAATCCAATCGCGCCGTATCTGCACCAAATTTTGAGAAAAATACTAATTTATTTCGATACAAAGCTTTTCTTAAAGGTATTTCAAAAAGCATTCTATCTACATGTAAATTTCTCGGGAGATTTCCAGTGACCCTCCGCATGAATATTACCCTAAAGCTTTTTTTGTTTTCATAACCACCGTACACTCGAACTGGCTGTAACAGGTTATCGATTTGCATAACCTGTTAACAGGTCCATAGAATGCTTCGTGTCTGTAACGAGCAAGGTCTTCTTCATCTCAATCAAGTATTATCAGAATCATCTCCTGTAAATGGAAAGTCAATCTACTCACAATCATCTATACCTACACTAATTCTGGTATGAAATATTAGTTAATTTATTTACGTTTATGAAGTTTATTAAAAATTGTACTTAGCATATTATATAAAATCATAAATGAATAATTATAAATTCCTGTCCTGAAATTTAAGCAGGAAACTTTCAGTTGTATTTTTTCAACTATATTCAAGAAAAAGTAAATATAATTAAAGAGAGACTTTATAATCTCTTAATTTATTGATTTATCAACATGTTTCGAGGCCAATAGTCCTTTCATCAGGATTCAACGTATACTAAAAATTGAAAATAAAATATATTTATTTTTGTTTTTCATGTCTATACTTCCATTTCTATTTTTTTATTATACGTTGTTTCCTGATGAAGGGACTATCGGTCTCGAAACATGTTGGTAATTCAATAAATTAGGAGCCTATCAAAGTGTTTTCTTTTTAATTTTATAAATAATTTTACCAGTCATTTTGCAATTATTGAAGTTCTTTCTTGATACACCACTTTTGCTAGCCTACATTCATACATCTTCTAATGCACGCAATTCTATTGTTGAAGCTTCGAATATGGCCACACTTTGTATTTTTTTAAAATTTAATACACGGTACAACGTACCGTTAAAAAAATGTATAGATTGATAGTATTAATAATATAAAAATGGAGATAAGCTATAATTCTATCAAAAACAACTCATAATAAAGTAATATATAAAGTAAAACAAAACATTGAGCAAATGACATAAAGTATAAAAAAAATATCAAAATGAAATGATAGTTTTTAGAAATAATAGAAATAATAATTTCATATATTTGTTTGTGCTTTATATTTATTTATACTATATTCAAAGGTAGTGTAAAATGGCGCTCATCTTACCGGCTGAGTCAAATATTATGAACGTGTGAATGATCATACTTCATCTTAAAAATATATGTAATAACAGACTGCGACGAAAAATGCCGATAATCAAATAAAAGTGGCAGTACTACTAGGCTCTGTGGACGGCTATACTGACGGCTGCGCGGCCGTTAGTGCCCACGACGCGTCCATTGGTGGCGACAATTGGCTTTCGGTTGTACTGGCAGCTGAGCGGCCGATAGTAGCCACTACGCGGCTATTAGGGTCTGCTATTAATTATCGCTCATTGCCTGCTTTTCATATGATTTGGTTATTTTTTAAACTTGTAATGGTAAAACCACGCACTGCATACTGCGTTTTTGAAGGCATCATAATGGTATGTCGCCATGTATGGTATGTCGAGTTTGACACATTTTCAACCTAAAGTAAATTTAACGTCAAAAATATAAATGCCCGCAGAAAAAATTAAATTGACGTATGAAAATAAAAGTTTTGGTGTATCTCGCCTCAAAGTGACTTGAATGTTAACAATGGCGGCCCTCGTAGCGCAGTGCGTGTGAAACTGGCTTCCCACATCGAGGGTTGCGGGTTCATTTCCCGGTGAGGTCACAATTTTAATCGATATGATTTACTCATGCCTGGGTGTTTTGTGATGTATTTCGCTTCTGTAATTGGGCCTCCTGGTCTGTTGAAGCGTAAAAATGAAAATAAACAAAAAATAAGAAACTAACCAATAAAAACCAAGTTTTTAGTATACAAACTTTCTAATTGAAACAGGTTTCGCGCCTACTCCACGCGTCGAGCTCGAAAATTTAACAATATATAAATTGTTAAAATTTCGAATAATCCAAAATTATAATGTAATTATTAAATTTATAGATCATTTTTATCGTCGCCACGAGTCTGCCTGCAAAGTTTCAGCTCGATTGGATCACGGAAAAAGCGTTGAAAATCGATCCAAAGATTTTTCGGCAGACAAGAAGACAAGCAGACGCCACGAGTTATTATAAAGGGAGTAAAAAGAGAAACCCGTGTTTCCCTACCCGCCAAGTTTTCTTTACAACCAGACACTACCAGCCTCTGGCGGTTATGGTGGTAGATAGCCCTTCGCGTCACATCGAAAGGATTCGAGTTTGGTGGGGGTGGTCGAGCGTGGTGGGAGTGGGTGACGAAAATGTACTTTTTAGCACATTTGTTTGTTATGGGAAGGCCGCAAATGCTTCAGATTGTTCCAAAATGGGCCCGCCGACTATGTCGGTAAGTCTAGAAGAAAATTGAATGCGGTCATCCAGGATTAGGTAGATACTAATTTATAATGTACTGAATTCGAGATTTTATAAGAAATATGATTTTGGAAGGGAATATTTGACCTCGGTCAGTGCATTCAAAACATTTTTTTTTTGCATATGCCTGCCTTTGCTTTTATACCCCACATATAATATTTCTACACATTAAATTATATCTAAATATATTTTTTAATAATTATTTATTTATTTTGTTTTAAAAAAAATCATACGATTTGATTAATCTTCGAAGATAGCAACAGAAAAAAACGCATTACCGGTACTCGAAGCGTATTTAGCGCAATGATAATATTAAATTATTAATTGTGTGGAATTGTCTGGGCTATTCTACCGTCTGTCCCCGAACTCTATTTCTAGCGTTTTCGGATCCATTTACAGGGTACACATTTAGAATTTATTTATTTCTTATTTATCTTTCTATAACTTATTTCGCTAATTTGACATATGTACTACTGTTGGTATTATTTTATTATGATATCTTTTTGATTGCGAGGTATGTCGGTACATATTCGTATATGTCTCGTGGCAAAACCGGGTTATTCATAGCGTAATGAATATCGTGTAAGTTTCTTCTGTTGCTTCACTTTGTTTCTGTAACTGTTTCTGATGACTTTTGCCTCGATTGATTTTGCAGGGCCCGATATCGAGACTTTTAAATTTAAGGCTAACATTCTTTTTATTTTCACTGGGAATTTATAAATTAAGATCGCCTGCTTTACAGGCCATGTTTAATGATCTTTAGGCTTTTCTAGAATCTTCCGCTCAAACTCAGTATCCACACGTCATGTACATCCGTCCCGATGAGGATACCGTCGTATTAAAATTAATCGAACTAAAACTATTCCAAAGCTTTATTTCTCCTTCGTATTTAAAATCCCGACGTATTATGAAAAATCATAGTAAGTTTCGGATAAAATGCTAAAATAAAGACTGCATTCGTGATAAAAAACACTTAGCTAACTATGGAATGGTTAACGATAGTTGCTGCATGATTTTGTACATACACTAAGATGGCAAATATTTAGATACATTTTAATGATATAGTGTATTTTTAATGAATATAAAAAATGAAATATATTTTTAAACGTTTGTTTTAATCGTTAATAAATATTTATGGGAAGACATATTACCTTTCCTTTTGTTTTGTATAGGCAATCTGCCCTTGTAAAGTGATTTGTGGAACAAATGAAAAGACATCAATTGTTACAATTTGCATAACGAATAATAAAACCCTCAAGTTAATGATTAATCATTCTAATGAGAATGTCGGTCTATTGCTTGAGCTGCAGTTCTCTGGCTGAGCTAGGAAGATTTTTAGTGAAGTCATAAATCTTATAATTATGGAGATTACAGTCCTTCTATGTGATGTGATATACGTCATGCGGATTAAACAAGGTATTGTACAATGACAGCCTCATCAAAAATATTATGTTAATTTTCAATTACCTTTGATTGTTGTAAAGTATAATATTATACTAGGTATTATTTTTAGGTTATGAAAAATATTGTGATATTAATATCTACTATAAAATGCCTTGTCTCAATAGATTTATTAAAATGGTCATTATTGTATGAACACTCAATTGAATATATCAAGTGAGTATTGTGTAATATATTTGCTTAATTCTCTTACTTTTCTAGTTCATACGTTTTTTTATAAAAGTATTAAAGTATGTATTGAAGGCATACAACGTCGTAGCTACTCGGGAATATATTAACAACATGACTATTATCTATTTATACACAATAAGTGTATTTTTATTCACAGGTTTAGTCATTAGCCATAAGTACCTACGTGGGGATATCCAACAGCTATTGTTCCATTTAATTTATATGTGAGGACTTCAAATATTATATGGAATTATAGATTAATTTATTCAAGATAAACATATAATATCAAAAAACCTTTGAAAACAACTAAGCTCGTTACTTATTTTTATCTCTAGGACCTCGGGAAGACCAAAAATAATATAGAGCGACAATGTCTTTAATAACATGCTATTAAACTGAAGAAAAATGGCAAGAAATACAGATCAATACAGAAAATTTCTGAAGAGGCCGGGACCCACGAGGAGTGCAGAGCAAATACTGATGATGATGATGAAACATAAAATATATTTAATGAAAATCGAGTCATGCGGATCGTAAAAACAAATCTGGATCGCTTTCAGGCTTTATTTCCTATATATTTATTATTGTATGGATATTTATGTGCTGTCACTACCTCGTTTTTAAAGAAAAGAAATATTGAGCAAAATCAAAATTAATATCGCTTTTGTGTTTCATATTATATTTACACTTGAAAAGGCATATTTTAAAATAAAATTTTGATAATAACGAGACGTTGAGAGGCTGCTTTATTAATTGAAATAAAAAATAAAATGTACAAGACGTGACAAAGCTAGTCTACAACACTAACAATTTATGCGATTTATAAGTTTGCATTTTACTTCAATATTTCTTACTTATCCTTTGCAAAACTATCAAAAAAGTAACATATACAAAATTGAAAATTCATTGAAATCAAAAAACCTTGCAAAAAATATTTTTCAAATTTCTACATGGTTTTGGTTTTAAAAATTTTGATTGAATTCTTTAAAACAACTGTTGATATTAGAACATAGTTGCTTGAATATTTTCTACTCATTATTTAGGCAGGAATCTATCTACCTACTAAGTGTTGTGGACAGGTTCCTGGATAATTATTATATATGGATAATATAAAAATATTATCCTGGATACGATATTTTTATTACTAAGTGATTTCCACTAATCGGTACGTTTTTTTAAATGTTTTTAAAAAAGTAGTCGTATATTAAGCTGCTCAGTCCTTTAACTGTTTAAGTCAAAAGTGATCATTTAATCTAATCTCCAACAATAAAAAATTGTATTCTACGCGAATTATGAATCAGTCTGCACAACAGTTGTTAGCAGTTTGGTATTTTGATTACCTATTGTGACAGTAATACTTTAGCGACCTGATGAGACACAAATTCACACTAACGGGGTATTTCCCAGATGTATGAGGATTCGCAAATTATTATTTATGGCACTCATTAGTCATTTCACTACTTATTAGAAATATCGAACTGGATATGAAAAGATGAACGATTTTTATCGTAAATTAAGTAAAATTTTAATTTAATATATTTTTATTTCAAGCCCTTTCAACAAGTAGTATCTAATGCTGAATAATTATTCTAAGAAAATTACTATTTTTTGATTTTCGTCTAGATGTTTATTGCGGTTTTAATAAATCTCTCGTTACAAAAATACGGCAATTAGACTATGAATAATGGCGGTTCTGTCTCGGTACAATGAAAAGCGCGGGCTCTAGGGCGCGCGTCCTTAAACATATTCTCTCTCTCACACTCTCTGTCTCTTTCATTCATCGCGACATACGTTCCATAGATAAATTACAATACTATTAATCAACATTGGGCAAATTGGCTATCAATCAAATTATCATTCTAAATTAACTTATTTTATTGAAATAATAACAAAGTAATTAGCTTATTTTAATTGCTTGTCGCCAGGCCTTGCGGGCGCCTATGGAGACCGCCTCTTTGTCGATGGTGGTCTCTATGCAGCTATAGAAACAGTATTTCCGGGATTGATAAAAAAAACGAAAAATAAACAGTTGTGCGCATAATCTAGTATCATAGTAAAAAAATGTTATAAAGTTTTGGCAGAGTTGGTGTAGATGATGATAGTCACTTATGTGGAGTGAGAGGAAGAAGACCAAATCTACTCACGAAATCTTCCGGTGTTCACGAGTGTCACCATGTATTTAGAAAAATAGTGCAGCAAACAAGTAAAAAAGGCATAAGGTAGTAAGAATCGATACTCACGGTATATATGTTTACTATTTTATTTCGGATGATTCGAATGCGATTTAAATAAAAGTTAGTTAAGGTTGCAAAGCTAAATGTGTGTGAAATGGCGATCAAACAACGAATGAAGGAATAGGGGAACGGTGTGAGGTACGAACCAGCGTCCTTTTTTTTCCTTCTTGGTCCCGCTTATCGGATATGTTGGTAAGTCCTGGGATTGGTCGCGGTTATTGGAGATTGCTACGAGTGCCTGCATACCAACCATACAAATCCGACAAACTGCAACTGTGAAAAAATCCAAAAGGTGGAACAATATACTTATTTAGGTTTAATAGTTGATAAACACTAATTGGAAACAACATATTGATAATATTTGTAAAAAACTGGGATCCATGCTAAGTGCATTTCACATGCTAAGACTATGCAGCTCTCGGGGCACACTGTACTCTCTTTACTTCGCGATGGTTGACTCGGTTATCAGTTATGGCGTGAGCAGTTATGGTCTTACCTATAAAACATACATTGATAAAATCAAACAGTTACAATTAAGATTCCTAAAACTTATGGTAGATAATAGAACTAAATTTATGTACAAGGATGATTATCATAAATTATTCAAAGTATGCAAAATATTACCAATTAACCAAAAAGTAAAATATAATATAATACTAGAAGATGATAAATAATATTAATATACACACTGACACGCACCGTATCTATGCAACCAAATCGACAGGACGAACAATGAGAATACCAATAACTAACAACGTGTATGGTGAAAGAAAAATAGATTATATTGTGCCAAGAATCTTTAATAAATTAGATAAAAAATTCTTTGAGATGATGCAAGACAAAGAAACTCCATTGGTTTCAAAAACGTACAAGCTAAAAGAATATATATTAAAGCTGTATACCTAATCTTACATTAATTTATAATTACATATCATGTATCACTTGTAAAAAAATATGCAACACTGGATAATGACCTACACTCGATAATGACCTACAATCTTCATTATAAAATATAAATTATTGTCAAATATTGAAGGCAACCGTGCCGTAAAACTACTGTGCAATTTGGCATACGTATAATGTAATAAATATCAAAAAAATAAATAAATATATAAAAAAATTATATATAATAAACGTTCTAGTGGGCTTTAACAGTACAACAAAATTAAAAGGATTTTTTTATAAAAAATTATAAATATTAAATGAAATAAAAAAATAAAAATAAAAAAAATTAAAAAATATATTTTAAAAAAATAATGAAAAAAAAAATAAAAATAAAAAATAATATATAATATATCATATATTATCCTATATATGTATATATATATATATATATATCTATAGATATATATATATATATATTAATATATGTGTGTGTGTGTCAATAATTAATTATTCCGTAATTAAATGACTCGCATATGTACCTATATATAAAAAAGAACTGAGGCTCCCTCATCACTCAAGAGCTTCCTCCTCTGCTGGGGTCTACATGACTATAAAGTATTTAAAAAAAAAAAATTTCAGTAAAAATATCAGTGCATATACAAGTCTTGTAATTTGTACCATATTTAAAATACAATAAAATAAATTATATAAAATGCACCCATGTTCTTGGCACACATGTTTATATATATATAATATATATTATATAGAGATCTAGTAATATATATATATATATCGTATATATATATATATATATAAATACTGTAGTGAGAAGCGCAAATTTTATAGAAAAATGAGGTAAAATCACTCGCCGTAGGTCAATGGCGTTAAACAAAATCTCGATTATGTATCGAAAGTTTTAATATTAATTGATCAATGCACCATGAATTTCCCACCACACCTTCATAAAAAAAATTGTTAAATTATAAATACAATCGCAATCTGAGGTATTAGGTACAAATCCATCGTTTATTTTTTTTTGTAATAGAGATGAGAACATGAAATACGTGTCACATCAATATTCTTACAATTTTCAAACAAAGCTAAATGGTTGTGCTATGAAAATAGGACTAACTAATTGGTCTGGAGTGAGGTTCGAACCTGCGGCCTTTGGATTACGAGGCAAGAGTCCTAACCGAAAGACCAACAAGCTACTCTATTATACTATATCTACTACTATTATATATGAGATTTTATTTATAGTATTGGTGTTTCTATTTATGGTATTGTTAATAAAAATGATTTTATATAATAGAATGTATATTAAATAAAACATTTTTAATGTAATTAAATATTCGTTTAAATACATCCAAAATGTTTTGTACAAAACAATCAGCAAAAAATCTGGGAAATACATGCACTTTTTCGTTCCTAGAATTACTGCATAGGTTAATAGTTCTTCTATGAGTTATGCATTTTAAACATATGTTACAGACAAAGTGTAAATATTGATAACATATGCATTAACTATTATAGTGTAAAAGTACATTAGCATTCGATAATGTATACATTATCTCCGCATACATATGTATACCTAATAGTTAATGTATACATATATAGTGCATACATATACTTGTTAATGTAAACAATATCGAAATTTAACACTTTGTCTGTAACATATATAAGTCGTCGTCATTTAAATAACGACTCATTTTATCTACTTTGAAAAATGCACATTATGTAGAAAATAAATTTGTTTTGTTTTGTTTTATTTTTAATAGAGATGTGAGCACGGAATACGTATCGCATCAATATTCTTACTATTCACAAACTAAGCCAAAATACTTTTTATTGTATTTATTTTGCACCGGAATTTTGAAAACGTATATTTTATGTTGCATTCTCTCGTTTCTTGATGATCAAAAATGTTATGAATTTAATATTAATTTATGCGAATAACTTTCCACGCTTAAATCGTTATCAAGTGACTGTACATTTCATCACAACTTTTTTCTTTTCCGCATCGTCAACGGCATGACGGCGAGATACGTCATACGTTTCTCCATTGAAATGAAATATAATTGTATTACAATATATTATATTGTAGATTTACTTCAGAAATGAAAAAGAAACGTACATGCAACCTTCTGGTATTTTATTGATGACTGATGGGTAATAGGTACCATAAAATGTTTATGAATGTGTTATAATTTTTTTAAAGTTTACCTAATCTCCAATACTTTTAATGAGTTATGACCGAGTTTTTCCCCGATTTGTGTTCTTTGAATTCTTGAGGTAGTGACAGTGATGACAAATAGAGTAACTATTTGTATATTTTATGAGCCGCGCAATTTTTATTCACGGTATGGTTGTGAAAACATATTTGGTTTGGTACCTGCGATAGTTTACGTTTTGCCGTTTTTTTATAAACATTTATAGGATTTGTTTTTCTTAATTATGTAATACTTTCTAAATCATGTAATCAGATACTACAAATATTGGGGGATGGCCCTGTTAGAAGCCTTAACAACCATAGAGCAGGCATGAGAAGCAAGTATGAATGTAGCCGAAGCGAAAGTGGTGTGCCAATATAGAAAAATATGGCGTACTATCCTCTCTACCTAACCCTGCGGAGAAACGGCATGACGATTAGTTAGTTAGTTAAGTAAATTACTTGAAAAATCTGAAATATGAATAAGTTAAATATTGAAATAAGTAAACAAAAATTATTGTATGGTGTAGATGTACTGCCTATACAGTATTAATTTGAATAATGCATTTTTTTTAAATAGAGATGCGAACACGGAATACGTGTCGCATCAATATTCTTACTATTTTTGAACTAAGCTAAAAGCTTACGCTATGAAAATAGGACTAACTTGGGGCTAGAAACACCAGTTCACTAAGCGAGCGTCATGACTACTACACCAACAAGCTACTCTCCTTTCAATCAAATTAAATTACTAAAATATTAATTAACTATATTTTATATGAAAGTATGTTCTAAGAACACAGTTACTGGAATGGTCCCCAGAGGGATGATTAATTAATAAAGGATAAATTATGGAAGTCACACAGAGACGAAACTATTAATATATGAGAAAAGTGGATGGAAGTCTTTTATACGATGGCTCAGAAAAATAAAATATAGAGATATCATTACCAGTTGCGAAATCTATGTAAACCTGTAAATGAAAAAAAATAACAACAGTATCTCTAGCAGAGGCCAGTGCAATACATGAAATGTTCTTGATTCGAACTATATACTCGTAGTTATATATATATATATATATATAATGAATATATATATATATATATATAATGTAAAAATGTGAAATCTATGTATAACAAGATCATGTCTACAGATGTCTCTAGCATAGTCCCTTAAAATATAACGAAAGGTTTTCGAAGTTGGAATATATAGAACTTTCAAAAATTTGATAATGTGTGGATGTTCTTACGATGGAATTGGCGAACGTTGCATTGTGTAGAGTGATCACTTAAGCCAGCTCATGCCGGTTATATGCCCTGAGCCATCGTGTAAGAGACTTCCATCCTTTTTTCTCATATATACCGAAATGGCTTTGTCTCTGTGAGACTTCTATAAATTATCCTTAATTTATTAATTAACTACTTTGTTTCAATTAAATTCCTAAAACATTAATTATCGTACGAATGATGTTCTTCTTATTATATTGTCGGATGACGTTTTGATACTGCATGTTCTTATTTTAGATTCAAATTTCTAAAAATAAACGTTCAGAGATTATTTTAATATCTTAACCAAATATCCGTTGTTATCTTCACACGAGACAGCACTTTACAGAGATACGAGTTCCTATCAAATATACTAGGCTTTTCTGGACAGACGTATGACGTAGATCATTTTCTCAGCATTTTTTATGCTTCTGTTTGAATATTTCGAAGCACAATCGTGTAGCAAATAACAATATTTTAACGACTAAATCTGAATATGTCACAATCAGACGGATCGTTACATTTTGAACACTGTCGGTCAAAATATAGCGATAAAAAAGCGGATCATTATGACACCAAACATAATTAACCATATATAAAATTAGGCTGGATTATTAATTGTTCCATTATTAGAATGAATATACCAAGAGGTGAAACATTATTCAGATCTAATAATTTTTTTATAAACGATCATCTTAACTCTTAACAGGGAATAGATTTAGAATAACATTTGCAGTTATTTCACACTTAGTTGTTGGGTGGAAAGAATTTTTTATAGCGTGATAAAATTTGACGGTGTCTATCTGCACACACAGGTGTCTCAGAGCTAGTGGCTAAAACTTCGGAGGAGTCTTCTTCATTCAATTTTGAATAAAAAATATTCTTTACACTTTGGGTGTAATGTCAACAACTATAAACAAACTTCTCTCAAACGTTAAGAGTATCATGAAAGTAACTCGTATCGAATGACAAAAACTCATTCGCTTTAATAATAACAATGGTTGGAAATAATAATAGTTGGATCATTTATATAGCGACGTTTTCGTGAGTACTCACCTCAAATAAAATTATTCTAAAACCGTGCCGAAATTTGAACAAAATTTTTTTTTCGGTTTTATTCATTTTATTTGTTTTGTATCAAAGCGAATGCATTTTTAATAGTCTTCATAAATTATTTTATTATATCCTAGCGTTTTAAATGATATCACTTTTCAACATAGAAATACTAAAATAATGCAATATTCTATGAAATTATCTCCATATCTGTTGACATTTCACACAAAGTGTAAAGAATATTTTCTATTCAAAATTCATTGAATAATATTACTCTGAAGTATTTGCTACTAACTACGAGATACCCCGGATAGTCATTCAACTCGTATGTAAAAAATTAAGTCATTTTTGCAAGTCACGCTACCTCGCACACTCGCGTTAAAAAGTTACCGGATTTTTTGAGCTGGTATGATTTAGAAGAAACAAACTTCTTCCACTTAATATTAGGTCCTTACATATGAAATTGGCGTTTTGCCGTACTGGCAAATTTGATCTCAAATATCTTCTCTTTGGTTAGGAATTCCAAATCCAAATTTATACAGCTATTTACTCTTGTATTTGTGTTATGAAAATTATAATTCATTTGTTTTTTCCTCGATTGTTTTTTTCTTTGCAACAATCAGTTTACAAAATGAAAAACTTGAAATATCGCGTTATTTACGAGTACGAGTTCCACCGTGGCACCAGTGCTGCAGAAATGGCTCGAAGGATTAATGATGTGTATGGCGACGGTGCCGCAAAAGAAAAAACAGTGCGTTTTCGGTTCCAACGTTTTCGTTCTGGAAATTTCGACCTGCAGAACAAGCCCCGTGGACGGCCGGAGACCGCAGTTGATAATGAAGAATTGAAGGCTATTGTGGAAGCGGATCCATCGCAAACCACATCCGAGTTAGCTGCAGGCTGCGGTGTTAGTGATAAAACTGTTTTAATCCACTTGAAGCAAATTGGTAAGGTGAAAAAGCTTGAAAGGTGGGTACCTCACGAATTGAGTGAAGCAAATCAACAAACGCGCGTTGACTGCTGCGTTGCATCACTCGACCGGCACAATAATGAAGGGATTTTAAATCGAATCATTACCTGTGATGAAAAGTGGATCCTGTACGATAATCGGAAGCGCTCATCGCAATGGCTGAACCCTGCCGAACCAGCCAAACCATGCCCCAAGCGAAAATTGACTCCAAAAAAGTTACTTGTGAGCGTTTGGTGGACTAGTGCTGGTGTCGTTCACTACAGCTTTCTTAAATCTGGCCAGACGATTACGGCAGATGTCTATTGTCAGCAACTGCAAACCATGATGGAAAAGCTAGCTGCTAAACAACCGAGGCTGGTTAATCGCTCTAGGCCACTGCTGCTTCATGATAACGCTAGACCACACACTGCACAACAGACGGCTACCAAATTAGAGGAGCTTCAATTGGAATGTCTAAGACATCCACCGTACTCTCCGGACCTTGCCCCAACAGATTACCATTTTTTTCGAAATTTGGATAACTTCTTGCAAAGGAAAAAATTCAACTCCGATGGGGCAGTCCAAACCGCCTTCAAAGATTTTATTGATTCCCGTTCGAATGTTTTTTTTAGTAAAGGGATCGATGAACTACCTATGAGATGGCAAAAGTGCATAGATAGCAATGGTACATACTTTGATTAAATAAATATATTATAATAAAAAAAATCGGCTTTACGTTCCTCCCATACTAAACGCCAATTTCATATGTAAGGACCTAATATATTTAAAAATAACCATTAATTATCTAGTGATTTAAACATCCCAGAGTTGAGAAAATTTCTATTTCCGTTTTAACTAGCACGATTGAACCATATCTATGATTGAACCGTAACTTTTTCATCAAAGCCTTGACAATGTCATATGATAGCGTGTCAAAACATCGACCTAGGTTCCTAAAGGGAACCGTCCACAAGAAACGCGATCTGGTCTAGAAAATACACCAGTTACATATATTAGTGCTCTATCAAACAACTCAAACAAATCAAACATATACATAGAAAAGGCGAATGCCTTAACTTTGTAGCTTTAAATGTTTCATTTATTTGAACTTAATATTGTATCGGATTTTTACGGGTACAATAATATGGCGCATTGTGTTCACTCTTAGCATTGTTAATGTTTGCTAAGCGAACCACGTAATTGTGAAGAACCAGTTGATCAGGTTTGGTTGGTGAAGGATTCATCAGAGATCCACGTGCACCTCCTTGAACCGTACATTGTTCGCCATAAACTACGATTCACTGTTAACTGCAAGTTGAATAATTCATTATTAATTACGTTTCATTTACACCTTTCTAGCATACTTTGTTGGGATTAATGATTAATTTTAATATTGTTTAATTTTTTTTAATATTATTTTTTTAATGTTAACGCTCTAGTGGGCTTTATTATTCTAATATATACATATTTAATATTTCTTTATTTATTTTATTTTATATCATACTTTACTTATATACATTGGTAAAGTTTGTTTTTACAATGCCTAATGATAAAATAATTAATTAATAAAACAAATTATCATAAAAACCCTTTTATAAAAAAATATATGTAGGTATACAGGATTATTTGGAAAGTATTAATAACCTCGCAGGAATATATTCTTGCCTTGATTAAGACTCGAAAATGTTCAAGCAACCATGACCTTATATCAATAGTTATGGAGATATGCGACATCAAAATTGGATTTTTTTTCAATATTTTTGACTTATTTTTTGTAAAAGGTTCATTACAGTAATAATATCAAATATATAAAAAAATCGTTCCCTTTAATTCAAGTCAAATAAAATAATAAACATCTTCGATTTCCAGTTGGAAAACATTCTAATAGGAGTTTCTGCAGGGTTTTTATCGTTTTATCATTTTCTTTAACTTGTATTGAAACGGGTGAATTTTTCGTAATCGATATAGTTATGATAGTTCAACGGTTTGTAAGAAATAAGTCAGAAATATTGGAAAAAAAAATGCAAACTTCGATATTACCTAACTCCATACATTAATATACCATGGGATTATTAATGTTTTTCAAACAACCCTCTATATACTTATATAAAGAATGATTAAAAAAAAAACATTTTTTAATAAACATTTAAAATTCCTAAAAATGCTTTAAAAAAGTAAACAGTAATAAGTAATAACACTTTTCAAAAAAATAAAAAAGACTTGTAATTAAAAATCCAATATATAAAAATAAACGATAATTAGTTTTACTAACACGTCTTGCTAGATGTATATTAATAAATAAAATTAACAATAGTAAGTAGAAAACACGTTTAAAAATTAACAAATACATACTAAGAAAAGAAATAAAAGTAATAACGAAAATTTATAGAAAAAGCTGGTTAAGTCAATACAATAAACAGTACTCATTATAAGTACAAATAATAAAATATATACCTATCTACCTACCTACTATATGTAATTTGTGTCTCCAGGACACAGAGTCACCATCGTGATATTCTTATAATTTTAATCATATCCACTAGACAAAATCTATTTTATAGAACACCTTGTGTTTGAAAAACTAAAAGACTCTAAAAAAATATAATATAATTTTATTATTTGTTACCACATTCGTTTAAGCATCGAAGATCATCTTTTCAACTTACATTATAATTTTATTTTTTAAATAAGATATTAACATAATACTATATACAATAAAAACAATACATAACTTATTTCCTACACATTCAACCCGATGTCCCAATTACAAGTGACTTCAACCTGCCCGGCAACACGCATAGTATATTCATTGTATGTATCAATGTATAGGCGTGGATAGTTCACGTGGTTAACAAGATAGAACTGGTAACAATTATTGATACAGAGTAACACGGACATTGCCAATTTACAGACGAGTGTTTTTGTTAAGGTTTTTCGGTTAAATAATTATAATACAATACAGATGTTAATTAATATTAATAAAACGACATAAAACGTAGTATTTCGTAGTTTTAAATGAATTTATATTATAATATCCAATCAGTTAAAATTGTGGTTGCGTAAATAATTTATTATCCAATTAAAATGTAAAAGAATGTGTTGTATGGCGTTTGAGGAAGTACCACGTAATTATATTAGGCACACCATAGCCAGGTTGTTTCAGCGAAACTGTGCCAAGGTAGGCCAGTGGCGTATCTACTCCTAGCCGCTTGTGAAGTTCAGAATCTTTTCCGTCTCGTCGAATTGACCTTAACCTTTAGATCAAGTTCAGTATATTGCGAAAATATTTCCAGTACTTATTTCTTTATCAGATCAAGCAGCAAAAGAAATTTCCGTTCCGGCAATAGGTACACGTGTTTACTTCAGGCGCGTGCTTCAGTACATTGAAGAATACGTTGTATATGTAAATATACACATAAAGCTTATGGTTTTTCTTAATCTTATATTTAGGGAGGATCCGATGCCCTGCAGGAAACCCGCTTGCACAGCGCGGGGGTAAACTGCGCACCTCGAGTTAAGCTTAGACTATGATGGTCTCTGCATATAATCGTTTGTGTGAAAGCACTAAATTGAATAATGAAATAATATATCAAATAGATACGCAATGTTCATATATTTGTTAATTTATAATTACACGCAACTTCTTTGATTGTAGAAACTGATCGCTCTTGCGAATGTGCATATCATGTCAATAATATTATAACGTTCGATTTATGCATCTGTTTATTCGTGACACAAAGACGGTGTAATTGAATATTGCACTTCGCAGTGCAAGGTGTGGGTCCGGAATCTGTGCCGCCGGCCGGTGCTCGAGGTTGGTTGAGCGGAGGCGTCTTGCTCTAGAGTCAGGTGCTGCAAGAATATCCATTCTCTGGTTCGTTCTGCGATCCTCCACTCCCTGGCCGACGATACACTTACTTACTCAGTGGCTGTTCAATTTGTCCCCCGCCACAAATTCATCCGGGTACAGATCAATTGGGCCATATCTCGCTCCAATTTTCATGAAAAGTGATGTGCACGTTCATACTACGTACGTATGTATCATATCCCGTGCGCTTTATGAAGTCTGATATCTAAAACCGATTTAATGGAAATAAACACATTAGTAAAAGGGCGTAAGTTGCTTGAGGTGTTAATTAAGTTATTTTTACTTATATATTTATATAGTTTATAAATAAATTTTACTTTGATTAATTTTTATGCGAGTCGATGACAGGCGTCAAAAGGATTTTTTGTTGATATTATAAAAATATTAAATAAACATGTTATCTGTTCTGTTTTTAGATGCCTCGCAGCTACTGATAAAACTACTATGTATTTAAAAGACCATTACAAAAAACAATAATAAAATAGGTTTATAACTTTTAGAATTTATAAGACAACCTTTTAATGGAATATCGGTCATAATTAATAGTAGGAATTGCGCAGGAGAATTAATATATATTGTTTGTGTTTTAAGAATTTGCAATGAATATTTCATGTATTTGAAAAAATAAAATGTAATTCAAATAATTGATAATAATAAATTATTAACCTTAGAATACGAACTCTAGCATAGTCCCTTCAAATATTTGAAAGAATACTGATTTAGAACATATATACTTTCAAAAACTTTCAAAAATTTGTCAGTGTGTGGATGTTCTTACGGTAGGATTGGTAAACGTTGCATAGTGTAAAGTGATCACATAAACCAGCTCATACAAAAGATGAGCTTCCAAACACGTTTCCTATATAAATAGCTTTATTTCTGTGAGACTTCTATAATTTATCTTCATTGAAAATATACGAAACAAAGCGTTTAACTAGAGTGAAATTGGGAAAGTAGTCGAAAGTATTTTTAGAAATGGGTGGACTGTGACATATTATGTCCTTAGCCAATACTGCGGACAACTGGATCGGTAAGTATTACTGACATCAACTTGGCTATTTTCTGTATCTACGAAAGAGCCAATAATGGATTCTTTCAGCATTTTACTCTGAGAATAATTTTGGAATACTAAAATAATGCATCGGTGTCTATGGCATGTGTATTAGTGATAGATAAATTTCTTACTGCGCTACATGTTATTATCCTTCTAGCAAATAGCATTGATGCTACTGAGGAGCTACTCTTCATACTAGAAAGATTTAGTAATGAATTAAAACTGAGATGTTATAAAAATGATAGAAAATGATCAGGGCGAGATTAGTGTGAATTAAGAACAGTGCTCCAGAAAATTTATGTCCAGTAACTTTCGTGATAAATAAAAACATTCATTAATTTTAAGAATTTCATTTGTCTCTCACCATAGCAATCTCTTGACATAAGTCTTATTTTCCTGATCCCTTCCTAAAATACAAAATCTTGAACTCTAAGTGAACGGGAGCGCAATATTCTTCTAGTTCTAGAGATGTGGTGCTAGCGGCAAATGCTCTTCATACCCTGGACGGCCTACAGAACGAAAGTCTCGAGATATTGAATTTTAAGCGGGGACTATTCTCAAGTATATGGCTCCCAATCCTCAGATATTTTGGTCATCGTACTATACATGAGGACACCGTAGAAAAATTAATGATCCAAGGAATGGTGAAAGGAATCATCAACGCGACACCAAGAGGAACCGACCCGGTGAAGACTTCTGGACTGCTCTCATTGAGAGTAAGACGAAGATGAAGAATATTAAATAGAAATTCAATTTTATGCGCTAAAAATAAGACATTCATTAAACACTAATTATTTCAGTAGGTACGCAATATATCCTAATTGGAAATTATTTCAAAATTACCTTTTCAATTTTGCAAATGCCCACACTCGTAAAAAAATACTTTTGACTTGATGAATTCAATCATCATTTACCTTTTAACATAAAAACAAGATTATTACAAAACATTCGCGACGCAAAAGTCCAACACCAAGTGCCACGCAGATACAACGGTGGTTCTGCATATTGATGGAAAATTTCAATGGACTGACAACGACCTCGCCTATTATCTTAGTCATTCTGGAACTAAATCGTGATCGTGGCAAGTATACTAAGCTGGCCACGAAGAGAATGAACGTAAATATCGTTTATCGTGAAAAATATTGCGGGTTTGTTATACGACGTCACGATTTTACAGGAGATTTATTAATGATTGACTAAAGCGCCACTGAACGACCTACACGCACAGCAATAAAGGCGTATTGTGCTTTGAATACGTTGCGTCTTGATTGAATGGCTGAAATCGGGAGTATCGACCAAGATTTACATTTTTTACATTTTTATTTTAAAATTATAATATCAATTCTTTTGATTATTGAAGTAAATTTGAAAAAACACAAAAAAAATAAAATATATTTTAAAAACATTGTTTTTTATAACATAACATGAGTAAACAAACAGACAGATTTTTCAATAATTTTAATAAATATATATAATTGTTTACTTTGTAAAATTATTGAAAAAAAAGACATCTCATAAGTTCATACACTGTGAGGTCTTGTGGGAATGGACTTGTGAGAAGGCCTACAAAGTGGAGCAATTTTCTCAATTTTTAAACATCGTAGGTATGGTAATTGATATGATATGATCTTTCCATATAAATGTCCATGTGATACAAATCGCAAGACGATCGTCTTAATGGATCTTATTCGAAAATAGATTTCGTATAATGGCTTACGATTCATAACTGTACTTTTAATAACATTCGTAAGGTAACACTTTAATCACTGCGCATAAAAACATGCAAAAGGTAAAAGGCACTTTACAGTAAACATTAACAGTATTTTATTAGTAGGATCTTACGTGATGATAAATGATTCTTCGATTCATTTTCATCCATGTTAAGTCTACTCAAGACGGAAAATGTACTGAGAAATCGGCCAACGCGGTCAAAGCAATTATAATAACGGCCCCTTCGTAGAAACGCATATTTACATAAATTATAGACATATTGCTTCAGGTATTTTCATTATATTTGATACTATACTTATTAGGGTGCTTCAAAAATTTAAGTTTTAATTTATTTATCGGGCACACTTTTATACACTTTCAATACCCAAAAAGTACACGTTTTTTTATATTTTTCATTAAAATTAATTTTAGGGGTCGCTACCATTGATCAATGTTTCGAAAATACGCGCTGTTTAGAGCAATTACTACAACGCTTCAGACCAAACATATCACTGCATTCTACATCAATAAGCTGTGGATAGGTTGAACACACTCCTCTCCCGATCCCAGTAGTATTTTTAACAATAGAAAGCTTGTTTAAATGCTTTAATATCGCAAAAGGGTTTCCGAGAAATAAGGTTACTTTTGTTATTAGACTGAATTACGATAGTGCCATATAATGGCGTTTATAAGTGAAGTGAATTGTCAAATAAAACTCGGAAATGGAAAATGACATCTTTGGTATCTGTCTGAAGAGTCTGTTGCTTTTGCATGCTTCGATGATGAAGTTTCCTTGAAAACTAAATAGAGGATGGCCGCTGCCCTCAAAAATCAAGGATTGGAAGGTTCCCCAAACCGAGTAATCGTCAAAAATTGTCTCATTTTGGTTAAAAACAGAAGATTTTGTCAAACATTGAATTTTTCAACACAATTGCCGTTTAGTGTGATTTTTTTGACGAAAGATGAGAAATAGGACATGGAAAGATGATAACTACAATAAAGTTAAGCCTTTTTTACATTCTAAGACAGTTGTAAATGATATAATAGAGAGAGTAAAAGTACTCATGGAGGATTCATCGGTGCGGTGCGGTAGTGTGAAGGTAATCGTCTTCATTCCACCGATTAAGAGCAGAAACAATTTTTACTTATGGCGGACGAAAATTTCCTGACTTGAAAAAGTTCACTTTGACGTCTTTTCTTTGACTTGATCTTTTGATGATGAATGACGAATGAAAAAGATCACTTGACGACACAAAAAAAAATTGTTTTTTTTTTAAATTTCACGTAATTATTTCATTGATTTCAATTTAAAGTTAACTAAAATTTTGCTTAAAATATTTTTTAACAGTTTAAATATCAACTTATATTTTTGAGTTAAGCCCTACACTTTCACTACTGGTATCAACCCCTAAAAATCATTTTAAAAAATCTGAAAAAATACTGTGTAAGTTTTTAGACATATGAATGGGTGGCTCATAGAAAAAATATTAATAAAAAAATTTGAAGTACCCTAATGCTTATAGTGTATTATGTGTGATAAATGTTTTTAATATTGTGTTATTAAAATAAATAAATTACTGTTTTAATATTTTAATCAAAATCTCCTAAGTACAGCTCCACCGGTCCAGTGGGCATAATCTCATGTTCTCATACAAGTGGTTCTGATTTCGATTCCTGGTAAGGTCGCAAGATATATACGTTACTTTCTCAATACTGTGTTTGTTGTGTTTCGTGATGTTTTTCGCTACAGTAATCGGACTTAATGACCCGTTGTAGCAATAAATATAGAATTAAAATTAAAAAAGTTAAAGTAGATATGATAAGAATTACGATGGTATAGGTCAACCGCAGAGGGGTTTTCTATGACTTAGACGAATAAATATCTCTAATATTTGAAAGAAAAAGACAGATGATAATGGGATGATCATTCCGAAGTTATTCCCGGTATAATTATTATATATTGTATGTAAGGTGTTGTTGAATAATCTGAGATGCAAGAGAAGAAAAATATAAATGTTAGGGAATCTACACATACTGGTAAATACATGAATGTGTGTATTCCATAAACTGGAAAAAAATCATAATCAACAAAAGTTCGTTTTGTCCTAGAATTATAAATATAATATATAAAAAAAAATACAAAAATTAAATAATAAATAATTATATTGTGGTATTAAAAAATATAATTGATATAAGAAAATTCATAAAATTTAATACATTACATAAAATTAGTACTTTATATTTAAATAGCGAGAAAAATATTAAAAAACTTGCATTTTTACTAAAATTATTTATTACTTAAATGCTTATAACATTATTTATTACCAATTCTTCGACAAATGTCTTGCCTACGTGTAATTCTAGATACAAGTATAACATTAAAATTAACCATGTATACGTATGTATCTAATTGTTTTGTTTACCTATCTTCCATACTTTCGATTATCTCACCAGGGTTGTCACACTCTTGATGCATAAAATTGTTTTTATTTTCTAAATAATTTGATAATTTCAATATGAGCATATACCCTTTCTTTCTTAATTACTTTAGATACTGATTATTAATCCCAATATTTATTTACGATGATGATTTGACTATAAAATATTCGAAACAAATAAGATGAATCAATGCAAAAATCTATCGAAAAAATAATTAGTTTCCAATTATAACACTATTGTACCTTTAATGTCTTTATAATGAATGTATTGTCTTATCTACTTCTGCATTTTTCCTTTATATTTGAAAAATGTAATAATATAGCACATCATATTTATATACTTGTAAGAACATTGTTAATTTTCCCTTTGTTTACTATTTGTTTCGGTTGAGTTTGAGGTTTGAGTACGTAAGAGTACCTACTTGAAGTGATGATTGCTAAATAAACATTAAGTTCCTTTATCATACCTTCGGGCTCCGTATTTCGGAAAAAAACTAAAGTGTAATAATACTTTATTAAATAATTATTTAAAATTATTTAAATTATTTTCGCTGGATACGCGGTACCGTCATGCAACTATTTTGTTGATGTTCATGGCTGAATTCCAAATTAATTCGTCACTCCACAACGGTAAACACATAGTTCCTACTCTATTGATAATATCGGTAATTTTGACTCACTACAACAGTCAAAGTAATCAATTTGAATTCTTATACATATACGCATATGAATTATAATTTTGAAATAACACACAAATAAATTGATTTATCTTAATTTGGACTCCAGTTTTAATTTTTTCATGAGAGAAGCTAGAATTAAAAAATTAATTGATTTTGAATTGTGTGCTATGATGAAATTTTTTATGATATTAAAGGATAACCAACCAGCCCTGAGAAAGAACTAGTAAATAAAAAATCTAAACAAGAGAATTCTATGAAAATTGAAAATATTTTTCAAAATGCATTTAATATTATTTTTTACATTTATTTATAAACAGAGACCGAAAAAGAGAAAGGAAATTAATTTTTTCTCAGATTTCATTAATATGTACCTAATCAAAATAATCGATTCTTTACATCGAAATTTAATAATCTCAAAACAATGTCTGATCTAAAACAAAAACATAACACTGTGGAAACAACCACATAGGTTCATATCAGATAAGTGAGCGGGCGTAAGTCTACTGAAAATTGATTTATCTTGGCATTAGTTACAGATAGCAGAATTTAGAAATGCAGTTTTTTTAGTCTGCAGCCTCGTATTGTACAGCGAAGTATAGTCGCATACGATATGCAGAACATTCACTTTTACTCCAATGCAGTTCAGGTAACTTTAGGACAAACGTAGTCACATGCCCTTGAATGATTGATAGATGTTTCCGTGCTGTGACACTGAACTCTTGTAATGTTACATATTGTAATGATAATATCATCTATCCAAATTAAGAATATCCGTCTGTCTGTCCGTAACTCGCTGGAATTAGGCTGGAGTTATAACAACACTAATAATGACTTGCCGTTAATGAGGCCCGGGTGCCAGAATATGACACGTAAATCAGCGCGCAGCTCAGGTTACACGCAGGGGTCATTATTAATTATTATGTCACGTGATTTTTCACGGTTTATAAACATTATAAATAATAATGCATCGCTTTGAGAGTAATCGAAATACGCGGGTTCCCGTCGTAAGGAAAACGTGATGTTTGTCCAAACGTAATTATCTAAATGTCTGTTCTCTCAACAAAAATGTTTTGACATCTGTGAAGTTGTCAACAGACTGTTATTTTGTAATCATGGTTTCGGTTACATATTTGTATTGATTGCTAGGATCACTGTACAAGGTAATATATAATATTATAATAAGTTATTACATACTTTAATGCCAATTTATTTTAAATTCAAATTTCAGTAATGTACCTCACATTCAACGAGTTAATAATTGTTTTAAATGACACATTATTTGGTTTGATAAATTAACGTTACAAAGTATTATTCTTTTAGATAGATTAGGCATCATTTAAGCATATAATTTGTAATTTTATGTATATTCTCCTTATTATTAGTTTCGAAGTTAATATTTGAATTGTCTTTAATCATAAACACACACTACCAAAAAAATCGAATCCGGAACCCTCGGTATGGCAAGCCAGTATCACGCCTACTAGGCTACGAGCAATTCAGTAAAGCGTATTTTTGTTTTTGTATAATTCTTAAATATATTATGTTAAGTAATGTTTATGTTAATTTATATAGCGCCGTATTTGCGTAAGAGACGCTTCAAGGGCGCTTTACAGGTGCGACATCCCGTAAATCCCGAAAAAATGAGTATTTGGGCTCTTCTTGAAGAGTTCCTGGTTCTCCATAGATCGCAACACTGTATAATAATGGTAACTACTGAAACAAGGCATCTTTGCATATATACCTAAAGGTAAGCAAATAGAAAATATTATAGCAAAATAATTTTTTAAATTCTCAGCACTTTACGTTACCTGTAAAAAAGTTGAAAAATTATTTAAATAATTTTAATAAATTAAGAATATTAAATTGAACATCTTTCAGAAATCCGATAAAACTCCCTAATAATAAGAAAACTAAATATAATTCAACGCAAAGTACACACATCATATCCCCTACCCCGTCTTCCAGCTCCGATTTTTGCTTGTCCAAAGTCCGCGTGACTTCGAAGTATTTAAATAAAAAACATCCTTATAATATTTTAGTACCTCGAAGAATCGCGAAGTAAATCGACGATGAATTAAGTGATGGAAAACAGTGATGACGAGTGATTTTTTTTCAAATATAGAGTGTTTCAAGTAAGTTTTATTAAACTTCGCCATAAAAGTAACCTGACTTTAAGATTTCTATAAATACTTTTTTACTAAGTGTACCTGTGAGTCAATTTACAAATAAACAGTGAGTCATAAATCAAAACGATATAT
Source organism: Agrypnia vestita (assembly GCA_016648135.1). NCBI lineage: Eukaryota > Metazoa > Arthropoda > Insecta > Trichoptera > Phryganeidae > Agrypnia > Agrypnia vestita. The sequence goes on along the minus strand of JADDOH010025019.1, from coordinate 75,008 downwards.
TTTAATAATTTAAAATATGATTTTTATTTAAACATTGTACCCCACGCACAAAATGTGTATTAATTATGAATTAATAACTCTTATTGTGTGAGTACGTAGTAAGTTTAAATAAAAATCATATTCTAAATTAAAATGTTGCACCACGAAATAATTGCCAAATCTTTCAGTAATATTTTAATATTTTTGATTGAAATCTCCGTTTAATATGGTTTCTGTTGTCAAATCACGTATAAATTTGATAGTTTAAACGAAGTGTGCGTGTACAATTATTAATAAATCAATAGAAAAAAAGTACGATGAGATGAATCTTACACATATATTTTTTAAATGGTGTCAAATAAATATAACATCATTACCAGATTTATTAAATTTTGATTGTATTTTCTCAGTTGTACACCGCACGCGATTATGCTTTATAAAAAACTCTTTTGATTTGCGCATACCTATTATTATTACACAAGATGTTTCGCAACTCCGCTCTTTAATCTCGATTCCTAGCTTGTAAGATACCATATTTATTACAACTTTATTTATTATCGTTTTATTTATTATTATAATTTTATTAAACATTGTACCGTTCAAGGATGCGACAGCATTATGTAAATTTTATGTTACGTGCGTTATTACTGTTCACGCATGTATGTACATAGAAACACATTAAAAAATGAATTTTAATATATCCACTATACAAACATCACTTTGCAATTATTCTACAAGTTATAAAAATACGGATGTGGTTACGATTATGGTACCCGTATTTTGAATCAGTTTTAGCTATTGTCCAAATATTTGCAGATTGCGTTGAACTATTATTCCATCACAGCAATTCCTGCAATTTGTGGCTTAATGCCTACTTTCCGGTTGATATAAATGATGGCAAAAAGTTACTGGATGTTTTTGTAACCTTGGGTGACATTGTACCTACAGCAGCCGCCATGTTTTCTGTTTGTCGTTCTGGTTAAGCGGCATCGGCCTTTTGTTGGAAGGCTCTAATTTGCACGGCCGGGTTGTCCATTCATGGACACTTATTCGTTTCGCCGCACTATTATATTTTAACAATTATTAAATAATTGACTTATTGTATCGATTGTTAAATTGATATTTATTTTATTGTTATTATTCTCGAGTAGTTTTTCATAAATTGCCGCGCATAATCAGATTCAAACGATGACGTAAAACTTGCCTATTAATTATATTTATGTGACGCATTACAAAAAAATATATATTATACTTAATATAATACAATAAATTTTTGTTAATCCTGTATATTAAGCGTTAACTAATATATAAAATATGTATTGTAGGAGAGTTTGCGTTTTAATCCTCATCTCGTTTGTGTACTATTTTGTATGATATAGATATAACTTATAAGGTATAGAATTATTTAACTGAGATACTTAATCGATAAATGTAAGAAATAAAAATAATAATAAAAGACGGTTATCTATAATTTGGAATGGGAGTGCAATTTGTGTGAAATTATATAAACAGTGTCAGTGTTGTTATAAAATTGTATGTTTATAGTTTGAAATGTTAAAACATTGATTACTTTTAAATAAAATAATCATGTGTAGACTGCATCAGTAAGCTCCAGAATTAAAAATATTACAACCAATTTCAAATTGAATAAAAAGTATGTTACAAAAAAGCGACCAGATTATGTAGATTATTTTTAACATGTTGGTCATTTTCCCACGAAACAGCTTGTGATAAATAAATGGACTTAGGATATGTTATGTAAGAAGATTTAAAGATTTTAATAATTAGGCACCTTGAAAAACCCGAGATATTCTCGGACAATGGACGGAAGATCAAATAACATCAGCAAAAAACCTATAAGGCGAGACGATATACTCTCGGACCAACAATTGGACTTGGAACAAGATGACCGTATAATCAAAACAGGTTTTTATGAAGAAAACTAACCACTATTATAGACGAAAAATATTTTTTTTCAGTAAACAAAAACATTGTATGTTTAATGGTAATAGTTTTTTAATAATTATGTACACACACCGATATATAATAGCATATTTTTATTAAGAATTAAAAGATAGAAGAGAGGGGCTGTTGAAAGGAAAGCAAGTCCTAAATGACGTATGTTATTAAGAAAATATGTCACAAATATCAACAAATTGTTCCAAAACAGAGTGATTCATAGAAAGTTTTATTGAATTTTATTTATTTATTATATATTTAAAGTTTATATAATTGTGTTAACTCGGAAAGACACATATTCATATTCACCATTAGTTACTTTCTTAACTAGATCAATATTATCAACCCTAAAAATCACCGGGTCTTCTGCAAAGATTTCGGAAATTCAAATACCTTGTTTGAATAATTATATTTTTCAAACAAGCTGTTTAAATTTCAGACGATTAAACAATCATATTGTTACCTACTTGATTGAAATCTTTTCGAGTTTGCTTCATCACAGGTAAACATCTCATGAAGATAAGATATAATCTTCTGGTGAGAGTTTTCTGGGGCATTCTGCCGTGTGTTTTCTATTTGTCTGGCCGACGTTTCGGATTCTATTGAAAGGTCCATCATCAAAGCCGATGCATTGAGATGTGTGTTGATATTGTGGATCAGTATTGTGTTATAATATCATGTCGTAAGCAAGGTGTATGTATATGTCAGTGATTCGACAACAGATAGAAGACACACGTAACACAAAATAATATAACGCGGTACGGTCACGAAATACATAAACACACACACGCACTAGGGAAACATTGTAATATATAATTTAATCACGGCAGATCCCAGGTGTAGTGATAAAACATACTTAATTTTTTTTAAATTCCAATATTTTTTTTCTGATGTAGCATATTTAACCTAATCTGAAAAGGTTTTTACACGAGCATTTGAAAGTAGTAGAGTTCATATGGGTATAAGAAGCACGGAGGAACTATTCCGGGCAGCGCAGGACAGAGAGACCTTCACTAGAGTGATCGCCAACGTCGCGTCGGCGTCCTACGGACCTGATAGGGCTTACAAAGAAGAAAAATGCTTACAGTTTTGTTTTGTTGCTTGCAACAAAAATGTTTTACTTATATGAATTTTATTACTCATATCTTATATTGTTACTTTGACGAAATTTTTAATTTGAGAAATAACAAACTAGGATAGAATTTTTGTAGGTAATGTACTTGTACATTTCTCTTGACAAAGGTACAGTTGTATTAAAACCGGTTAAATAAATAAATCATATCAACCACAAAATTATTTCACAATTCGTATTATTTTCCACTTATACCTACTTATTTATTTCTCACATTTATTTATATTAGTTTTCTTAAAAGTATTTGTAAACTAAAATCGTAAAGTATATCATATACCTACCCTAAGAGGTATTGGTAGAGGTAGATAAATAAAACGCCCAAAAATATTCATTTTACTAACAATATTTTTATACGTATGTTCTGAGAACACAATTACTGGATTTATCGACTGCTAGATTACTATTTAATCAAGATAAATTATAGAAATCTCACAGACACGAAGCTTTTTATGTGAGAAAAATCTATGGAAGTCTTTTGTACGATGGCCCAGGGCTTACAACCTGTATAATCTGGCTTAACTGATCACTCTACACAATGCAACGTTCACTAATTCCTTCGTAAGAACATCCACGCATCGAATTTTTGAAATTTATATATGTATATGTTTCGTTTCGATAATAGGTTCGATAATAGGTTCGATAATAGGAATCATCCGCATATTTCAAGGGTCTGCGCTAGTGATATCTGTTGTCTAAGCTACGCCAGAAAATCAATATTTTCAACTTTTTAACTCCTTTTATAGACCAGTAATTATCGATAATTTAAAGTCTCCGTGAGACTTTAAATTATCTTAATATTCATATTGTTTGGGGAAAATCTTCGCCTTGCCACGCAAATTACTTGCTCGGGGACATGTATTTGAATAATTTTTTATTGCCAGGAACAAAAACGTGACGAAAATTTTACGAGGTCTTCTGATGATTGATGTGCGAATGAAAACCTCCTAATTAAATTAGTAATCGACGCTTCCTGAATACAGGCTACAAATCTTAAAAGTGCTGTTCAATTCCAAATCATCTAAATATTTTGGTTTCATTTTTAAGTGGATTTATATTAGTTACAATGTGTAAATTCAATTAAAATATATCGTATTCGGGAAAGATCACTTAATTCAAGTAAACAAATGAATACGTTTAAACACGTATTTATCATTTTAATCAGTAGTGAATATATTTGCATTCTCGATTTTAGTACTCGGTCTGTAGAACGGGTAGTTCCGGGATAACATACAGTCTATAAAGAACAAGGATTGTAACCAAATAATGAGCAGTCTGATTCTTTCACTTAAAATATGTATGTATTACACATTATCGGTAGTGAGCACAAATGAGAGGTATAGAAACACAATCGCCAATGTGTAATTGATTAAAATAAAGGGTGATATATTTGAGGGTTATCAAAGTAAAGGCAGTGATATCACACTGTGGTGTTTCTGAGATAAATGCAAAAATCTCTAACCACTCAATGAAAATTCTCTAGAAACTATGAAATCTTCATCTTATTGGAAATAAGTTTTTAAAATCAATTTTGAACTTAGTTTTTATTTTATATACGAGACGACCCTCGTAGCGCAGTGGGTATGACACTGGCTTCCCACACCGAGGGTTCCGGGTTCGATTCCCGTTGAGGTCACAATGTTAATCTATGTGATTTACTCAAGCCTGGGTGTTGTGATGTATTTCGCTTCTGTAATTGGGCCTCCTGGCCCGTTGAAGCGTAAAATTATTAATAAAAATAAATAATAATATACGTAGGTGGATTAATAAATATGTACTTAACTTTTAAATATATGTTTCCTACCAAACATTGCTTATTTTCCACTCCACTTCCACTCCAGTCCTCCAAACCAGCAAGTTAGTCCTATTTTCATATCACAAGCGTTAAGCTTAATTTGAAAATGGTAAGAATATTGATGTGACACGTATTCCGTGTTCGCATCTTTATTTAAAAAAAAAAGAATTTCAGATGCATAAGTAAAATGCTATTGTATTGTAAAACATTGATAATGAAACAATTAGTATTTTAAAATAATGTGTAAGTATTCTAACATATTGATCTGAATTATTTTAATTTGCTCATTTCTATTTAATAATCGAAGCTGACTAGTTAAGCAACGCATCAAGGTAGGTCAGGTAAAACTGGATAATAGAATTTACTTCAACATTCATCGATTCTCACGCCTAAGCATTATCACGCAATCTATCTATATGTATAAGTTAAATATTTAATAATATTATGTTTAACTAATTTAAAATAAAACTTTGGGAATAGCTTAGCATTTCACAAAACTTTAATGCATTGATTAATAATGAACATTTTATTAAAATTGCTGATATAAAAATGCAAGGCATTGTCGTTAATTGCTATTTAGCTCTATAAACAAAAAAAACACAAAAGTATTCGGGATCCCGATCCGTAGGGATCCCGCAGGATTGGAAATTCTAATCTCGAGGGACCCCGAAAGGGCAATCCCGACTCGGGATTGCATTCCCTAGTACGTACAATACTCCATCCCTGGACTTAAGCTCGAACCCTCCGACCACTGGATCACAAGGCAACTCTTGTTGTGTCAACCTTTAGACCAACAAGCATGTCACATTGGTTTATAATTGCTAATGATTTTTAATGTTATAATAATAATCTATTCACTAATAAAAATAATAAAAGTACATATTTTTTTCAACATTTTCATGTTGTTTGTCTACTTTAGTTATACAGAAACAAATTTTTTTAAAAGATTTAAAAGATCGTAAATATTTCCAAGACAATTTTCATTTTTAATGTCTGCGTTTTGCTCCGCAAATTATCAGTACTTATCGGACGCAGGCCGTAGACGTGGAAAAGGTGTCAAACGAATTATTATTTGTAATTTTACTCGCATAACTGCGAAGGTGCTAAATATCTGACAATAATTATTATTATACATACATGGTGGCCATGTCTCGCAGGGCTACCTCCGCCCGACATACGTGCTCCTTATCAAAACAACCTTACTTAATCGCGTGAAAAGATCATCGGATATTTTGTTGCAACCATTTGTTTGACGTCACTTTGTTTATTGACCTGAATATTTAAACCTTCAGAAATGCAGTCCCCTAAACACGTGATTTAACTGCAAAGTCAATTTTAACATGAATTAAAAAGGTTTATATTCATTGTTAATAATATGGACCACAAAAATCCATTTTTTGTTGTTCACGCTTATTCTCCTTTTCCTTCTTCATGCTCTTGGCAGAACAGTTAGTCACAGATAACAATGACTAAGCCATAGCTATCCGGCCATATATCTATTCCGATCTGCATCATCCCTCGCGGCTTCCTACGGGGAAGAGACTTCACCAGCTCTATGTAGTACTGTGAACCTGTCTAATGTATCAATTACTCCTAGCGATTGCACTTGCGAATGAGCCGTTTTATTTTATATACTTACATCAACCATTCGTAAACGCTATATTCTACACATGAACAGGGGCAGGAAGCTTCCTTTTTCCTTTAGTTTCACATAGTAGTTTCCATTAAGGGATTACGCCACTTTGACATTTTCAAAGAATTTTTTTTTACTTATGGCTTGAAGTTCTACAAATAATTTGAGTCTTCACACATTCAAACGTCCAAAAAATTGGCTAAGTTATAGCAATATGAAACTAGCGTAGTAGGTGAATTTTTAAACTAGAGACATTTTTCTTTTCCGTTTTTCTCAAAGTTTTTCTTTTCAAGCTAATGGAGAAAATATCTCAAAAACTTTTAAGCTAATTTATTTCAATATCTACGATATAGCATACGATTTTTGTCTAATAAAATGTGCCGTTTATTTATACAAAAAAAATTTTAGTAAATTTTTTTTCTGGGAAATAATTAAAATTATTTTCAAACTGATCTTTTTTGTACATTATAGATTTACTTTATTTAACAAGAGTGTAATTTGCTTCTTCATTTCACACAAGCCCTGGCGACATGATTATCTCAATCAGCTGCGCGCGTCACGGAGGACCTTTGAGAAATAGCACGTAACTCCGCCATTCTGAAATTTTTAAAATAATTTGTTGAATAATTTTACTTCGAAAAATATTGAACGTCTTTGTTGATGCCTGAAGGTGGTGTAACCCATTAATGTTCCAGTATAAAAGCATTCATCGATTTTATGAATACCGCAATTCATTTTTCGATACTGGATATCTAATCCAAATCAATATTTTGATTGAATGTCTTTGGACACATATCCACAGATATGAATGGAATTTGTAGGATAACGAGGTTTCATAGCTTACCTCGCGTTCAGATAAGATTTAAATCAATTGAATTAGATCACACAAAAAATCAGGCATCCGTAACATTCTATATTATGGCCCTTGAAATTTTCGACTCGAGATAATCTCTGAAACAGGCCTACAAATGTACATTAATAATATAAATTATACTTTGTGTTAAGTTTTCTGGGATATTCTGCGGTATATATTTGACCTCTCTGGCCAACGTTTCGAATCCCTTTGCAGGGTCCAAGGTCCCAGAAAACTACACACAGAAGGTGCTGATCTTAATTCTTAAAATTAAGTAGACGATGCACCTATAAAGATACATAGAAAAAAAACTAACTGAAAAAAACATCTCCAACTGTATGTGAATGAACAATTGATAAAGTAGATGACTCAATAATGAGGTTATATACGTAGACGGATCATGAAAACATATTATATATAATAGTGTCTACATGGCTTGATTGGTTAATAGAAAGATCCGAGGGCGAGTCGTCACTATACGTATTCCTTAGATAATTTTTTGTATGCCTGAGTGATTCGTGTAATTTGTTTAACTCGATTTCGTTTATTTCTATTGTTCCACAAACAGAAAGATACTACTACACAGCCTATATACTATACACCCATCACTGACAAAAAATTGGTGTTAACGTCTTAATTAAATTTTGAAAAATATATACTTATACACTTAAGTCAAAAATATAAATGTCGATTTATATTTCGTCGATAAATGTATGTTTATGCGTATCAAGGCTAGGCATTCTTACAACGATAAAATAATAATAATACATGGATTTTATAGCATAAAACGTGAACATATGATTCGCCATACTGAAAATGTCGTGCATATTAAATTTATTACAACTCGCAAGCATGTTTCTTATAATTTTATAACAAAATTTTTAAGAAAATTAATTAAATCATCATTCAGGTTTTTCACAGCACACTTCTACGATTTCCATTTTTTCTAGAGTGGGGTATATTCTTGATTACAGTTGAAGAAATTATATAGCAGTGTACATGGTACTAACTTACATGAATATAAATTGCATTCAGATGCAAAAGAAGTTATTCTTTATAGCTCTTTTCTGTAATATCGTAAGTTTCACTTAGAATGAGTTTTAAAAATATTCGTTATTAATAAATTTAATTACATGATTAAAGATATCACATTAAAACTTTATTAAAACTATGTTTTATTTATATATTCCATATATAATGTATTAAAACTAGAAAAATAATAACTCCACGTCATTGATTAGTGCGCTTAAGAAATAATAAATTGCTTGTTAAAAAAAAATGGCTGGCTAATTTATCAATCAAAAGTATTTAATATATTAACACTACCCGACAAATGACGTCAGCTCTCTACAAAATATGTTTTTTCCAATATAATTAATATCCTCGTATTGTGATAGTTTACAATCAAGTAATGGTAAAGATACATATTTCAACATGGAAAATAAAAAATGGTAATCAAATATAGCAATTATACTTTTGGTCTTTCTGAATCACGGAATATTTCTGACATTAAATGTTTTCTTAATCAGTCATAAGAGGGCATATTAATATTTTGTAAATAAATAGCTTGTTTTTCAATGCAGCACTCTCTTATTAATGTTTATGTGTGAAGTTTGAGTCTACCCTATTTTTGGTCACTAGTTAAACGAAAAATTAGCACGTTATACGAAAAATTACCGTGGTTTCTGGAAAAATTTAATGAGGAAGTTATGTAGCACCACATGATATGTGAACTTGAAAGAATATTAAAAATTTCTACACCAGTGCTGGGTATCCGTAACTTATTTTCCAAACAACAAACGTGTTTGACCTCCAACGCAAAAGACACGTCGGTATTTGTTATACGGCGACGTGGGATTCTCCCGGGCACCCTGAGTTGAGGCAGGACCCCTGTGATCAAACACCACCCCGTACGACCAACCTAACTGTTTAATTTACTGGATCCTTTTTAAAACACAAAATAAGAACACTATACTCTGATAAGGAGGCAATTGAAAAGATATTGGCCAGATAAATACAATAATTTATTAAAAAATAACTTACAAAAAATAAACAGTAATCACGGCCCATGTGACCAAAATTATTATACAATAGAACAAAAACTAGGCAACCGCCCCTTACAAAATCATTATAAATATGTCACATTATATGAAGATAAAATTTTTCGTAAAATCATTATAATAAACAACTAAAAATAAAAGTGTTATTGCAACATGGTGACATCATTTAACGAAATATAGAAAATAAATCCTCCATATTAAATTACTCCAAAAAGTAATTGCATCACAGTAATGGCATTTATCAAAATTCGGATCCTTCTTATAAAAATAATAATTAAAGTCATGATTGTAAAAAAAGTGTGCGACATAAAACAATGACACCATTAAATTACTTGAACAAACAGAATATTCTGTGATGTGTGTGGAATGGCGGAAATTATTCATCTTGGGTTATTTTGGTATTTCAGATAATATTTCAAGTCATCAAACTGATTGATCTCAACATAATTGTTGCTGATCGGCACAAACCTAGCTCGATGTCGATACCGCACGGAAGACAGCGTCACCATGCTCCGACTTCCTCCATGGCGATATACAACATCTTGAGGTCCAGTCCCGCTGACTCCAATCCTATCCAGTTAATGATTGATGGCCCTGATCTCAATCTCGATCTCAATCTAATGTAAACACAGGAATTCCGTATTAATCGTCGAAATTCCTACCTCGTCTTACGCGTTGACGTCTATTGCGTCCAATTGAAGTTTGCCTGCTGGCAACCATAGTTCGCGGACCTGTATAATTTTAAAATAAAACCTTTGCAATTACACAAAACATTATTGAACTAAATATTAAATCCATTTGAATTCTAATTTATTAATTAAAGGAAACACATTCTTATTGTGAAGTTGTAATTTCAGAACAAAGTTCTGTGAATTATTAAACAATTTTTATTAATCAATTAGAAAAGACATACAGAAAAAATCAGATTAACGAAAAAATATTTTAAATGCCACCGGGACTCGAACCACGGACCTCCATTCTATCCGGGAATGGCGCGTTATCCAATTTCGCTACGCCACTCTGGTAAGTTAACGAAAAATTTTTGACCTTATATGTAGTCTCTTTTAATTGATTAACATTTTTATCCCATTTTTAAAGCAATCCACTTTTTATAATGCAATAGCCACAAATACCTTCGCGTATCTACCGCTAGACGACGCCAGAAATTATTTTTAATTTTATTTTTTTGGAAACATTTGATACAACATATATATATTTCTCTCATACGTTGCACATGATTAAACCTCCTTATAGATCCTTTTTTTATATCCACCACGTTAGAGCCAGCATTATTTCACTTCTAATTTGTTCATTGATCACTCTATTGACTACAGAACTATGCAAACATTTTATCTTTTTAAAACAAAATATTTTAATGTTAAAAATTAATTATTAGATTATTAAATTAATAAAATAAAAATTATCAGAAAGGAAATTTTTAATGGCTATAATATTAATAAAAATTATCAGATCATGTGTGTCAATAAAATCAAAAACGATAGTGGCTTTCTTCTTGTTCACTGTTCATATTCACGGAAGAAAGAAATTAAAAGTAAGACTTTTTCATAGAAGTTTTATAAAACTCCGAGTCACAGTCATAGGTAACATGATATATGGTTCCTATAATTTGACTACATTATAGCTCATCATTATTTAAGTACACCCGACTCTTTTGATTTTATTGACATATGCATATACTTAAGTGCTATTTATGGCTGTTTAAAATATTTTCTTTCCGTTTCAGTATTTTTTTATAGAAAGTTTATTTTACAAAAAAAAACATTATTTTCTCCTTTTTAGCGTCCGTTACATTAAATCTAGTAATCAACCGAACCTCAAAACTGAAACATCACTTTTAAAATAATACGAGCCAACAAATGTCACCGGCACGTACGAGCACAATGTCCGCTGAAACAACGAGTAGGTACCTACCTATACATACACATATTTTTGTATAATTAGCGTATAATTTTTAATAATTAATAAAACGCGTGTAAAAATAGTAATATTATATAGTGTCTGTTTTAATGTTTCATTTCTTAGCTGTTGGGGTAGTTCTTTTAAAATGAGAATTTTATATTAAAAAATATTTTTTATTATTTTACTTCACGTAATAGCATATTTATTAATATAATTATTTTTTAATTGATTTATGAACGTGTTACATACATACACGCATAATCGTGCATGTTGAAAACTCCTCTACTTATTGATTTCCAGCTAAGGAGACGCTACATACTTTATTCTGAATGTACATAAAAAAATGTCACCGGTTGACATTTCTACGAACGGGTTGTTAGTTGTGCTCTTCACAGTGGATAATAAATATTGTATTTTATTTAAAGGAATATTGTTACATGATTTTTATCTTTTGATCTAATTTCTTACCCATTTCGCTAACGGAAAAAATAACCTCAGGCTATTAATTGTCATGTATACAAGATGGCGCGTGCTCGCTCGCGATAAGATATTGCAAAGTCATGATCGAACAGAAAATAATGTCTGGCTTGCAGGTCATCTGATGGCTAACAATCAAAATGTTGATTATTTGATTTTGTCTTTTTTTACCTATTTCACAGTATTATATGCAAAAGAGATAAATATTGGGTAATAATTTTCTACCCAACGAATTGTCTTTTTCTGAAAAGAAGCCGTCGCTCCGGAATCATCAGGGCTAATGTGTTGATAGACCCTGCAATAGCATCCGAAACGTCGGCCGAAAAGGTCGTAGTAACACGGCATAATACCCCAAATAACACAAACCTGAAGATTCTGAGTGGCCGTGAAAACCTAAGAACACAAAAATATTGAATTGTTGGAACTAAATACATAATTTAATGCGTTTTTTTTACCACGTTGCATTATTCATATAATTATGTCTGTAATAACGTGAAATAATTAGTTTATTTTTGCTTGGATTTTCATACGGGTGACACTGACAAAGGCATATTGAATTCGTACATGAAATTAAATACATACATATAATCTCCCTTACGTTCATATACAAGCGATCTCAGTTCATGCATTATGGGCAAATAATACAAGAATCAGGTTTAACTAAATCAGTGTAAATCTCCTGTTTTGAAATCACATTAAAAAACCCAGTCTTATTTCATCTGGGTCACCATTTGCGCATTATGTCTGCAAATGACTCATAAATATTGTTAATGTACTTATTTTTACTTGTACTTGTTATCTGGCCGTCATCTAAGATATGCATTGCTAATGATCCGTGGCCTGAAAACGAAATTAAACTGAATGGAGTATTTTTTCAAGGTGCTTCTTAAATCCAACCACTCTTTGTTATCTGTCAATCAACGTACAATTCAAAGCGAATCGACTAATAAAATTTTTTAAAATAACGTAAATCTGTTTGGTGAAAATAGAAGCGTGAATTTTACAGATATTCTAAATGAAATACAATGCATATTTTAAAAAGCACACATTTTAGGTATATTTCGATAGAAATACCTAGTACCTATTGCAGAGGTACCTACGCGTGACGCGATATTAAAATAATTTCAAGGTATTTTTATCACGACCCGTTCTCGAGCATATGTATATGGGATATAACACGTTTTCTATGAAACCTTTCTGAAAAATTGTTTTTCTAGATTTTTCGGCTAAGTTCGTTAACTGGTCGTATCCGCCATCTTGTTTTAAAACTAAAAATTACGAAAGAAAAATTACACACAAAATCTATTGTAACGAGGCTAAAAAGAATCATGCACTCATGTCAAGTGACAGTTGTTTGAAATGTTCACAACATTACCGAAGATTCCAGAACAACCTAGCGTAATCTACAGCTTTCGAGAGACGTCTCCAAAGTTCCAGAAATTTCTGGAAATTAAGAGAACTTACGAGAAAACACCATAAAAGTTTCGAAAGTTCGAATAATTCAACGTTATCAGGGTATAAATAAACGAATCCATGCTGTGGAGGGCCATTGTTATTTTGACGTTTCCAACGACGCGGCTCTAGCGGCGAATCACGAAGCAAAAACAGTGTTACCATTAGGCATGTGAACTAAGCGACAGATAATTAAGTGAAGTACTTACCCGCGTGCGATATTTGAGCGAATATTCTGGAAAAATTCTTACGTAGCGAAATAAACCGGAGCGAATAGTAATAAGTGCTAAAATTGAATGGATTGTTCTAGTGAATAGTGAATAAAGTGTTGAAGCGATTATAAAGTGTCTATTTACGAGTGATAAATTTGCGAAACAGTTTAATTCAATATTAGCGTTACATTTAATAGTGTTAAGAGACTTTGTACGTTTGTTTAATTAATTATTTAGTAATCAATAAATCCGTTATTGCATTCCAGTGTTTTCTTTGATTCCTCCTGCAGCTACGACACGTGTCACTATATATTTGCTGCCAGTGCCTGAAGAATTTTTTTATAATATATTCACTGACTAATCGATATTATTCTGGTACCAAGGCAATTTACGTATATTATTAAGATTCAGAATAATTTTCAAAAAATTCACAATCATGTCCAACACATATTAATGAGACAGACATAGATACTACAATACCCAATTCATACATAATTTTCGTTGATAAAAATACCTATCATTAAAATGGCTTCAATAATCTTGTTACCAATCTTGTAAAGGTACAGAAGCGAACTAATCCGTTGTATATAATTGAGGAAACGTTGGTAATTACCTCCGTGTTTAAAAATTATCGTAATTGGATACAAACCCAATGATATTGAAACAAATCACTAATTTAAGTAAATAGAATGAAATATGCCCTTTTTAATATTAAATACACATATATTATGTAATTATAAAATTTCCACAATATTTTTATATGTACAACTGTTCCGAGAACACAATTACAATTTAAAAATATAAAAGTATCATCACCACCTGTATACATTTACACCTGTAATCATTTATGTATACTGTTTCACAAGACTATAGATGTCTCTTTTTATATACAACTTTTAAAAAAAATTATGTGTGGATGTTCTTACGATGGAATTAGTGAACGTTGCATTGTATAGAGTAATCAATTAAGCCAGCTCATACAGGTTGTAAGCCCTGGGCCATCCTATTAAAAAATACTTACATACACGTTTCTCATATAAATAGCTTCGTCTCCGTGAGACATCTATAATTTATTTCAATTATAAGCTTTCCGTTTGTGTTTATCACCTAGGTTTTGGTATCGTGGTTTATAATTAGTGTATTTAATATGCCGTTAGAAAAGTTTATAATTCTATCGTTTATCTGTCTTTTAAAGTGATAAAATATTATTATTATTACCGCATTTATAATTCGTATTACATTTGAGATATTCCAAATAATTTATCTGTTAGCCTGTCCGCCTAGTGTTTAAAATTTGTGTTTTTTTAAACTCAAATTATAATATGTACTCACTTTTTGCTAAACACGATGTCACAGAATACTGTAATAAAAGTAGAAAAATCTAAAGTTTAAGAATTAATACAAAAATATAACAAAACTAATATTTTTATTTATTATTTTTTTATTATGATTATTTTTTATTATGTTTTTTATTTGTGTTTTTTTTTTTTTTAATTTATTAATGTTTGTCATTTTAATGTTTATCATCCCACATGTGAATGTGTTGTTCCTCTTTACCTTTTATTGCTTTCAATGATTTTTTACTATATTGATGAGATTTTGTGCACAATATTGATTATCATTATTTAGTTTGTTGAAAATTTGTGGCTTTTTTGTGAAAGATAATTTGGATATTATATAATCCGTATTTATTTTGTGTTACTCTACGTCAATTGAGAAAGTTTTGCACATTATGTATAATTTATTACAATCATCTTTGCATTTATGTTGTGTGCAAGTACCTACAAATTTGTTATTTAAAAAAAATATTGAATTTAAATATTTTGTTTACAAAAAAAAGTATTTACAAAAGAATTTTAAGCTAACCAAAGAATTAAAAAATTAAGGTTATTATTACGGTCCTTGGACATATTTGAATGTTAAATAAAACGGATATTTTATATGAACCGTATATTTTTATTTTTTTATTTTTTATTAAACACTTAAATATTACCAAAGAATATTAAGCTCATCTTAGTTTATTAGATTAGATTAAAAAAGGGTGGCTTAGTTGGTATGAACGGTAATAAATATATAATACGAATATGAATGGCGGCAGAAAAATAAAGATTTGGCGAGATCAAGTAAACCAGGCACTGAAAGATGGTCCGGAAGATGCCTCAAAAATCAATGTGGCTCGTACGAGAATGCGGATGAGGCAGTTTTCAAATATATTATTAAAGTTGTGCGTCAGGACAGAAGAGTGTGTTCCATTTTTTTGGCCTACCCCTTAAGATATTTAATTGGTAATCAGATTTTTCTTTTCCAAATTACAAAAAAACACACAACGCAATTAAAGTTTTACAATTAATTATATATTACGAGGCATATTAATCCCAATTTAGGCCAATTTCGATTCCATGCTACTCAATAGATATGATGAGGTACGTAGGTTTAGATGTTGTGAGTAACTAAATCTATGTACAAACCTATCTTATTATAAACGTATTGAATTGGTTATTGTAAACAACTCATAAACCTATTTACATATCTTTGACAGCCTGTCTAGAGAATGTGTGATGTTCAAAAATAAGTTTCGCAAAGTTTCATACTGTTGTATAATAAAAAAATTTCGCAGTGCACACCCACGACATTTTTGCATGGCATTATTTAAATGTTGTATTTAATGTCATGTTCGTTATCAACAATTATACCTACATACTGAACTAAATTCCTAAGCTCACAGTGTATATGGATATAAAGCGATATAGTTAAAATAATAACCTACATTGAAACCAGCCATGTCAAACTAGTAAGATTCAATTAAATGTTTGTTAATCTTACGATAGAAGTAGGTATATAGTGAAAATGTTGATTTGTAAATTAATTGATATTTTTTACACTAATCACAGAAATTCTTAGTTGGGAATCTATTTAATTCCCAAAATATGCACCTTTAGAAAATATACGCGTGGAAATGGGCAGTGTCTCCAAAGAACTCTTTTTGTGCGTCTACAACTCTAACTCAGGCGGCGTTACCATATGTGAAAGCGGGCATTTCACTGATTCCTTCTTATTCTTAAGATAGCAATACAGTAAAATCCCGTTAATTCGAACCCCGATAATTAGACATTTTTAAAACTTGCAAGAGAATTTCATAGTAAATTAACCCCGATAATTCGAAAACCACTGTAATTCGTAATTCGAAATATTTTTTAGCCCCTTTCACCATAAATCAATACATTTTATTTCGCGTAATTGGATTTTTTTTAAATTTGAATTTGACGACATTAAAAAATGTTTCGATATTTTTCACAAGTGAGAACAACAATATGTCAATATCGGGTACTTTAAAATGTCGCCATCTTTGTATTAGTACCATAAATCAACATTTTAGTTCGCTTAATTCGATTTTTTTTTTAATTGACGAAATTAAAAAAATGTTAAGATTTTTTTCACAAGTGCGAACAACAATGTATCAATATAGGGATCTTTATATTAGCACAATAAACATTGGGTTTTTGAAAGTATTTCTTGAAATATGTAAAAAAGAAATTTTTCACAAAATTAATGGCTTTTTCATGAGTATTACGATTCTTGGCAATCAATTCACGGTACCTTATGGAATGCCCCTTTTCTATACATATTGTGTGGCGATCCCTAAAATTGGGGAATCCTGTGTATGCTTTCTTCAGTTGGCTGCCTTGATACGCGCGGTTATAATTTTTGCGCGCGTTCAGCTGCGTTTGCGCTTATTCTCATACCTAGACGCGTTTTAAATTGTTTTTCATGTTTTTAAATTTGTCTTTAGTTAGATTTTTTCCTAATAACTGTGTTTGTGTTATTAAAATGTTTAATTTTTTTTGTAAGATGTTAATAGTGATTTATCTTATTGTTTCACGTATTTATTGACAATTGTATTTCTAGTAATTGTGCATTGTTGGTTTGAGCCGGAAAATGGTCATGCATCCAGATGTGATGGAAATGGAAAAAAAAATTCCCAGGTGAGAACAGCAAATATGTCAAAATATCGTGATCTTTGCATTAAGAAAATGAATATTGCGTTTTCAAAATGATTTCTTTAAATACATATAAGTAAATTTAACAAAATTAACAGTTTTTTCAAGTTTTTGGCGAATTTCACAATCACGCCGCCTTTTTCTTTTTGTACTTGAAATTTCGAATTTACGATAATTCGAAATTTATTTTTTGGTTACTTGAGTTTCGAATTAACGATGTTTTACTGTATAACGTATCAATCATGTCTTGAACGCTATTATATAACATTGTCACTACGTTTGACGTTTGACAGATGTTTTAAAATTTCCCTTATAAATTTTACACATACGCCCTTTCTATTTTTTGTCTTACTAATATAACAACGATTACATTAGAAAATGATGGGAATAACCAGAAACATAGCGAACTAATTGGATAGTTGTTTTTTTGCAGAGAGCGCACTGTGGCTATTCAACAGCTCGTACGCCTATTTCGTAAATCTTCTCCGTGGACCACTGTCACAAATTTACGCTCGTACAAGTTCAAAAACAAATTTTCATGATTTTGATGTCAAGTACGAGTACGCGGTCATTCCAGGAATTAAATTGTTACACCCTAAATAATGTTACTCTCTAATGTTATCCACCATAAAATATCCAGTGTTCAATTCAATTCAATTTATTTCACGATAATATGTA
The DNA here is from genome assembly GCA_016648135.1 of Agrypnia vestita. Taxonomy (NCBI): domain Eukaryota; kingdom Metazoa; phylum Arthropoda; class Insecta; order Trichoptera; family Phryganeidae; genus Agrypnia; species Agrypnia vestita. The sequence goes on along the minus strand of JADDOH010025019.1, from coordinate 56,863 downwards.
CATGACAAACAAAATGTTTAAGGCATACATATTAGAAAGTATATATCAAAAATGAAAATATTTAATAAATTAAGAATAACAAAAAATCTGGTCAAAGGTGTAGGAGAATCCCGCTTCGGAAAATCCCTTCAGACACATGGAATATATCAATACCCAAAGCAATTTTGTTCAGCATAGCTGTGGCTCTTCCAACAGGCATAACCATCGGCAGGTTGGTCCTGTATATTGGAGTGTGAAACGTGGAGAGTGAAGTGTATGCGTGTGTATGGTATGGTTGGGTAGTGACTGAGTTCATTATAACGTAGTGCTTTTTTATTTTGCAAAAGTTTGACAATCACATGTATAAATAAATAAAAATATATATTGCATATCAAAATTATTATTAACCAATTAAGGATAAATTATAGAAGTCGCACAGAGACGAAGCTAAGTTATATATGAGAAAACTGGATGGAAGTCTCTTATACGATGGCTCAGGGCTTAAGTGATCACTATACTCGATGCGACTTCACCAAATCCAACTAAGAACATCCACACATTATTACTTTTTGGAAAGTTCTATATATATATATATATATATATTTATATATATATGTTCTAAATCAGGAATCATTCATATATTTCTGTTCTATTAGAGACATCTATAGTTTTATTTCTCATTAACAAATTAGTATACATAGCTTTCGTAACTAGTTTTTATGTAGCTTATAGTTACAGCATTTAATCAGAGTGTTATTATCTTAGAAATTTTCATCTCAAGGTCGCTCTACATAATTTTTTTGTATTCCTACACTAGTATTTAAAATAAAAATACGTTATAGATATAATTTTGTAAAAAAGTGCATTTTATCTTATTTCCTTTTAAAAACTCATTATTTACTTCGCAAATTTGTGCGTTATTGTATATTTGAGATTTTAGCATTTTGCGTGCGCAATTCTATTCGTCCTTACTCTTTATGGTAAAATACTCCTAGGCGGTAAAATTGTTAGTAAATATGTTCATTTACAGTATTGCGCTAAATGTATCGAGTTCTATTTGCCTAAGAAATTTAAATTATCAGTCGCCTGCTATCTTTGACATCGTGACGTAAATCACGTTATCTACAAAAACATATAATATGCAGATTTTCACTATTTATACTTATTATACTATTATCATCTATTTCAGGAGTCACAATAATGAATTTGCTTTGCTTATAATTCATTAAAAATGAATATCACTAAAAGAAAGGTTCTTTATTCTCATACTTAACATAATATCATTTTCATACAAATTGATTATCTTGACGTTAAAACTGTTCAACCAATAATAAAACTTTTAAGCTTCGAAAAATATAATTGACACCATATGTTATTTTTGTACAATATATAATTTATTTATGTAAATAAAACCTGGGTATTTCCTTGCAAGCTTGGAACATGTGGGTAATTATCAAATATTGACAACCGTTCGTTCTCGCGTATGGCATTATTTTCATTAATTTCAAATATATATTATAAAAATAAGTGATAAATGCTAAAATCTGAGAATATCATGTGTGGGATTCCGTGGAATGTTTTATTATTTATATTTATGTAGTACACCGAATAAAAGAAATATTATTTTCTTCAAATTTGTCTAAAATACATATTAAATTAATATTACAAAAACGTATATTCACGATCTTTCTTACACATAAATATCGCAATCTACGTATTTAGTGATTATTTTTGAGGTTTCTTGGAAAATTCCAATAATAGATTATTCGTAAATACTTTTGGGAAGTGGTTTCACTGCTTGTCCAATCAATGTCGCATATAAAGTGTGCATGTAAGAGGTTTGTGCGCGTCGTAACAAACTCTCGATTATTTGTCGTATTAAAGTCTCAGAATGATACGAGCGGCTTCAAGCGCGATCGAGGAAGTTCAAAGTAACCTCAAGTTCATACGCGAGAGTCTTAATACTTTTAATACCAAAATATCAAAGTTAGAAGAAACATTATGAGAACATAATAAGAAAGTTATTGTCACACAAAACAACAAAACTTCCAAGTTGGTAGCAAAAATTGTGGCACAGGAGCGTCGTCAGCGACTGCAAACCGCCGGCCGCAGCACCGGCACCGGGTCCGAAACACACATCGCGTCAGCGGTGCCGGGCTCGAACCAAGTACCGGAAGCGATTGCATCTACCAGTGAAGGAATAACGGCTAGAGAGGAGGACACTGGAGACAGGCAGAAGACAAACAAATCAAAAGGGAAGGGGAAAGGAAAAAACTGAACACCCCAAACCACCAGCTGTTCTCGTTGACTTAGAACCGGTGAGGTCAGCTGAAAAAGAAAGTGCGGGGATCCACTCTCTCGAGCAAGGAAGTGAAAACAAATCTAGTGATTGGCAAATACAGAAGAAAAGAGGACGTAAACCCAGAGCCCAGTACATTACAGGCTCCAAAACGGGGACGGATCTGCGCGCCGCGATCAAACGGAAGTACCTGCACGCTTGGAGATTCGACGCTAACATAACGGTCGAGGACTTGCGAAAATACTTGGAAAATATTGACGCACAGGAATTCATAATAACGAAGCTAAACGCCAAAGGAAACTATTCCTCTTTCTAGATAGGGATTACTGAAAACACTTGGGGAGTGTTTTCAGTAATTGTGGCCGGAAGGAATATCTATATATGAATTTAAATTTTTCACGCCCAGAAATACAAAACCGTATATCAAAATAGCCTCAAGCGAACAAGAAGGAACAGCCTGAACTATAAGTTTAATAAAAATATTTCCTTTATAAAGTGATGCCTTTCCTTGATATTACATATCAAAATGTAAAACGAAACTGAAGGAATTCAGCGATAACGTTTTAATCCAAACATCAGATATTATTATTCTTACAGAGACATGGTTGGGAGCCTCTGTATATGACGCACATTGTTCTATGGCGACTACACCGTCCACAGATGGAACGCGGGAAGCGGGGGTACTAACAGCCGCCAGTGGCCGGGTAAAATTACCAGAATAAATAAACTAGAGACCGCCGATGGACAGGATTTGTGGATTAAACTAACTTGAGATAATATCAGCGTTTATATTTGTGTCATATATTTTGAGTGCATAGGTGCGAACGAATCCCGCGACAGATTCTACTATACTATAGAAAAAGCATCAAGCATAATCAGAGGAAAAAACGTGATAACTATCGGGGATTTTAATTTGAATAACGAAACGTCAAACGTGTTGCTAAACTTTGATTATTTCCTAAGTTCAAATAACTTTACGCAATGATTATAATAACTGTGCATAATGATTATAATAATATGTTGGATTTGGTATTGACATCGGGCGACGTATCATGTCATGTAGCACGATGCTTCGAACCACTGGTGCCGGAAGATAAACGTAATCCAAAACTGTCAAGTAGTGTGAAGATGCGCGGCGGCGGGCGGCCGGGATCCGCGTACTGCACCCCCCCCCATTCTGCTAATATGGAGACCATATCGATATCCGCGGTGACGATATGTGAAGTAGAAAATTGTATAGACAATCTGAAAAACATTAAAGCTGCGGGACCGAATGGTGTTCCAGCCGAGGTAATTAAATTTTGCTCGAAATATGTAAGCGCTCCGCTAACACATATCTTCAATATTTTTTTTCTAAATTCACGTTTTCCTTCATGTTGGAAGCTCACTAGAGTAACACCAATATATAAATCCGGAGAAAAGGAAAATGTACGAAATTATCGACCGGTAGCGGTATTATCCGTTCTACCAAAAATATTGGAAAACCCTATTTGTTCAAGATTAATTCGTCCCATCGCCTCCCTATTACAAGGTGGCCAACATGGATTTTTAACAAAGAGGTCTACAACAACGAATCTCCTTACCGTATCTCGTGATATAGCCCTAGGATCGGATGCCTTAGCCCAGACTGATGTTATATAACATCAGTGTATATACACAAATTTCTCAAAGGCATTCGACCGAGTTGATCACGATATACTTCTAAGAAAGATGCATCATTACGGATTAGACCGCAATTTATTAAGATTCTTCGCATCATACTTGAAGGACAGATTCCAATATATATCTATAGAAGACAAATGTTCGACAGTTTTCCCAGCATACTCAGGAATTCCGCAAGGATCAACCCTCGGTCCCTTACTGTTCTTGATTTTGATATATGATGTACAACACAGGATAAAAACAGGGAAATGTGTACTCTTTGCTGGTGACCTGAAAATTTATGCTAAGATTAGGAGCAAGCGTGAATGTATTAATTTACAAAAAGACTTAGATGCGTTAGTGGACCGGACTGAGGAGAACAATTTGCTCTTTAATATAAAAAAAGTGTGCATGTCTTACTTATAGCCGTTCAGTAACACCAATAAAGTTTGATTATACGATCAATAAAGAAAAAATTTCACGCGTTGCTGAGATCAAGGATCTCGGTATTGTCTTTGATGCTAGACTGACTTTCTCAAGTCACATAAACCAACTAGTTACAATGTGTAACAAGCTTTTAGTTTCGTAACACATATATCAAAAGGATTTTCGAATGAGAAGTGCATCGAGCAAATGTACAATTTCATCATTCGTTCAAAATTGGAACATAGAATGGCAGTGTGGAGCCCAAAGGAAATACATCGACATGATTGAGCAGATTCAAACAAATTCTTGCGCTATTTATACGTGCGCAGAACAGGAGAATATCCTAATTCATGAACCATGAAGTACTGCTGAAAGAATGCAACTACCGCAGCCTCGAGTCGCGCAGACAGGAGGGCCTAGTGGTGTTGGGGGTTAAAATTTTAAGAAATAAAATTGATGCCCCGAACTTGCTTGAGAATTATGCCCTGTTTGTACCAAACAATTATTTGCGAAATCGAGGTCACGCGCTATTTCATGTCCCAAAATGCAGAACGGATATAATGAATAAGCACACCAAAACGCGTAGTGTGCAACTCCTAAATGAACTGAGCGATCATGTCGATGTATTTAATGATAGCATTGAATGCATCAAGCAGCGGATCGCCTCCATTTAGGTACTCCAAGATATACTTGCATTGTAAATGGAGCGATCTGTAATGCAAAAAAAATGTGTCTTCATAATTACACAGCGAAAAATCTGTGCGAAGCAGCGAAAACACTCGAATGATGCGCTCTGGCATCATGAGATTAATATCTTATTCTGTCCGGAATTTTTGGATAAACGTATTACTATATTCAGCTCATTTTGATCATTAATTATGCGGCTTTCAAATATCCAATTAACTATCATAAAATAAGATTAGCGGCATGATTTTTTGTTATATATATATTTAGATTTTTTAATGACAAAAAAATAGAAAATATGTTTTGAAAGATCACATGGAACATTAATGTATTGACGCTTTGAGTACATAACTTGCAACCATTTGATTTGTTTGGCCTTTTTTCATGTAAGCTTTTATTTTAGCGGTTTATCAGGATATTAAATGAATATATGCAAGAATTCAAATCACTGGCGAAGCTGGGTTGTAAAGTTAGTAACGTACAAAAACGATTTATTATTCACAGAAACGGTCAACTATTTGGGGTTATACCTGAGTGACGACCTCATTAAAGTTCATTGCGTAGGTAGGTACTAACAAAGTATCGGTAAAACTGAAAATTTCCATTAAGCATGTATTTTCTGGCGTCGATCGGCAGTTGGCTATACACAAAGCCATGGAAAATGGGATTGATAATAATTTATTGCTGTGAGTATATTTTTAATAATTCTCACTTTTCCCTAGAACATAAGGAATTTTTTTTTTATTCGTTGTAAAGAACATAAATGTGTTTTTTTCAGTGTTTTGACTCACATAATAAGAAAATGGATTCGTATTAGGTATAAAGAAAATAAATATATATTTTCCGTATCGTATGTATTTAATTTAAATAATTATTATAAATTGTGATTTTACTGCAGATTCAAGTAAACCACATCTGCATGAACGATCTATCAGATGGAATGGTGTGATTTATATAAGAATAGGTTATTCCGCGAAGCGTATACTTTTGACTTGACGTGGTTGACGTTGACACCCCCCCGTCCCGCCGCGCCTCGCCCCGCGCGGTCCTGCGGCAGAGTGCCTCGCGGCCGGAAAACTTCAAGTTCGCCGCCAGTACTAAACGTACTGGCGTGAAAAGCCAGTGTTTTTCCTCGTCGCTTTGGCGCGCGCGCCGGTGTGAGTCGTGTTCCATATTTGAAAACGCCGATATTTGAAAAAAAATATATTTCCTGAATTTTCCACGAGGTCCTCTGTCGCGTCGGAAATATACTTAATTTCTTGTGCCAGTGAAAAGAAAATTACAAAGTGATTAAAACAAAAAGTTGTCAAATGTGAAAAACATTTATGAAATCTGCTAATTAATTTTATTAACTTCGTATTAAATAATCAAATTTCATTTATTACCTTAATGAATAATCAAGCAACGCGTCCGTCAAGATTTGTTACGTAACATACATTTTATCTCATTATTTTTGGGTTTGCTTTTAAAACGAACATAAAATACCTTGTGTTACAATCATTACAAACTTCATACTTGAGTTATTTATTAGAAACTAGAAATCGCTTTATTTTTCGTATAGTTGTGTGATGTGTTTTATCGTGGTATTCTGTTTATCTTCCTCACGATTGCGTGGTTTCACCTTGAATTTTATATATAGTACCGACTTTTCTTGACGGTGTTTAAGGTTTCCCACTCAATATCACGTGCTTTCTTGTTCACGTTGATATGTAACAAAAGTATTTTATGATCTCGGGTGGTCTTGGTGATACACGAACAGCGACTAACATTATTTGTTGACTGAAAAGACAAACGATAATAATTATTACGCTCTCGTCAGACAAAACGCGAACGGAAAATTAATTGTCTAAAGTACCGTAAAGCTAACTTAATCGTTATTTATTATTGCTACTACTGTAACCCGTCAACAATGGTGGTACTTTTACATGCCGGTTCCTAAAATATAAGTATTAACTTATTTATAGCCGACACCCATGATATAGTAATAACGACTTTTATCAAAATATTTGAACTTTTTTTATATTTTGCTGGTCGTTTAATTTCGGTTTTTTTAGTCGTAAATTCGTACAAAATTACGGAGGTTACATGAAGTTGCGGGGACAGACAGACGGACGGATGGACAGACAACGAAATTATTATATTTGATTGCTTAGCAAATAAACCAGAAACAAAACTTACTAAATTTTGAAAATAAAACAAATTATTTCCTGCGAGTAGTACAATTATACAACAATCATAACATATAATGACGCAAACTGAAAAAAATAAATTAAATTGCTGTCATTATTGTCCAAATTTGAAGTAAACATGACACTAAATTAGTGTCTAAAATGCGTGAAAAAATTATGAATATATTCAAAGATAATCCACAAGCCGTAATCAACGGCACCCACTGATAACGTATTTTTCAGACTTCAGAGTGTATTGAATATAGTGACACATCCATATTGAGGCTAAAATGAGTAATGAATGCAACTTTGGTAATTTTTTATTATAGATTATTATGAAACATATATGTAAACCCTTTTCTTTTAAACAACTTATATATGCAAATGAAGTGAATTTTTTTTGGGAATACATAATTTGAATGTTTAAAATCCATAATAATATTTATAGGACATGTCCAGACGTATTAAGCAAAAAATATATATAAATTGTCTATATATAAAATTTAATTTTTATCTGTGGTGTACGCGATTAATGTTAATTATTGCAAACTAAATGTGTATTCCCCTGAAAAAAAAATATTTTGGACGTGTTACCAATTATTACTGTTTTATAATTAACATTCTCATTTTCAATATTGCCCCACTATTTTGTACCTATGTAATGAAGGAGATATAAAAAAATTACAAATTCAACAGAATAGAGCAATGAAAATAATTCTATAGAGAAATAGATATTCCAAAATTAAAAAGATGCTCTCAGATTTAAATTGAATTAATATACAACAAGGATTAAAATTAAATACAGTGATATTTATTCACAAAATATTAAACGACAAAATGCCAAAATATTTAAAAAATAAGATCAAGTATAACACAGACAAACATACCAAACTGTATTTATTACAAGGGAGTAAATGAGTATAATAGCCTGCCAGAAGGTGGGAGGAAGCTGAGCAGAATCAATATCTTCAAACAAGAATGTAAACGGCACATAACAATGGAAAATGTATGAAGAGAAATATTATTTAACAAGTGTACATATATATATATGTTAGTTCTAACTACTTTGGGGGTAACCCGCGTCAAATTCTGGTCGTCAGGACCAGTCGTCTGCCGACGTTTCGAACAGATCTCACTGTTCATCTTCAGGGCGCCTTGTCGTTGAGCTGCTTCTCCAAAAAGCGTACAACCGTTTGGGTCCGGAGCTCACCGTCACGCTCATGTCACTGACGACCAGAATTTGACGCGGGTTACCCCCAAAGTATTGAACTAACACATATTGTACCCGTGAAAGCCTTCGATTTACCATACATATAATATATATATTCTTAATATCATATATATATATATACTATATATATAGATAGGGGAAGAAGAAGATGATGATGATATGTATATATCACCATCATCGTCTTCCCCTTATCCTAGTAGGGTCGGGGGCCCAAAGACTCGACAAGCTATCATTAGCTAATATAATTTTTTTAATATTATCTAATGATAAACAATGAATTATTAACTAAATAAAGATATATAATTAAATAAAAAAATAATTGAATGGTTGCTTCAAAATATCTCGGCAATAAAAATAATTCCATATATTGCTTTACTGATATATTATAATTTATTTTCTACCATAGGTACCTTTTATATACATATGTACGTATTCGTAGTGCCAGATTTAGCCGTGAAATTCTTAAACCATCTAAATACCCATTTAATAAGTTTATGATGATCCATCCAATCATATTTATAAATTTCTTCATCATTTGCATTTTGCCTTTCATAATTATCTCGTGATCATTTATTTAAATAACGGTTATTATGAGTACAATATTTTAATAACTATAATAATATTTAGCGTCAATAAAAGCAATCAGAAAATTACTAGAAACGTTTGCGTGATTTATTAATGATGAATTTCATAAATTTATGTTGCATTTATTCTATCAAATAAAATGGAACAGAGTATCGTGACTGATCAGGATTGGGTTAATGTGATTCTTCTCTAGTCTGTTCACCGGGTCATCCGTGAATAGTGTCACTGTTAAACTCATTAGGCCTGGTTATCTACAAACACTGTTTTCTAGTAAATAAATGTACCATTACATGACACCCGGTTCAATCAATATAAACTCACACGTACGTTTAAAATACTGCTATTAGATTATCAAAAATATATAAGTAATAAAGCATCAAATTTATAGAGGATCATAAAAATAATAAATTAATCTATTAATGACCAGAATCTAACATGCAAATATGTGTAATGACCAGAATCTAACAATAAATAACGCAGTATATACCGTAATATTGAAATATTACAGTATATATTGCGCTTGTAACTTAATTAAAATTCAAAAATTCCATACTTATAATCAAAATCTCCACCAAAATTACAAAAAAAAAACACAAAAAAATATTTTTGTGAATTTTTGTATGGTTGTCTATTTAAAAGCATTTTAAAATATAAACTTCTAAATTTGAGACCTGCAAATTGTTTAATTTATGTAAAAGAAGCTAGGTACATAATATTCGTGCAATATAGTCGCTGTCATCATAATTTAAATTTATTGATTATTTTCAACCTAAGAGCTACATTCTACATCTCAGGTTTTACTCGAATATTACGGAAACGAATTGGGTTGGGTTGGGCTAGGATAACTGAAGAAAAATTACCCCCATAACAAAATTTCTTAAAAAAATCAACAATATCTACATCCGATGTCGATCTTGCGCTAGCTCTCTCCATTTCTGAATCTCCGTGGCAGATGTGACTTTAAATACGTTGTCACTTCATGTTAGTTTTGGCTTTCCTTAGCTTCTTTGTCCTATTGATCTTGTATTCAACAGGGATTTCGGTATTTGTTTTTCAGTCATTCCCTCCACATGACCCAAACAACGAAGTCTTCCAATTTCATAAATATTGCGATGCTTAAATAATCAAAGTATACAGCTCATTGTTGTAGCTTTTCACTTAAGTCCGTTATTTAGAACCGATCCAAAGGTATTTTTTAATTCTCCTCATTTTCTTCTTATTAAAGATATTTTTATATATCAATGATATTGTATATATATATATTGAAGATATTTTGCAATTAACCTCAAATGTTTCCTTTCGAAAACGTCCAATGCTCGCCCGTTTCTCTTAGTCCTTACCACGTTTCAGTTGCGTGTAAGCACTAGTCTAATGAGCGTATTGTACACTAATATTTTAATATTTTAAAAAATGAGGGTAAACACAACACTGTTTTATTCCACTATATTTATTTTGAATTGTTAGAACGTTTTCGGGATTTCTTCCATTGTCAATAACACTATGTTTACAACGTTTTTTAGTTGTAAACGACAGCAATATCCAAAAAAAATTTAAATGTTTTGAATGCAGTCACCGAGGATTACTAATTTAAAATGTATTGAGTTTTAGATTTTGTGTATCTATCCCTTTCAAAATCATGTTTCTTTTAAATTTATAGGCTATTTTTCGTTAAAATCTCGAATTCAGTCCACCGTAAATTTTTTACCCTCGATGACTGCATGAATTTTTTTGTTGTTGATATTGCTGCCTCTGCTTCTATACTCACATATAATTTATTTAAAAAATAGCGTGTTTCTTTTATCGCTATAAAATCATTTCGAGGTGCGCTCCACTTTTTAACTGATAGTAGTATCCTTGTATTTGTGTGTCATTCGCCCCATGAAAGGAGCACTGGTATAATGAATCTAGAATGTGACGTCATGAATGACGCTATCGTCTTGCAATGCGTAGAATACAGAACATCCTTACCGCAGTTTTAAACAAGATTAAGTACAAAAAAGCCTCTGTGGGAACATACTTTGGATGTGATTCATCTTTATGCGCACCCCCTAATTTTTGACCGCGATCACCAACTGCATATTCATAGTTCACGTGTGTCACAAAATTGGATGACGGAACTTTTAACTATGGATAAGTTGTATTGACTTTTTAGTTACCACAAATCAATTGATGCAATTGTTTTGAGAACTTCAGATCATTAATATAATATATAAAAATTATAAAAAACACTTATTTCTGTTGGTAGTTTCGTATAATTTAACATATCTACGGTATACAGAAGATGTTTTTATTACAAGGGTTTGAAAATCACTTGGTACTTTTAGTAAATTTATACAATTAAATCCCAAAACTTCACGTACATAAATGTTATAATTATGTTGTTACGCATTTACACCTTATAACAAGAAAACATTGAAGTATTAAATATGCATTATTAAACACGCATTTTAAAATAAAAGAAAAAAAGAAAATTCAAATAAATTTTGAGAATCCTGAAGAAATGAGAATGAACGATGCATATTTTGAAGCTTTGTCACTTAATAGTCATTCAATTGATGGAGTGGTTGGCTTCAGAAATTATGTTTAATTGACTGTTCACTCATCTCGTGTTAATAATTTCATTGTTTCTTTAAATACATGATAAGAATTATAAGCACGGATTCAAAATATCCAATAATAATATGATTGTTCCAATACACTATCAATCCACACTAGGGTAATCAGAAACATATGGGTATTATGAATAGAAGTTGGGACGAAACATTTAAAAAACTTATGATGGCGTTCATTTAACATTTAGCTATCTCTCCCATATATTTGTATACGGATAATTTATTACATCTTGTAGTATTTTTTTCTAATACGCATATTAGCGGTATCGATTTTTTTTTATAATTTGAATTATATAATTTGCTGTGAAGTGATAGCCAAATTTAATCTGGTATCCAAATCTTTACCCTCACCTCTTTCACAGCGAAAGTTTTATGAAACAACATTTATTACAAATCCCCGCGAATCTCACGCAATTTCTTTTTTGTATCGTACTAAAATGGGTGGTGTTTGTTAGTGTCCGTAAAGTTGATTTGAACTGTTAAGAATTCCATGTGGTCAAAGTCACCTTTACCTACAGTCCAGTAAAGGTAACCTTGTAAAGTCGCGCGGAAGATTAAATCACTGATTTATATTATACATAATAGGGATGGTCGTTAAATACTATACATACACAGGGTTATTTGGAAAACATTAATAACCTTGCGGGACTATATTCCTACCTTGATTGTGAGTCGAAAATGTTCAAGCTATTACGACAATATCAATAGTTATGGAGATATGCGACATCAAAGTTTGCATTTTTTTAATATAAGTCAAATAAAATAATAAAAACCTTCAAATTCCAATTGAAAATTTTTCAGGGTTTTTATCATTTTATTTAAGTTGTATTAAAACAAGTTATCGATATAAGTTATTGTAATGAAAGTCTAAAGTTTTACAAAAAAACTTTAGACTTTAGACTTTAGAAAAAAAAAATGCAAACTTTGATGTTGCATATCTCCATAACTATTGATATTAGGTCATAATAGCTTGAACATTTTCGTCTCATAATCAAGGCAGGAATTTATTCCTGCGAGGTTATTAATGTTTTCCAAATAACCCTTTACACAAATGATTGAAAAATAATGAAGTAATCCTGCAGTAACTAGAAGTCCCACGTTTACTACGTTTACTAAACTAAACTAAACTAATCTAACTAAACTAACTATCACGCCGTTTCCCCGCAGGGGTAGGCAGAGAGGAATGAACGCCACACTTTTCTATCCTGGCACACCACTTTTGCCTCGGCCACATTCATACATCTTCTCTCATACAAGTTCTACGGTTGTTGCGGCTTTTAACAGGGCCATCCTCAAGTACTTGTATCTGATCATGCCAGGTCTTTCGCGGACGCCCTCTATTCCTGTTGCCTTTAACACTCGCCTCATATATTTTCTTATCCATCAATTCCTCGTTCATACGTTCCCCATGACCAAACCATCTCAGCACTCCTTTCTTTATTCTATCTCCCACACTACAGCCAGCATTGAATTCACGCCTAATTTGTTTATTCCTTACTCTATCGAAAAAGATTTTCCGCACAAGCGTCTTAGTGGCCGCATTTCCACCGCATTTAGTCTACTTTCATTCCTCTTTTGCCAATTCCAGGCTTCACTTCCATACATCAGGGTTGACACTAGCACGCCAACCAAAATGTTTTCATCAAACATGACCTAATACCAATATTTATGGAGATATGCAATATCTAAATTTGCATTTTTTTTGCAATATTTCCGACCTTTTTTTGCAAAAAGTTGTATGTACTCGTAAGAAAATAATACTCATCGATTAAGTAAATTTACCGCGACTTTAGATGTTTATATTGTTTTTCTTATAAAATAGCATATTGCTAGCTTTGGAATAAAACAAAGTGCTTTTGTGAATCATCATCCGATGAAAGACGTACCGGCACACGTGACCGCAGTATACGATAAGTCGTGTGTCCATATAGTACAAGAACTTGAGAAAGCATAAATCAAAAGCTGGATTACTTGTCGGTCCAGATATCTGTTGTCATAGATGAGACAACAGATGTCCCCGCTGAAATTGGTGAGTGCTTAAAAATATTTTACTTTCTGGCGTTCATTGTTTTGTCATACGATATTTCGTTTAATTTGTTTTTTGTTACTGGTTTACGAAATGGTCCTATAAAATACAAATACTTTTGTTTTGAAATAATTTTAAAATTATTATATTCCTCTTACATACCATATTTTATATTATCTACTAACTACGTAATAAACAATATTATTTAATATATGAAGATGTTCCGTATACAATACTTGAAAAAATACACTAACAGAATTATTTTACCGATTACTTTTTTATATTAGGAGTGCCATTTCAATGGTAAAAGTGTCATTATAAAAAGTATGTAAATTTGTTGCGCAAAAAGGTGTCAAATTATTATTGCACGCAAATTATATGACATGTAAATAAATTAAGTATATTGTAAAAATGTTCATTATTTTTCAAAAGCTGACAAGAATTTCCACCATAATTTGATCGATTCTAAAAGAATACTTAGGTAATTCAACAAATCCTCTTTATTCAGTAACACGTGCAAATATAATAATTATTAATTAATCTAACATATTACCATATAAGTCATCAAACTGTGAATTTTCCACAGACCATTAGAATATACGGGGTGTAACAGAGCTAGTCCACAATACTTTACAGATGGATATCTGCTTGATTACGAGTCGAAAATATTCTAGAAACTATAATCTTTATGTTATGGAGTTATGCAATACCAAAGTTTGCTTTTTTTCAGTATTTTTGTAATGATAGTCCAACGTTTTACAAAAAAATAAGTCAGAAATATTGAGAAAAAATGCAAACTTTGATGTCACATATCTCCATAACTATTGATATTAGGTCACGTTAGCTTGAACATTTTCGGCTCATAATTAAGGCAGGAGTATAGTTCTGCGAGGTTATTAATGTTTTACAAATAACTCTGTATATATATATTTATATCGGAAAAACATACGGTTCGTTTAAAATATCCGTAACCATTTACAGTTAAATTATGAATAGGTCAAACAAACAAAAATAAATTATAAATAAAAATATAATTTCTTAGTAAATACTCGTAAGTCACATTTTATTACAATATACGTTTTTACTTGTAAGAGACTCGATTTGAAACTTATTTTAAAAAATAAAAACTGCGTTTTTTGTAAAAAATAATTTTTGTTACTCAGATTTGATAATGCAAGAATAAATACTTTAATTGCAATATTGATGTGTCTTAAATATATGTAAGTGGGTCATACTTCCACTGTGTTCCAGTCCTTTCGCGTAAAGAGGGGGCATAGAGCAACCATGTACAATTTTGTACTTTTTAGATATCATAACTCTCCCGAAATACTTAAATCCCGTTACTCACTTCACTGGATACATTTAGGAGACTTACAACATTCACGGCCTTAAAATTGCTTTGGAATAAACTTCATCTTCGCCAGCACAAATACACATACAGCTGACTATTATCGCGGTTAAAAAGTTTTTTATTACTGTTTTCCTTTTTCTTTAATGCTTATATCTTGGTTTTATCACATAGACCGCGTGTTCAAATATGCAAATCAAAATGTCTGGCCCGTACGCTGTTCGTTGAATAAATATTATAATTACCCGTGTAATGAAGCGATTTATTTTGACAGGTGTAGTATATCTTAAATGTACAATTTTATGCAACCTCCGTAAAGAAAAACAGGTACACAATATTGCAAAATATTCTGCATTATTTATGATTAAGTATTATAAATATATTTTTCGTTAAAACAAGTTTTATGTTCGATTACATATTCTCAGGATGGATTAGATTGAAAATACTCAAACATTATTTTATTCTCATTAAGCAGATTTGCAAATCAAACGAATCCATCCATGGAAATTATTGTTTTGAGATAAGCTCTGCGATTAACCTTAATTGTCTGTACTTAAAGTGTTAACTCGTTAATCGTCATGTAGTAGAAGTAGAAATCTCAAAAGAGGTTTGCTATTCAATTTTTAGCCCAATCATTTAGCCACTGATCCACGGCTATCGGGAAGCGTGTACGCGAATGATTTTTTAACTCGACCCTCGGAGATTTGGTAGTAAAGGTCGATACAGACCAGTTACTACATCTGTTACATATAACACATCTGTTACATATGCACATATGCAAATACGGTAAATAATGAATAATTAATCAATTTCACCACTTCTGTACTGTATTTAACGCGAGTTTCGAGGGCAAAATTTAGACACTGACTACAAAAGCGCGTGTCAGTAAATTAGAAATTTAAATTCTTTATATTACTTTTGCCGCCTTATGTACGTGTGTGAAAATGTCTTGTAAGTGAAAATTAACACACATCCCGTCATCCGAACGAACTGAAATTTTGTACGTCGACTCGAAGTCGATGATAATGTATTTTGACAACTTTGTCGATATGCACGGTTCTTGTGGTTGTTTTCGTTCTTTACGAGAAAAACTCGTCGACCCAGAGCTCGATCCACAAAATTTGAAGTTCCCCAGACGGACGCAGCCCGTCGACGTATACATTCGTCGCGGGACCTCTTTGCTTCTCAGAATTGAATCGAATTTCAGTTTTTTTCATTTTAATCCGAATAACTACTTTGCAACGTTAATAACTTGAGCGAGTTTGCCGATTCTGAAAATGAAAGCTTTGCCCGAATCCTTCTTTGGGACCTGATTTTTATTTTGTTTTTCGGAACCCCCTCCATTCACCACTCTCGTGGGCCCTTCTCAAAAACGCATTTTTAGACTATTTTCCATTAGCAATTAAACATGGTGTTTAAGAAAAAAATCGAAAATATGAATGGGCAAAAGATGCGAAATCCGGCTGTCTTTATTTTGTGTGTTGCAATTTTGCATCCGTGTCTTTCTCGTGGCATGACAGAAATAAAACCCCTTTTTTTCCGAGCGCGATGTTTATGCGATTGTTTGCATAGTTTGAATGGAATTCAAAAATCGAGTATCACGTTCGAATAATATTAAGAGGCGCCATCTTTTGTCCATTTTTCGTTTTTTTTACCCCTCCAGTTTTTTTGATATCCACCCAAAATCGAAATTTTCTGTTTTTTTAATAATTCGGTTACAAAAATTTACCGAGGTGCGACAACTTCCTACACATAGCGCGTGATAGTGCGCGTCATGTCTACAGGAATTTTTTGTTCCGAATTGCGTGTTCACGGAATGGCGTTCGTTTTAGAGTTGTTTTGCTGTTTTTTTTTTATGTTGCTCTGCGAAGCTTTGGCCAATTTGAGATGTAAATATTGGAATCGATAGAAAAGGAGTGCCGCTATCGAGTGTGCTGAAAATAAACGTTCCGAAGTGATGCACTTCAGAATTAAATTCTCTTTCATTCGGTTTTCACAGTTTCAGTCGCTGCTCTGCGAAAGGGGCTCTATTCTCTATCTATAAATCATGTTTTGTAGAATTTTTATTTTTTTCCTATATATATTTTTTTGCAGAGTTACAAGCAAAAATATTTTATACTAAATATGAAATTAATTTCAAACGATATTAATTTATTTTACACTAAATGTGGAATTAATTTCAATCGATATTCATTTTTTTCTCCAAGATGATAAGAACGGCGCTCGAAAGCCTAGGTTCCTGAATAATCACACTTGGGTGACATCATTATGATAAAACAGTGTAGGTGAAAATTAGTCGTTCCTGGAAGGATCCATCCGATACAGAGAAGAAGTTTGAATGAGTTTGAATGATATCAAATGAAACATTCGACACAAAGGTATTTTTCTTGCATATAAAAAATTGATAATTATAACATTATTTTTAGGAGTCAATTGTTTAAATAGTCGAATTTCGAGACAGACAGTCAGAGCCTCTCAAAAACAACAATACGATCAAACATTCTATAACATTTTGGGACGCTCTAAAACACTCTAGAATTATCTACAACATTCCTAAAACTTCAAGAACAGTCTGTGAGCTACGGGAACATTCTTGTAAATGGAATCATCGTACACACTATAAATGTACAAATAGAATAATCTCAGCGGTTCGAAAAACCAACGTGTTCTGTATAAAAGGCTGAGCCAGTGCCGCGGTGGATCACGTTTATTTTGACGTTTATTGGTGTGATATTATCCAGTGATAAAACCGATAGCGAAAACAGTGTTACGAACGCGTGTGTGATACCAGTGATAACAAATTAAGCGAAGTACCTAACTGGCGTTGAAAATAAATGGAACCACTTACGTACAAGTTAATGTAGATTCTCTGCAAACCTGAATGGGAATGAATATTCGAGCAAGCGTTTATAAAATGTTTCACAGACCAGCGAATGATTGCGAAATAGTATGAATAAAAGAATTGTGTTTAAATTAGATTCGTGTTAAGTGAACTTCATTGTGAACTTATTAAAATAATTTCCAGTTTTTTCATTTGCCTCTTACAATACATTATTATAATACTGATTCGCTGTTCGTACTCGGCATTGCACGGGCTAAGAATTAAGTTAATAATAAGATTGTGGGAGGAAACAAAGTTTCTATTGTTTTGCAAAGGCTCTAAAAAAACAATATTTCCATTTCATCTAGGCCGGGATGGATGGGATCTTTACTTCTTGGGTTTCAATCCGTGGGACTGGTTTATAGCAAAGCACATCTCCTTCGCCAATCCGCTCGGTCTACGACGATCCTCTTCAGCTCTGTAGGAGGCACAATTCGTATCTTGGCAAACTTGCATATCCAAATGTGGCCTATGTATTCCATTGGGTCCTTAAAAAAAACTACTCAAAATTTAGTTAAAATCTGTTAAAAAGTATGGATTTGTACAGAGAATATACCAAGGGTAGAGGGTGGTTTAAACAGGAGGGAAAATGTGGCCCATGTTTTCCGCCTAGTCCTAAAGAATAAGTATAAGAAATTCAGTTTAGATCAGTCGAACGGTACAGATTTGCACGGAAAATATATCAGGGGAGGGAAAGGGGTAAAGGGTAAAACATATCAAGGGGAAGAAAATGTTGCCCATGTTACCGCCGGGTCCTAAAGAATAAGTATGCAAAATTTGGTTCAGATCAGTCGAACGGTACAGATTTGGATGGAAAATATATCAGGGGGAGGGAGAGGGGCAAAGGAGGAGGAGAAATGTCGCCTATGTTACCCGCCGGGTCTTAAAGAATAAATTTGTCAAATTTGGTTCAGATCAGGCGAACGGTTCAGATTTGCATGAAAAATAAATTAAGCTGATGGGGAGTTGTAAAGG
Source organism: Agrypnia vestita (assembly GCA_016648135.1). NCBI lineage: Eukaryota > Metazoa > Arthropoda > Insecta > Trichoptera > Phryganeidae > Agrypnia > Agrypnia vestita. Next base: position 38,008 of record JADDOH010025019.1, on the reverse strand, counting down.
GAGGAGGGAAATGTCTTTTTATTTTTAGCAAAATTTAAAATAAATTAAATTTAAATTATTATTATTTATGAAATTTAAAATGAATTTAATTGTAATAAATATTATTAACAATTTAATTCTGATAACTTCACTCATTGCTCATCATCCTTACATTGTATTGAAGCTGGTCATAGTTTAATACTGAAACATTTTTACAACTAGATAAAGGTGCAGGACCAGATCAAATCCCTTCCATCTTCATCATTAACTGTGCACAAAGACTTTCAACTCCACTCTTGATCATTTTCGCGCTCCTTGAGTAAAGGCCCTTTACTTTTCCTTTGTTAGGAGTACGCATCTCAGGTCTGGAATCCCAGATAACAATTTCATGTAAACAGAATCGAAAGTGTTCACAACAGATTCATAATATCTCGACATTCGTTCCCATCGTATTCACATTAGTAAAGTATTCACATTAGTAACGTAGATTCCGCGACCTTCTTTAACATTACACCCCTGGCAATCGCAGAAATACTGCAGATGTTATATTTCTTCATAAACTAGCTACCTCTATGATTGACTGCCCGGTATTGCTGCAGCGCATCTCCCTGAGAGTACCCGGAAGATCCACTAGATCGGTCGAGACCTTGAGCCTTTCACACTGTAATACCAACTCCGACAAAACTCTTTTATATATCGCTCGTCTAATTTGTTCAACACTATATTGAGCGACTTGGATATTTTCAATTTAACAATCTATGAATTTTAAAATCTTGAATATCCACCTCAGTAATAAACTTTTTTTTTTCCTCTTTTTTAATCCATCTTCTTTCTTTTGTCCAGACTTCGTATATGTAATTTTTATTTTATATCTTTCTTTAATTCATCTTTTTTCTTTTGTCCAGACCTCGTATATGTATATGCAGATGTATTTTAATGTTATTTTATATTTATGTAAATTTATATAGCGCCGTTTTTGAGTAAAAGACGTTTCAAGGCCGCTTTACAGGTGCGACATCCCGAAAAAATGAGTATTGATCGAATATCTTTATGCTATACATATATATCTTTTGCACTTCTTTTTCTTCTTATCTTTTCTCCTTTTTACTAAGTAGGTCTGTTCTTTCCTATCCATTCCTTATTCCCCTTTTACCCCTAATTCTTAGACTTTCATAGTTTTTTGGCAACTTAAAACATTCGCTTTTCTTCTTTTTTTTTGTTGTTTTTTTTTGATATCTTAAGTTGTTGTTATGTTAATACATAACATGTTTATTCCATGGAAACTGGTAAGATGGTCTCTATACTTCTCAATAATCCCCAGTTAGTTTCCCATTAATAAATATAATAAATAATAAAATTTAAAAATTTAAATTATTCGTGAAATTTAAAATAAATTAAATTTTAATAAATATAATTATTAAGTTCTGCGGGTTAACTTTTTTTGTGTGACAGCTGTTTCGGCTTACAAGACCATTATCAAACAGTGGATATATTATACCACGTATAATCGACATATTTATACAGTTTTAAGTTACCCCTTACCCTTTAGACTAATTAGATTTTTTGGTGAAGTCCTATATTAATGTTCGTTTTTTCCGGGCACTTATCTTTAAAGGTACCTCGGTTTACAAAATTCTATGTTATGTTTAATTATCAAAATTCCCCGTTTTCTGTAAGTGATTCTATTTAGTTGTTATTTATAAATATTATTTTTAATTATGGCCTTGATTTTGGGATTTTTAAACATATTGAGAAGTGAAAAGAAGATAATTTTAGTTGACTATTTAAAAGTTTTATGTTTGAATCATTTGTATACATATTTATTTTCAGTTGCTCGAGTAAATTCATTCTAAAACCTCTTGTTTCTATGCGTAAAGGTGTTGGCGCGTTATTATTGGGCGGGACGTGGTTTTCATTTAATAAATGGGCCGCAAATTTTGACTCAAAAGTTTTATATTTATAGCAGCGCATGTGTTCCGCGAATCTAGTTAAAAAAATTCCTTCCCGTTTGTCTAATACATGTGGCATTGAAATCTTTATGATTATATGTTAATTTGTATATACCACTGTTTTCTAATTTTGGTGTTTTACTTTTAGAGTTTACAAATAATAAAAAAAGAGGGAAATGTCGCGTATGACAACTACCGTATCCTAAACAATAAGTATGCAAAATTTTGGTCAGATCGGACAAACGGTACGGCAGCCCATACAATACGAACAAACAAACATAATTTTTACAATAAATTAAGCGTTGTTTCGTTTACAGAGCGGAAGTTCAAGATTGAAATATTTTGTTAACATTAAAATTGTCAAGATTAACATATATATATAAAATAAAAATAACCTAATAAACATTCAAATACCTGCGTCATCCCCAATGTTAAAATAAGTATTATTGTATGTAAAAATTTATTACTGTTGTATATGTCAATAAATAACTACCCTCGCCCTCCCTCCTCCCTCTCCGTCATCCCTTTACTTTCTATTTGTCGGCCATATTGATATTCAATTAGTTCTAATATTGCCTCTGAAGATGATGGTCGTGTCCATCGAAAGCGCTTAGGCTAATATAACTCAAATTTGTGTAATAAAACGTTGTGTATAAATAATTGTGATAATTTTTATATATACAGGGTGTACCAGAGCTAGCAGCAGAAACTTGGCAGATAGATTCCTGACTATTTTATGAGTCTAAAATGTTCAAGCAACCATGGCCTAATATCAATAGTTATGGAGATATGCAATTTAAAAAGTTTGCATTTTTTTTCAACATTTCTTACTTATTTTTTGCAAAAAGTTGAACTATTGTAACTATTAACTATTATAACTTTTGTCGATTATGAGAAATTCATTCGCTTTAATACAAGTTGAATAAAATGATAAACCCTTGCAAAAATTGGAAAAAGCTATTTTTTACAAGGTTTTTATCATTTCATTTAAGTTGTATTGAAGCAAATGAATTTTTCATAATCGATATAAGTAACTGTAATGATAGTTCAACATTTTGCAAAAAATGAGCCAGAAATATTGAAAAAAAATGCAAACTTTTATATTACATATCTCCATAACTAATGATATTAGAACATGGTTGCTTGAACATTTTAGACTCATAACATAGGCTGGATTCTACCGGCCAAGTTTCTGCTGCTAGCTTTGGTGCATCCTGTATAAGATTAAGAATGTACACTGATTTTAAGATTTATAATAAGTATTTTTTTTTTCTATAATCATGTGTGATTTCTATAATTGTTATAAGATTTATAGTAAGCATTTTTACAATAAATATGCATTCAAGATATTAACTATTTCTATAATTTTATTTTTCATTCTTTTATTATTTTTGGCCTTGTTCATCAGTTTGAATTGAGATACATATTAAATATTTTAAAACTGCACAATAGTTCATAACCTTTGTAATTCAATTGTTTTGTATACATTTTGATAATATTACACAAAATTTTAAATCACGGAAGTTGTTATTCAATTTGTATATATAATTTCATTAATGTGCTTATGAAGAATTTGTTCTGGTTCACTTGTAATAAAAGTCATACTTAATTGTAATATTTTTGAATGTTTATATTTATGTGAATTTATGCTTTATTGTGTGTACAACCTATTAACAATTTTATTCGCACCAAAATGATAAGCTTTGTGGTCTGTAGTTTGTTTAGAACCAATAAAATAAAAATGTATACATATACTAGTTTAATAATTGAAAGAACGTGTAAGAATTTCTGGTGCAGATTGGGGAATAATCAATAATTTTGTATTCCATAAACCTATTATGGTACAATTTGAATACGTTCATTTTAAAATTTCCGGGATTAACAAAATATTGATATTTATAAGAGTTTATACTCGGCCTAGTCTTTATTAATAAAATACCTACGTAAAAGACGAGTACTCACGAAATAATATATACCTACTGAATATAAACTTTTCAAGAATTTATAAATTTGTGAAGAGATAAATTTGTCAAGGACCCATATAAATGGTTATATATTTTAAGTATTAGTTATTTATAAAAATTCTTGAAAAAGTTTGACAATTTTCACATCTTAAAAGTATTATGTTTATTAATTGGAAAATATATAGAACAAGAGTTTTTGTGATGCAATAAATATACTTACTTTATTGAATATTTGTCATAAAATATTAAATATCGAATATTGTACGTTGATTATTTGTATAATGCAACTAATTTAATAGGAGTATATGTATAACCTGCTTCTGAATTATAATAATGATGTACAACTTGTAGCAACTCTCGCCTTAATTACTGCTGATAAGAATTCATTTCATTGTGCAATGTTGACTTGTTGATTATTTATGTTTGAATCGTTATTTAATGGCCATCATATCGTCACACTATACGAAATATACTTAAAAATATATTTTCTACATAGTCGTTTATATAAAGGGGCAATTCATTGCAAGTGGTTGCGTGATGATCTAAAAAAATATTTTGTACGAGTATTTTCTTATGTTTAGGGAGATTCAACGTATTTTTTTTATTTGTATTATATTTAAATTATTCCGGTTCAAAAGTGCAGACCATTATGTTTTTAGGCCTTAAACCATTTTTCGTGTTTGAAGGCATCGACAATATTTTCATTAAATATACAATTATAATAAGAATGTAAAAATGTGTACTATAAGGTATAAAAAACTTTAGATTTGGAAGATTGAACTAAAAACTGAGATGACTTGTAAAATACTGTAAATCTACAGTTATAACTGCAGGGTCAGTTACAGTGTGCGATAGGTACCCGGATAAGTGCACTAACTTCAGGTCGCTTATTTACTAGTTAGATATATAGTACACTGCACTAGGGGCGTGTACACTGTACACTGCACAGTGAAAAAAGCTGCCTGAAATTATAATTTAATTAAAAATTTGTATCCACTAGCCGTCAACTCGTGAAAAATTACGGAACATAATAATAATCAATAACGTATAACATGAACCGCGCGTATGTCCGGCACTCGGGCCGCATTAGCGACTAGTCATCATCAGCGTTGTTGTTATAAGTCCAGCCTAATTAGAGCGAGTTACTAACTTACAGATAGAGAAGAGGGACCCACCACACACTCAGGGCCGTTCTATGAGCAATAGCTCCCATATCGGCTCTACACTTTCGCCACACATTTTCCGAATTTTTTTAATACTAAATTGGCCGTACTCACCGACCTGCTGACACTCATAAGAATGCGAGCGGGACGGGGAGGCGTCCACACAAAACCTCTTCTCTGCCTCCAAGGCGCAGGGATAAATGACAATTGGAACATAGGTACTTATCATCCTTTAAATGGGAATTACAAGTTACATATGTACAAGAAATGCTACAATTTAAGTACTTTCTTTCATTGACATTCATTAGTTTTGGCTATGAAGAGTAGGTATACGAACAAAATCAAATTGACTTCTTCAATATGAAAAAAATTACTTCATAGCGACATTATTAACATAATTACTAAGAATATACTTTATTATTAACCAGATCCATTTTATAAATACTTATCTATTAAATTTGTTTCCATATTAGTATTTTATTATTTATTCATCTCCCATACATTTTTTTTTGTGTCTGTACTTTTTTATTTTTAGTATTTAGACTATTGGCCTCGAAACATGTTGGTATTTACAACAAAATAGAGATGAAAATAAGGTATTTTCTTATTAATTATAAAATCATATAAAAGTATGTGCGTACTAAAAGTGTGGATCGCTTTTTGACATTTAATTATCGCGGAAACTTTATTCGAATTGTAAGCGTCAACTTATACTAGCATTTAATTTTTAATATATAAACGAGATAAGAACACCTTATGTTATTAATTAATTAATCTATTAAAAAGATTATTACGCTAAAATAACTATAATTTATTCTTCCTAACATTAATACACGATAGTATTTGAATATAGATTCACAATGTATTTTATTTTAAGGATCCTAGAAACAATAATTTTAAAGTCGTGTTATTTATTCGTGTGTTTATACAGACCGAAAACCTTTTTTTTTCCATTTCAGTATCGTTCGTATCCAATGTTGAAATTTATAAATTATTTGCACACGAAATATCACCGTACAGACATATTATGTTAATTTATTTACGGGTTCACCATCGTCACAATAACTAGCCAAAACCTACAATTGCCCCAACAAAAAGCGGTTTCGTCCAGATTGAACAAGAGGAAAGTGGATGGATGGTTTTGCCAATATTACCTGTTTTTGAACGGGTCTAACTTTAATGTTGGGTGTACACAATCGCCAAGGCACTCCGAGACAGGTCGAGAGGGAGTGTGTACAGTGTACATGAATGCGTACACTCGCCTTGCCTCGCCACCTCTCGTCCGCGTGTCAGTATGAGGACAATGAGGGCGGACCCACCGCTTACCCGAGCGTTTTATAAGCTTCTATATCGGTCCTGCTTATTCACCACGTGGTTGACATTTTTTAATGCTAAAAGGCCACTATGCAACCTTTCTAAATACAGTGGAGCCACACAGCGGACCACACGAATTCGTCACGTCGTCTCCGCAACAAATTTTCATTATTATTATCATCAGTATCGCGTAACGGTATTTTGCGCCCGAGTAGAAGGGCTTCACTTGGTCTCGCAAGTGCACACGCGCTCCTTTAGTTACCCGCCAGCTGTGTTTGAGTGAGCTTAAGTGTTTTAAAAAATATTACATACAAAGTCTAATTGTCATTATTATTTTCGCTACTAAAACTAAAGTTATACAATCATAACTTCTTCAATAATAGCAAAATAATAATATAATCACTAGCCGTAAGTAAACCCGAGAAATATCACTAGTTATAATAATAATTAATAACGCACCTTGCGTGTAACATTAGCGACTAGTCATTGTCAGTGTTGTTGTTGTAATTCCAGCCTAATTCCAGCGAGTTACGGACAGACAAATATTCGAAATTAAAATTGTTGATACCTTGCTCTATCGCGGTGCATGGTAACCATCCACCGTCTTTGCCACGTTCCAGTATTTTTTTGGCATATATACAAAAAATGATAACTGAAGGCACAAAGTCAAAAAGCATTAGTAGTCTCTATCTCCATCTTGGCAGGTATCCACATTTCAAAATAATGAAATGAGGGTGTACATGGTCATTGAGATCCTCTCGACTACTCTCGTCCGAGGCCCTCCGCGAGAGGCTCTCGGCGAGTGTGTACATGGTCATCGAAATACTCTTGTCCGAGGCCCTCGGCGAGTGTGTACATGGTCATCGAGATCCTCTCGCCCAAGACCCTTGGCAAGAGGCTATCAGCGAATGTGTAGGTACATGGTCATCAAGAGCCTCTCACCCGAGGCCTTTGGTGAGAGGCTCTCGGCGAGTGTGTAGGTACATGGTCATCGAGATCCTCTCGCCCAAGACCCTTGGCGAGAGGCTGTCAGCGAGTGTGTAGGTACATGGTCATCAAGAGCCTCTCACCGGAGGCCTTTGGTGAGAGGCTCTCGGCGAGTGTGTAGGTACATGGTCATCGATCCTTTCGCCTGCACAATTATTTATTTATATAATTAATAATGTCACCACAAAATTATTTTGCTCGTTTTGAAGAATTGATTATTTATTTTTATTTTTAAAGAAAACAATAGGCAATAAGGCCTGATTCTGTAGTAAAATACATCAAAAAATACTCTTGGCAAAAGAGAAAATTCTAATTTTGTCCAGAGTTAACACATTTTTAAATTTTTTTTTAGCCTCCAACATTAAATAAGGGCTATAGAAGCAAAGGCAGCAATATCCAAAAAAATTAAAAAATGTTTTCAATGCAGTCACCGAGGATTACTAATTAAAATGACTGAATTCTAGATTTTATGTTATCTATCCCTTTCAAAATCATATTTCCAATAAATTTATAGACTATGTTTCTTATAAAACCTCGAAAAACCACCATAATTTAGTAATCCTCGATAACTGCATTTTTTTTTGATACTTCTGCCTTTGCTAACCCACAATTGAGCATTGGTGATTTTTCTTTTCTCAAAATAAGAATCAATGTGAAAGAATTTTTTAATCGATTCATGTTTAATTTTTGTAATTATGCCAAATACTATATATTTCCATTGTAACTCCACATATCAATTACTGTTCAACAATGTTATTTTTGGAATTGAAACTGAGAAAATACAAAAATTGAAACAGAGCCATGAGAACCATTTTAAGATACAATAAATATATAAGAATAAGCTTTGTGGTATAGCAGCTGAATACAATTAAAATTGAGTAACAAATAATTTAAAAATATCCTAGTCTTGATGTATAAAATAAAAAAACTGATTAGTTCCATTATATATGTTTAAAAATATGAAATATAATTTTGAGGTCCACACTTAACCTACGAGAAGTAGGGAGATTTTAGGCTTCCACAAAGACTTGCAGGAATGAAAAATAGTTTTTACTGTAAAAGGCCGGCGCCACATTACGCGGATTTTTCGCCGCGTCTCTTCAGTCGCGGAACGCCGCTTCATTTCTTTCCGTACAATATGCGCTTATCAAACACACTACGCCGATAATCGGTCGATTAATTTGCTTTTACGATTTGACACGACGGAAAAGACGCGGCGGGAGATACGCGCAGTGTGGCGCCGGCTTAAAATAACTAGTCTCACTACTTTTCGTTGGTTAAGTACAAAACAGGTAGGTCAAGTGAATTTTAAGTTCAATGTTATGTTATTTTGTGTTTTGAAAAATCTCATTACTTTATGTTTATGTACTAGATGTAAAAAAAAAATCTGTTGATGTTATGTATGTTTATATTTTATTTAAAAAATATATATTATTTTATATTATGTATGTACTAGATGTAGATATAAATGTTTTTTTTCCAATTAAATAAAAATAGAAAACGCAAATACAAATAAAAAAGAATACTTTTCCAATACATCGAATTACAAAATTATTACAATGTTTAAAAAAGAAACATTTATGAATAATTGTTTCAAAAAATATTGTTCTTACGAGCAACAACATATATTTCGACCTAAAGTACTTTTATTATATCGGTACCGTAGAGAAGAATAGAACAAAAAATTATGATGCTTATTTTTATCATTGAGCTGTTGTTTGTTCACGATATATCTAATCCGTTATATAACACGACGTTAGAAAAGTCAACGTAAATCAAAGTTTATTAAACTCGGTGACTGTTTCCGTACTGCGATTAGATTAGCAAAGGTTATGCGTCGGAGCAGCTCTGATGGAATTTACTTATCTCAGGATTTAAGACCGGCGGCTTGCCGAGTATCCGTGAAAATTCCTTCAATGTAAAACTATGCGCAGTGGCGTAACAACGCCAATTCAGCTAGTATATTTGGCCCACGATCTATAGCGTCCCAAAAGTCCGCGCCCTACAATAGTTTTGCTTTGAATACTTTCTGAGTTCACACATTTTTCGTAGTACTAATACGTAGGCAAGTACTAATATTTTTTTAAATCTGCCACAGCAGGGAATCGAGTAACCTTTCTTTCTTCTTAAGCGGCCTAGTGGGGCTCAGAAGTCCATAACCGCAATAGAACGCCAAGCATTTGTTAACAAAGTCTTTTTGGTCCAATCTGCTGGGTGCTCCCTCCTCTTGCTGGTTTGTCTTGAAACCATCTGCCCGTTTCCGTCGTCATTTCGGTATCGACTGAGGACTCGAATCACAGGACTTACCCGCACTCGTTATATGTCCCGCTCTCTTTCCCGCAGCCTCCTTGTTTTCACATTTCTATGGATATCTAGGGCGATATATCGTTTCGGAAGTTCCAAGACCTTCTTCTTATAACTATCCAATTTCTTATTTACGCCACTGCTAATGTGAAATGTGTAATTTTCTGGTAGAGATTTAATTTATCGAAATTAAAATATTCTAATTTAATATAAAAAATACTGTTAACTCGCTAAACCGCTTCTTAAATTAGTTACGGCGTCTTTAGTGTGCCTCAAAAATAAATTTACCAGTCAAAACAACATTTGATAAACTATCGTTTCAATAAACAAAATACAACTAATTTCATTCAATTTAGTTGATTTTTACCGAAAATAATTAATGTCATTTAAGTTAGTTGTGTGCTTTTTCTGTGATCAAGACATTCACCTGGTCTAAATTCCATGATCTTATCACTTATAAAAATGTCAACATCGGCGTCGTATCAGTTCGATTGGTCATATTTCAATCCTCTGTGATTGCAGTAAAATCACAGAGTATATAATTGTATAGAGATGAATTAAATCCCTTATTTAGACAAGGGAATTGGGTTCCAGTGTAATAAAATCCTCCCTCGCGTATATTTAAGATACATTTGTGACACATAACTAAATCCCTAATAATTTATTTTTGTAATAAAGCGCTACTTATTTTTATAAGACATTAAACTTTTTAAGAGTATTCAGTTTGACCTTTTCATAATTGGCCACCAGCCTGAACGAGCCTATTACCAGACTGTGTACCAACAAATTTACCTTATTTTATGTGTACATATGTTAGTGATACGTGGTCAAAATATCGTTTTACTTCGAAGATTCAAAATTGAGAAATATTTTGTTTTTATGAATGGTAGCTGTTATAAGCTTAGATTAGATAGAAAGGCAACATATTTTGTTATTAATTATTCTTAATATATTTAGTTCATATTATTTACAAGTAGAATGTGGCGTAAATTAAAAAGTATGTATATATATACTCTCGAAACTAATAAAAATTTATCGGGTTCGGTTAAAATTTTCAATTCAATAATAGAAACGTTCCGAACCCGACACTTTACGAACAAACCGGCAGAATTACTGGAAGCCAAACATTAAGTTGTTAACACCTTAATTAAACAAAGTTTAATACACAATCATTTATCCGAAACATTAGGAAAACAATTGTCCTTATCAATTCGCGGGATAACATATATATATATATATATGTTAGTATTAATTTCTTTGGGGGTAACCCGCCTCAAAATCTGGTCCGTCATTATTAGCCTTAATGGTTTTTGGGAATTTTGTATTGGATATTGGGTATTCCCGGCCGTTGTTGGCCATAATGGCATTTGTCTGGTTCCTTTTGATGCGCTTTGTACTCAATGTTGCTTCTATTGTGTTGATATTTATCTGTTCGGTGGTTGTATTCAATTGGTTTTTGAGCGTTAATATATTATTTTTACTATGAAATCTACTGTTGAATAAAATGCTTTTCCATGTCGGTGGGAGACGTATACCACCATCTCTATTATTGATTATATTTATTATTTTATATATCTTTAAAGATATATAAAAGAAATAAGAAAAAGTATTAATATTTAATTGAGTATTATAAATAACCAGGACCTTTTTTTTTTTTTTTAGCGAAATTCAAAATAAATTAAATTTTAATAAATATTATTATTAAGTTCTACGGGTTAAGTATTTTTATGTGTTACAGCTGTTTCGGCTTGTAAGGCCATTATCAAACAGTGGATATACCACGTACAAACGACTTATTTATACAATTTTAAGTTACCCCTTCCCATTTAGAGTAATTAGATATTTGTTATTATTAATAAAATTTATTAAATGAAAACCACGTCCCGCAAGGTGATAACGAACCAAAACCTTTACATATAGAGACAAAAGGTTTTAGGATGAATTTACTTGAGCAACTAGAAATAAATAAATATAAAAAGGATCCAAATATTAAACTTTTAAATAATCAACAAAAAATGATCTTCTCTCCACTTCTAAATATTTTTAAAAAACCAATAATCAAGGACATATATTAAAATAATAATGATAAGTGCCTGGGAAAAAACGTACATTACTACAGGGCTTCACCACAAATATCTAATTACTCTAAATGGGAAGGGGTAACTTAAAATTGTATAAATAAATCTTTTAAGTTTGTTTTCATGGTAGTGCTTTATTATTATTCATTTCCAATACATCATTATTTTTTTTATTAATTTTTCTTACTGTATTTGTATTAGGTCCTTACATATGAAATTGGCGTTTAGTATGGGAGGAACATAAAGCCGATTTTTTTTAATTATAATATATTTATTTAATCAAAGTATGTACCATTGCTATCTATGCACTTTTGCCATCTCATAGGTAGTTCATCAATCCCTTTACTAAAAAAACCATTCGGACGGGAATCAATAAAATCTTTGAAGGCGGTTTGGACTGCCCCATCGGAGTTGAATTTTTTCCTTTGCAAGAAGTTATCCAAATTTCGAAAAAAATGGTTATCTGTTGGGGCAAGGTCCGGAGAGTACGGTGGATATCTTAGACATTCCAATTGAAGCTCCTCTAATTTGGTAGCTGTCTGTTGTGCAGTGTGTGGTCTAGCGTTATCACGAAGCAGCAGTGGCCTAGAGCGATTAACCAGCCTCGGTTGTTTAGCAGCTAGCTTTTCCATCATGGTTTGCAGTTGCTGACAATAGACATCTGCCGTAATCGTCTGGCCAGATTTAAGAAAGCTGTAGTGAACGACACCAGCACTAGTCCACCAAACGCTCACAAGTAACTTTTTTGGAGTCAATTTTCGCTTGGGGCATGGTTTGGCTGGTTCGGCAGGATTCAGTCATTGCGATGAGCGCTTCCGATTATCGTACAGGATCCACTTTTCATCACAGGTAATGATTCGATTTAAAATCCCTTCATTATTGTGCCGGTTGAGTAATGCAACGCAGCAGTCAACGCGCGTTTGTTGATTTGCTTCACTCAATTCGTGAGGTAACCCACCTTTCAAGCTTTTTCACCTTACCAATTTGCTTCAAGTGGATTAAAACAGTTTTATCACTAACACCGCAGCCTGCAGCTAACTCGGATGTGGTTTGCGATGGATCCGCTTCCACAATAGCCTTCAATTCTTCATTATCAACTTTGGTCTCCGGCCGTCCACGGGGCTTGTTCTGCAGGTCGAAATTTGCAGAACGAAAACGTTGGAACCAAAAACGCACTGTGTTTTGTTTTGCGGCACCGTCGCCATACACATCATTAATCCTTCGAGCCGTTTCTGCAGCACTGGTGCCACGGTGGAACTCGTACTCGTAAATAACGCGATATTTCAAGTTTTTCATTTTGTAAACTGAGTGACGCAAAGAAAAAAACAATTGAGGAAAAAACAAATGAATCATAATTTTCAAAACACAAATACACGAGTAAATAGCTGTATAAATTTGGATTTGGAATTCCTAGCCAAAGAGAAGATATTTGAGATCAAATTTGCCAGTACGGCAAAACGCCAATTTCATATGTAAGGACCTAATATATGAAATGTTTGCTCAGGAATACGTTTCTGACATTGCTTTCTGTAAATGTAAAAATTCGCGACTAGACGACACAAATATTTACATTCTGCATAAAAAATCATATATTCGAGTCTACAGGGCTACGCCGTCACATTTCGGTAAGCCTTTGATGTATGTGAAAAAACCTTTTTCTTATTTGAAAATTTATTATGTTATTGGTTGAATTAACTCCGAAATGAACATTCCGTCTCTTTTAACCTATAAATTCACGAGGTACAAAATATTACGCGATAGGCTGTGTATATTTTTTGTACATGATTTAAAATTAAAAAATTTGAAATATAACTTATTATATTTTATAATTTTTTGCTCGTTACTCGACGGATTCTATTTCAAGATAGTAATAAGAGTATAATTACATTCAGAAAAATGATATTTTTATGTTTTCACTCCTGAAAAAAATTCAAAATCTTATTTCATTTAGTTTGTAAATTGACATACCTACTTATATCTATCATTAATAAGTTTTAATACATATTAAATTTGCACGTTATGAAAATATAATGAAATAAACATATATTATATATTTGATATTTATTTCTTATCTGTATTTCGGCATTGTATAACATTTTATAGGAATGTAATGAATTTCTTCTAAAATATAAGAAATATATTTTGAAGACGTACATTTTATAATGGAATGAATATTTTAATTAGAGTTAAAAAACTTAGATTTTTTGGTAGTTTTTACGTATTTTTTGTTTTATCGTTGTTTATATAGAATTACATCGATACTGAACAATTAAATATCCTCTTCTTCAAACACAGAAAATTAAATTATAATTAAATTTCCTTTAAATTATATGTATTCGAGATTTCCCGATATCTCATTTCACTCAAGTCTTGTGTTTAATGTAGAATTTTCTGAATCAATACTAATGAATTATAGGACGACTTAAATTAAAGCACAAAGTTCTTGATTTAAACATATATATATATATATAGAACTTTTAAAAATTGACAATGTGTTCTTCCATCCACTTTTCTCATATATAAATTATATTCGTCTCTATGAGACTTCTATAATTTATCTTTAATTAATTAATCGTCCGTCTCGGGACAAAATTCAGTAACTGTGTTCTTAAAACATAGTTTCATACAACATTTCATAAAACGACAACAAAGTTTACAAAGAAAACACTTTGTATAAAACCACTATTAATTGAACCATCAACATGTTTCGGCGCCAATGGTTCCTTCATCACATAAACATGTTGATGATTCAATAAAAATTGGTTTATGCAAGAGGTGTAAATTTATCGAGAAGTTTATTGCGTAAACACGCCGAAGAGTTTGATTGGTCGAAAATGATTTCCTGAGATCGTTCATCTCAGGTTGCCGTGTAACCGCCCCCATCCGCTTGCCACCAACCCCCGCTTCATTTCATTAAGCCCTAAGTACTGTCATACTTGCAAAGTTTGTTATACTCTGAACGAATAAGAGAAAACTTCGTTTTGAGGATTGTTACTATTGCTTTGTATCCGACAGGGAGTCCCAGAATCAAATCACTGTAAACCAGGGCTAGAATGATTCTTACATCAGCAGCTCCAAAAATAGTACAAGGCACTTTCTCAAAGGGAATTTTTAATTCCTTTGAGATATTTTATTATTTTGTAGTATTTTCTGCATGTTGGATAAAATTACTCGATGTTTGCGACGGTCGTGGTGCAGTGTGTATCGTAAAATCCCCGCCGACATCCCTACATCTGAGCTCCAGAATGCTCCCCTAGTACCGCCCTGAGCGATATTTAAATTTAGAACCATTTCAAAGGATCAACGCCATCTATGAAATATTATACAATTTTCGGAATAATTAGAAAAGGAAATGAACATTTCTAAGCAACCGTTTGTTCGGGATGCCCTTTGGGCATAGTTAATTTGGCCCACGCGGAACACGGTGGAAGAAATACAAAGAAAAATATTCGTAAAAGAAAAGTTACTTTGATATTTGCCGTCGATAATTACTTAAACTTATTAACTAGATATTTTTTTAGTTTTTTTTTTACATATTTGATGACTTTTAATAAAATAGGTACCTATCTCTAACCTGAAGAATGAACTTTAACATAATTAAATTATGTGCCATTTGAAATCATTTTATTTTTCTTGTATTTGAGGTTTATGATTGATTACAAAATTATTTTGGAAAGAAAAAGAGAAAAATTAATTGTACATTGAATATTATTAATCTTAACAACATATATATTTTTTAAATAGAGATGCATGCGAATGTGTCACATCAATATTCTAACTATTTTGAAATTAAGTTAAATTATTGTGCTATTAGATTACTATCCAGTTGCTGATGTCCTGGAATGTGGCTTGAACCACCGACTACTGGATCACGAGGCGAGAGTCAAAACCACTAACTACACCAATAAGCTACTCAAACTTATTAAAAACAATTAAGAATTCTGAAAATAAATTAGTCAGAGACAGCATTTTATTCAAACTTTCTATTTGTTAATTTTATTATTTAGTTTCAACATTGAAGTATAATAAGTGCTGACTGAATAAGATGGGTGCTTTCAGAGAACACCTTAGCTATCAGATCAAATGGTTGGGGGTTCGAGTCGCATCCTAGAAGACCACCAAGTTAGTCCTGTTTCCATTGAACGGTTTCGCTCGGGTTTGTTCGAAAATAGTTTCAATATTAATGTGACAAATGTTTTGCCTGTATGTGCTTCTATGATTTTAAAAATATAAAAGAAAATTTGAAGAAATAGAACAGTTCAAGAATCCAAGTCTTCAAAAAATCACTGATACTAACTGAAATATGTATGATTTTTTCACATTGAAAATATAAATAGTCACGTAGATTAATATTCCAACTTAGTTTGATAAAATTATGCAAAATTTATAAATTATTATTATAAATCGCAAAGTCTTGATAATTTGTTAACGTTTCTTGTGAATTATGATAATAATTGTATCGATAGACATAACTAATTTGAAACTGACGTCAAAAACTTTATCGTTTTACGATAGAAACAAGTTTGGCACGCATTTGTCGCGTTTCCGAACCGTGTCGTGTTCAGCACAAAATTGCAATGTTCGCAACCTGCGTGAACACAAATGCCAATTAAATGGCGGCCGTTATTATCCCCACGGAAGATATTGTGTTGTGTCTAGGCCCTGCAAATTAAATATAAACTCAGTTCCCAGGGATTAATCCATCACTTTGCGTCTGCGAAGTTGGTGCCACCTAGGAACGAACGAGGGTATTAAAATGTATTTCTGAATTAATTAAATGACGCCATTATCACTGCATGGAATGTCGGTTGCGGGAACTGGGGTTGTTTTTGAAAATTAGTTTCACGTTTCGGTTTGTGAGAGAGACCGTAAATATGGTAACCAAGTACTGTTGAAATTAGAAGAAATAAAATGTTGATATGAATATGTTATGAACATTCAGGAAAGTGACATAGGAGTAGTTGGGTGCCATTGTCAACATTAAAAAGAAAAAAGTATTTTTCTAGAACATAATATACGTAATCCATTATAAATTATATGTATTTTACTAAAATTATCTGACTATTGACTAAAAACGAATGTAAAATGCGTATAAATTAATTTTAATAAAATCATATAGGCTCATTTTAAGTACATTAAAACACGCATACCCATATATGCTTGAAATTGTAACTTTTATTTTTAAAGTGCATAGGTAGGTATTTAAAATAAGATATGCTGGGAGGATGTCTCATGTGTTCTGTTTATTGATTATTGTGTTTATTGGGATAAAAAGTATAGGCACTTTTGAAAAAGTAACTTTTAATTGAATGCTACTCATGATTATATTAACAAATATATGACAATGCCCCCCACTTTTAAACACGAGAATTAAATTCTCTTTAAAAGATGGGATTCTCAATCTGTTATTCAAATACATGATATGTAATTAACATACTTATGTACAATTTATGTAATTAAATGAAAAAAAAATAATTAAAAAATTAACTCTTGTGCTACCCTGTAAAATATATGCACAAGAATGAAAAAACAAAACTTTTTTTTTTTTCAATATTTATAAACAACTGTATAAAATATTTACTTGAAAATAAGTTGAATTAATAATGTGATTGGTGAAGAAAATTACAATCATTTTCCATTCTTTCTATTCATCTTTATTCAATCACTTGGACAAGTCATCTCCACGTGTCCCAGTTTTTCATCATCTCGGACTGCAGCTGCAGTTTTTCTCTCATATTAATTCACCTTTTTCCACCACATATTCATCTTTCTATTGTCGACTCTAGCTGGGAGTCTAATGCTTAGGACCTTCACTTTCTTTCGCCATTTCAATGACTTGAGACTAATTTGATACACAAACATCAGCCTATTCAGCCATGCCTTTCAGCTGCTCTTGCAACATCTTAAAGGTAGTTTTTTGTTTTAAATCGGCTAATTCTATATAAAACTTCAGCCATTTAGAATAGTTGGTTTTTAGTATAAGTAAATTCTTTTAACTGATAATTATCAGTGAAACATGGTTTCGTCGTTATTTTATATGGTTCTGTCAATATATTATATTTAAATGAATAAGTATCAAAAATAAGAAAAGAGCAAGGGCGTAAATTCTACATTCAATTAATATTAACAATAATATGAAAGCATTTCGAATTTAATATCGAATTTATATTTTACGTCATCTAGATTAATTAAAAGAGCTATTTTTGAAACCTGACAGAATGATTCTATTTAAGTTAATACCGCCTCTGTAAAGCGACTCCCATTTTGTATGACTATATTTTACAACTATTTTTAGTAACGAAAATTAATTAATGTTGGATAACCGTAAAAAGGTACGTATGTTTTGGATTACTTCATCCGAGGTCGATAGAAATCGATCATAGATGAATTAATTCATTGTTTCTGTACGAAGCTCATAAATTCTATTAACTGTTAATTTTTACCTTTTAAGTTTCTAATTCGTTCTACTGGAAGATAAAATATCACAAAGAATAAATAATTTTTATATTATGTGCTTATAGGAATACTTAACTAATACACAGATATACAAAGAGGCATATAGGTACATATTTTAGAGCATAGTCTATTCACACAAAGAAATAGGTATGGTTATAGCAATGTGTATACGGGCGAACGGTTTTGAACAAGTTGCCCCTGGGGTCATAAATGCTTGAAATATTCTAGTTGAGAGATTTTCTTACATTAAGCTTTTCTCATACCCGATAGTTCATAATAAAATATCGTATAAAGTGCTTTAAGTGTGTTTATATTTATTATTTTAGGCAATCTTCACCTAACGAAAGCAAAAGTTTTATTATTTATACACAGCATGCGATTGACTGACTTAACCAATGAATATTTAATAAAGACAATGAAATATGTATTTTTTTTTTTTTTTTTTTTAATTTTGCGCTTCAACAGGCCAAGAAGCCCAATTACAGAAGCGAAACATACAAACGAAACGAAAAATACAAAACACCCAGGCTTGAGCAATTCACAAAGATTAATTGTGATCTCACCGGGAATCGAACCCGGAACCCTCGGTGTGAGAAGCCAGTGTCATATCCACTGGGCTACGAGGGCCGCCAAATTTGAGAAAAAGGATGGAGTGCTTTCTGATATCATCAAAATAGTTTTAGGCAACAGTGCTAGAGGTAGACAAAGTAGCACAACTTACAATATAGAATGTTTCTATTCTGCCGATGATGACGGAAAGCAAAGAAATTATGGTTTCTCGAGACTTTCTGATTAAAATGGCATGTCTCAAATGGTTTCTGTATATAAAAAAATACTACTTCAAAAATGGTTTCGGCTTTTGTACTCGAGCTCATGGGGAGTATAATGTCTTTTAAATGTTATAATATGAGATAAATTTGTTATAAAAAACATTATTTTGTATTTACTGTATAAATAAATATCTATACCTATAAAACTCAATATCTGTCTGTCTGTCTGTTCTCTATACAAATCCACACCGTTTGTCCGATTCAATTTAAATTTTGCATACATATGCTTTAGAACCCGGCGAGTAACACAGGCGACATTTCCTCCCTATTCTTATACCCCTTTCCCTCCCCCTGACATATATTTGATGTAAATCTGTACCGTTTGATCGATCGGACTCAAATTTTGAAACTTATTCTTTAGGAATCGGCGGCGAACAAATGCAACGTCTCCCCGTATTCTTTTACCCCTTTCCCTCCTCCTGATACATTTTCCAATTAAATCTGTACCTTTCGACTGATCGGACTTAAAATTTGGGAACTTATTCTTTAGAACCCGGCGGGTAACATGTTCGACATTCCTCCTCTATTCTTTCAACCCTTCCCCTCCGCTGATATATTTTCGATACAAATCTGTATCGTTTGACCGATCGGACTCAAAATTTGGAAACTTATTCTTAAGGACTCGGCAGGTAATATACGCGGCCTTTCCCCCCTATTGTTTTAACCCTTCCTCACCCCTGATATATTTCGATGCAAATCTGTACCGTTTAACGGATTAGACTCACGTATGCAACGTTTCCCCTTATTCTTTTACCCCTTTCCCTCCTCCTGATACATTTTTCATGTAAATCTGTACCTTTTGACCGATCGGACTCAAAATTTGGGAGCTTATTCTTTAGAACCCGGCGGGTAACATGTTCGACATTCCTCCTCTATTCTTTCAACCCTTCCCCTCCGCTGATATATTTTCGATGCAAATCTGTATTATTTGACCGATCGGACTGAAAATTTGGAAACTTATTCTTAAGGACTCGGCAGGTAATATACGTGGCATTTCCCCCTATTGTATTAACCCTTCCCCTCCCCTGATATATTTTCGATGTAAATCTGTACCGTTTGACCGATAGGATTCAAAATTTGGAAACTTATTCTTAAAGACTCGGCGGGTAATATATGCGTAATTTCTCTCTTATTCTTTTAACTCTTCCCCTCCGATGATATACATTCGATGCAAATCTGTACCGTTTGACCGATCAGACTCAAAATTTGGAAACTTATTTTTGGGACTCGGCAGGTAACATATGCGACATTTCCCCCCTATTCTTTTAATCCTTTCCCTTCGCTGATATATTTTCGATGCAAATCTGCACCCTTTGACCGATCGGACTCAAAATTTGGAAACTTATTCGTTAGGGCCCGGCAAGTAACAAAAGTGAAATTTCCTCTCTCCCCTTTTACTTTTTACCCTACCCCTAATATATTTTAATTTATTCGTCCATCCAACAGGGAGACATAATTGCTTTTTAGGACAAAATACAGAAAAAATTGTTATATGTCTCTCACAATTAAAGGATGATACAGATAGACATAATTATAGATACGTCTATAATTATGTCTATCTGAATGTGATGTATATATGAATGACAGATCAAACGATTTTACAGTTTCGTTTAAGTGATTGTTCCTAATTTAACGTTATCATAAACATAAAAAGGTTCAAAATGTGTATAATTCACATAGTCAGGCAGGGGGACTTTCTAGTATCTGTCACACCATATGACGATACTCTTCATATTTAGTATTAAAAATATATATTTAATTTCAAAAGGTTATTATTATCTGAGCATATGCGTGCGATGGGAGAGGATTTTCTATTATTGGTAAGTTGGTAGGTCGGAGTGGGACGCGGAAAGATAGCAAGCTGGTGATTTCAAGAGAATCGATAAGGTTATGAATTATTTGGAAAAGGAAGGATTGATCTGATAAGGTTCACCTGATTCTAGAAGTGTTGAAAAATCCAAACATTTAATTTTTCCTTTTTTTTTGACCAATTCTACTGTATTGACAGAACTCATCACCACCGAAGGCTATTCACACACGGATTTTTAGGTTAAAAATGTCTTTAGGTTTTCACGGCCGTTCAGAATCTTCTGTGTATAGTTTTCTGGGATATTCTGCCGTATATATGTGACCTCTCTGGCCAACGTTTCGGATGCCGTTGCAGGGTTCATCGGTTTTCTTCTCTTTTAAAAGAGCATGCAAACTCGGTCATCCGGAAAAATTGGCATTGGCTGAGCACTTTCTAGATACGGGCCACCATTTATCATTTGAGCCGAAAATCTTATGAAAGCCCAAAAGTCACCACACGCGCCTGGTCAAAGAAGCAATTGAAATATACAAGCACCCGGTAAACATTGACAGGGATGACGGTCTTAAGTTAAAAACCTCGTGATATCCGGTGCTGCAGGATAAATCAAATCGATGATCCGCACAGTCTGACATCCGTTAGTAGATACGCAATACACTACATCAAGATACACACACCCTGCTTTCGACACGGTACTGCAATCCAACGTACTTAATAAATAAATAAATATAACTTTATTCCAGAATGTGGGGAGGTTCGTGCAATCCCACACATTCCATATAAAAGTAGGTATATACATTACATTACATACATTAAATTATTATAAAAAATAAAAGAGAAATAAGAAAATCATATAAAATAGAGGAGAAAACAAGTATCAGTATTAAAAGAGAAGAAAAAAAAGAAAAAAAACAAGAAAACAAGTAAAGTATTAGTATTAACATGAAAAAAGCATAGAAATATATTTTTTATTTATTTTTTATTTTATTTATTTATTTCTTTTAAATTTATTTATACACATGAATGAAGGTAGTTGCTTCACTAGACAATGTCTGTTCTGAAGCAACTACCTGTACAGTTTTTTTTTAAGTTTAGACATTAGCAAGATATAATATATATACTATTTATATATATATATATTGTATGTAAGAAATAAGCACAAACAAAAAACTATATATTAGAGAATTATACATTTAGACATTGTATATAGGGAGTAAAATCATTCAAACAGAAGCCAACAAAGCGGTTACCAAATGTAGGCAGACTACAAAACGAAAGCAATGTGTCATATGTGACAGCTTTAATTTCATTGCAAAACAATTTTGTGACTATATTAATATGGACTGTATTGATATGGCTATATTAATATGGATGACACATTGGTCTCATTTTTTGTCCTACCCACACCAAAGAGCCATCTTGTTATTTGCTGCTTGAATTATTTTAACACCTTAAAACCCTTTACGTCTAATGGCAGGTTATTGTATATTCTTGGAGCACAAAAAAAGAAAAATCTCTGTCCGAACTTTGTGTTCATTATTGCATAAAGAAAAGCATAAAAAGCGGCTTTCGCGAGTGTTGGCAAGTCGATTATGAGGGGCCAGTATCTTTCTCCAGTGTGCATCGATGCTGGATGCTGGAGTAAGGCGGGCTTCCAGGATAAAGATATTTCCGGAGCTGTATATCCTTTCCTTCATTCCTGCCATCCCGGATCTTATGAGGGCTGCAAAGTTGGGAAAACGCCCCTCAGTGAACATACCGTATGCGCTGCAATATCTGGGAACTTAACCTATCACTAACTTGGATACACCCCGACTTCGGTACGGTATTGCAAGGCAATACTTAACCTACACTTCAACACACACCTATCACATCAGCCCTGATGATGGACCCTGCAATGGGATCCGAAACGTTGGCCAGAAAAGTCATATACACGGCAGAATATCCCAGAATACACAGAGGATATTTTGGTTTTTCATTTAATTTCTTTAGACTTATCATTAACCAAGCTACCAGGAAAGCATAATATAACCGATATGATAATATTCGCCGTTAAATTGTTGCGTACCGAGCCTTGTAACGGCGCTCCCCGTCCCCCGAGCCCGCGGCCGGCGCGCCATTGTATTTGTGCAAACATTACAAGTGTTTGTCGCTCCGGAATTGCGTCCTCGCTAATTGGAATTTTTGAATGAATACGAAGGTAGGTACCCGCCTAACCGGGAGCTTACAATCAATTTCAAGTATGTAGATATTTAATATCTACGTTAGTAGTATGTTGCGAGAACTTCGGTTTTCGGGCAGAATTTCATCAATGCCTCCTTATACGGTAGTCCAGTACGAGTACCCTCTCTACATGTGGCTGTTCCATTTAGAAGCACGTTATCAAAGGTTGTACACTTCTCTAAATGTTTTACAATAAATTGGAAATCACTAGAAATGTGGAGAAGTCTATCGATCATTCTCAAAGTTTCGTAAAATCACATTATTTATAATAAATAAGGCATGACAGGCCTGCTGCGTTGAGAGTGCGTTGTTGTAACAGAACGCGACCATAAACAAGCGATAGACAATAGTAAAGCAAAATAGAAAAGTATCTTTCTATCTACGTAATTGTAAAATAATCTTGATTGACAAAATAAGTTCAATTTACAAAATTGATGTGAATTAAAGATCGGTGTTCTGATAAAATTCGACTACAGTGATATTACTTAATTCATAAATATTTTATATTACTAACAGTGAAAAAATACAAAATAAAAATTATTTGTGTTTATTTTGCCTCCTATAGCCACGATGCAGTGACAATTCATCGGTTTACTTTGACACTTTAATAACTAATTTTCCGCTTCTTTTTTTACTTACTTTTTTTACTTACGTTTATTTAAGTTTTTAATGATAATTATTCTTATTCATTGATTGAAAAGATAAAATATTCAAATAAATGTGAGGAATAAAATTAAACAATAGCTGTACAGGGTGTTACAGAGTTAGTTCATAATAAATAACTCGCAGGTAGCATTGCCATTACGAAATTATTCAATCAACAATGTTCTGATATATAGTGTGGTCAATGGACATTTTTTTTGCATTTGCATTACAAAATAATAAAAAGTTTTTTTTTTCAATATTTCGGACTGATTTTCTTTAAAATGTTTGATTTTCATTAAATTAACTCATTTGGAATAGTAAAAAAATTCTTTAATTAAAGTCAAATAAAATTATTAAAACCCTGCAAAATAAATTTGGTTCAAATTTCTGCACGATATTAAAAATCAATATATTTCAAAAGATAAGTCAGAAATTTTTAATGCAATTTTTTACTTACAATTTTATTCTTCATAACTATTGAAATTAGTATATTGTTGCTTTATAATAATTATAATTTTTGATTCATGATTTACATAGAAATCTGCCTCTAAATTATTGTGGACTAGCTGTGTTAAACCATGTAATTTATTTACTATTTTGTCAATAATAATATTAGTCTTATTCAATTTATCAACAATATTTTGGCCAAAGTTGACCACGGAAGGCTTTCTCTATAGAACCTTCAAACGTGACGCAGAAGATGTTGGCATGTGGTAGGTAGCATTGGAATATGCGGCTGTCTACGGGAATTTGTAACGACGCGTGTTTATACATATTCTCATATGTTTACTTGACAAATAAGTTAGTGACTAATACCGTCTAGATTTACATGACCCATTTTCAAGACGGTCATTAGACACGCGTCGCGTCGCACACCGAACGATTCTCGGGTTCTATTCTCCGCTAAATAGCATGAAATGGGATTTCCGAGTATAAGCGCTAACTAGATTTATAGCCGATTACTTGCATTAACTCGGACGCCTCGAACAGTGATTAACTTGATGATGCATCACGTCTTTTAAAGTGAAACTTCCACTTTTTCATGCGAGCCGATTGTAGAAAGGCGACTCAAGAGAGTAGGCCTCGCGTGAGCGTAGAAGCGGTCACATGTTTACTAATATATAATAAAAAAAAATATTGTAGATTGACATTTAAAAAAAAATTTCGTATACAACCAATATTTATGTCAACATGCTTGGGGCCTATGGTCCCTTCAGGGATACAAGGTATATTGAAAATTAAAATTGAAATCATTTTTAAGTATGTAAAACTTGTAGAAAATTTGATATATGAAGTAACAGGCACTTAATATGTTTAAAGAGCAATAAATCTCCTAAACTTTCTAATCCTCTTTTGAAACGAAACCATGGTTTTGAAATTAACAAGATTTGAGATAAATTAAGTTAGATAAATTAAAAACTTAACGGCAATAGCAAATTGAAAAGGTTTTGTAAACAACTCGACTCTCAATTGTAAATAGTTACCCTTTAAATTTATTTTAATATTAGTTTTTAATTAATTTTTCATCTCACATATATAAATTTTTATATTTGTATATTGATGATGGAACCATTGGCCCCGAAATATATTGATAATTCAATATATAGTGATAACCATAGCGTTATTTCCCTGTAATTGAATAAATAATAATAAAATAATAATTTAACTAGATCAGCAATATGAAGGGAAATATAATATTGGAAAATTCTGATAGTTTATTAAGAATTTTAACACTTATTTTTATTTAAAATCACATAGGGCCAGTTATGTCAGCTTAGTTTAAAGTAATAATTAATTTAAAGCATAGAAAATGGATTGTTTGATTTCTGGACAAAGCAAAAAACTATGATTTAAATAAAACGTTGAAGCAACCGGCTCTTATAAGGATTTATAAAAATATCTAAGTGAAATAATATATATCTCACTTAGGGTTAAAGACACTTAGGGATTTCATTAATTCAAAATATGTCGTTAACTTAAATTAATTAATTAATTAGCATGATGTTAAGGCAACACAAGAAAAGACAAAAAAATGAAGAAGAAGAACATTACGAAGAATGTTACGTAAAAATTGATATATTTTAATATTATACTAGTTGTAATTTGTGATTTTTGTGATTAGGTAATGGCTAAGTGAAAAAATCACGTGATTCAAGAGAAAATGCTTTTCCAGGTGTGAAAATAAATGAAGACACACAAATACGTTTTACTTTATCTTTCTTACACAAGTAATGTAGTTTGTAATTAATTATTTTTCTGTAAGAATCTTCAATATATGTTATCACTATGGTCTTTAAATATATTGATATACAGAAAAAAAGTCACTTAATACTCTAAGCCAGATATTTTGTTTACTTTTCTAAAGGTTGTGGTGGGTTTATAAAAAGAGCAACATTGCCTAACGTCACAACGCATTAATGATTAAAAATATTATTTCTTTATTTATTGTGATGATATAAATGTTTATGAAGCGCTTTTAAATACAGTTCAGGCACTTGTTACGATGTTTCGTGTCTTGACTAAAATATCGCTTTGAGTTATTAAGGTTCAAGAGGCATATTTTGTTACAGACTTCCATTACGTATACCCGTATTGAAATGGATGCCATAAATATAAATTTTCAAAAAGCACGCAAAAACAATGGCGACAAACTTTCTAAACTCTACGATTGTTTGCTGAACATTATCTTCAATCGTATTTAAAACGATTTAATATTATCGTCAAGTATTGCGCAGTGGTAAATCTCCATAAATGTATCGTAAAATAGTTTATTATAGGGTCTCGTCACGCAAATTTTCAAGACACCTCTGTTGTCCTAAAAAGAGACTTTGTAAAAAGAAAGAAAGAAATTCAATTTTGATCATAACTTAATTATTAAAATGCAAAAAGGAAGATTGGCATATTTGGATCTCAAATAATTCTAATTTAAATGCAATAAAAATAAATCCATGAAATAATTTTACAATTGTGGTTTTAATGCAATAAATCTGAGTTTATTCCGTTCAATCTATCAGGATCACAATCTTTATAATTAGTAAGTTAATAGCTTAAAAAACACCGTATGTAGTGCGCACGATGCCATTGCCAGTTTTAAAAAAAATAACCAAATCTTATATATTAAAAAAATTTATAGAATCGAGTTATCAAAATTATTTTTAAATATATTAAGAATTATAAGAATTTATAGGACAAAGCTGATACAATTGTTTACATCCCAACAAAATGGAAATGGACAATAAATCTTTCTATTTTACCTTTAACTATTATTATTTCTACCTTTAACTTTATTATTATTTTATCTTATGTTTTTATGTTTTTCTGTATTATTATTATTATTATTATTATTATTATTATTAACTTCTAACTATTATTATTGTAACTTTTAATTGTATTTTAATTTTAACTGTCTTATGTAATTTAAAAAAAAAAAATATTATTCTGTATATTGTAAAAGCTCATAAGGGCGTTAAATAAATAAATAAATAAATAAATAAAAAATATATATAAACAATACATTTTGGAATTACTTCAAAAAGAAAGAAATCAAAATTTATATTTACTTACATAGATCTTATTTTAAACCAATTCTTATTAAGAAATGTTTTAGAATCGATGTCGAAAAATTATTTTTAAATATATTATGAGTTTAAATATTAAATACACATTACATAATATTCGAATCATTTCAAGAAGAAAGAAATCATTTACTCACTTTCCTTGTTTTTTTTTTCTGCACGCAAATATATTTTTGACGTTTATCAAATGCTTTCTGAACTTTCTACATTATTCTAGTGTTAGAGGAGAAGGTTCTCGTCGTTTGTAGATGTTTCGCGAAGGTTTTTAATTGTAGACCTATAATAGTGCTGTGACGTATTACAAAGGAATCAAATAGTGCGCTATTTCTTCTGTTTGCCATTCCATGATAATATTAATCAAAATTATAACTAATAACTCGTAACTCTAGCGTTAAATACAAAAAACAGTAATAAAGGTGCATTTAGGATATTTAAATTGTTGTTCAGTTTAAAAACTTGAATTCCAATTTCTACATTTTTTCAAACCTCGGTGTGTCTCATATTTTTGTGTTCTTCGTGAAAACTTATACAGTGAATATAATTTGTGAACATTGAAAATACAACTTATTTAAAAAACTAACCCATAAAAACTAAGTTTTTATTATACTCTCCTTCTTATTTACTAGTGGAAACAAGTTTGGCGCTTAACCTACGCGTTGGGCTCGAGTCGGGCGACGCTACGAAAGCGAGTAAAAAAATATTTCGAAAAATTCAAAATTATACTATAATTATAATTTTTTTAAAACGAAAATTAATCAGATCATTTTTATCGTCGCCACGAGTCTGTTTGCAAAGTTTCAGCTCGATTGAATCACGGAAAAAGGGAAAAACGAAAAAAATCAATCCAAAGTTTTTTCGAGAGATAAGCAAGCAAGCAGACGCTACGAGTTAAAAGAAAGGGAGTAAAAATGAACGAATATCGAAAAATTACTTTTCGTAGTAGGTGTACTCATTTTATACAATTATTCCATAAACAGCGATATTCCGATAGCAGTTCACTGATCTACGACGTGATACTAACCATTCGTTTATATCGCATATCAATAGCATATACACAGAGTGAACCAGAGCTAGAAGCAGAAACTCGACCGGTAGATTCATGCCTATGTTATAAGTCTAAAATGTTCAAGCAACCATGATCTAATATGAAACTTAATTAAGGAGATATGCGACAACAAATTTTGCATTTTTTTTCTATATTTCTGACTTGAACATTTTAAGGCAGGAATCTACCGGCTAAGTTTTTTCTATTATCTCTAGTACAGAATGTATACAAGTAATAGTGTAATGTAAAATTGGATTCACATTGAGAATTGTCAAAGATTTCATATTTTTAAGCACTTTTTAAGCATTGACATTATACATAAAGCGTTTTGTTGAAGTCATTTTTAATTTCTACAGAAGTTGACTTTTTACTGAGATATTTAAGTAGGTTTGTTTATCTGTCATATACATGTATAAATCGTTGAGATAATCCAATATAAATTCTTTAAATTCGTTTATATTAAAGTAAATGTACCCATTGCATGAAAAAATGACAATACATCCACGAGAGACATTAATATCCTAACTTTATCGGGTAGAAGGATTCTTATTATTATTATTATTATTTTTATTACTCTTACGATTTTTTTTCTTTTTTATCTTATTTTAAGAAGAAATTGTAAATTCACTTTTTTGGATCCATAAATATCAAATTTGGATCCTGACGGAGAAAGTGAGAGCAGGGATCCATGCTGCCGAGATGAGTTTCCGAGGGGGGTAGCGGTGGCTTGGACATGTGCTAAGAATGCCAGCAGAACAAACACCGAGAATAATCCTCTCGGCAACCCAGGAAAGGCAGATTAATCTGGGAGAAGCATCAAAAAATTTGCAAGAAAACATAATGGATCCAGACTGGCGGAAGCAGCGCAAGACAGGGGAATATAAACGCACTTTGTCGAGTCTTTGGGCCCCCGACCCTACTTGGACAAGGGGATGAAGATGATGATTACGATGAATGTAATTTTGTGAAGTCGTTTTATTTGTGTGATGCCCAGAGACCGATCTTTCACCATATTATATTTAATACCATTAAATAAACACAATGATTTATGCACAACGGTTTATTCCACTAATTTGAGTTATGTAAGCCTATGCGCTTTCGATGGGCGCAACCATCATCTTCAGAGGCAATGTTAGAACTAATTGTAAATCAATATGGCCGACAAATCGAGAGTAAAGGGATGACGGAGCGGGAGGAGGGGTGGGCGAGGGTAGTTATTTGTTGACATATACAACAGTAATTAATTTTTACATACAATAATACTTATTTTAACAATATGACGCAGATATTTGAATGTTTATAAGTTATTTTTATTTTTGATTGCTTTATTAATTTCTAGTATTCATCGAAAGCGCTTAGGCTTATATAACTCAAATTAGTGGAATAAAACGTTGTGTTTAAATCATTGTGTTAATCATGAACTTCCACTCTGTAAAGTAGCTTGTTGGTCTTGTGGTTAGGACACTCGCCTCGTGATCCAAAGGTCGCGAGTTCGAACCTCACTCCGGACTAGCAAGTTAGTCCTACTTTTATAGCACAATATTGATGTGACACGTATTCCGTGTACACATCTCTATTTAAAAAAAAAAAAAAAACAACGCTTAATTTATTATATTGAATATTTTTTAATTATAAGTATTTCAAAAATATGTACGCACACAAAATAATAATTTGAAATATTGCATCCCTTTTCCTTCACCCATTTGGGAATACTTTTAGCGTTTGAAAGGTTTTCAAAGATACCTCGGTATTTATTTGGCATTTCATTATTGGTACAAAGTATTAAAAACCACCTCCAGCTTATCCAGACCAGCTCGCCTTCCATAAATTAACGATTTTAGCTGCTTACGTCAAAACGTCCATATCTTGTTGCTAAGTATGCCGGAGAGCTTACGACCGCCATTGTTGAGACCGGCTCTACGCCCGACAGTCGCATTACGATATGTGGTTTGGTGAAAGATTTCGATTTTGAAACACAATGCCATTAAATTATTTTCTCGACTTTCGACCGAGTGAGCAAATATATATATATATATATATATATATATATATATAATATATATATATATATTCGCGGCGCGGAATCTAGAAATGGACACGGAGATGCACAATACGTCATAAATTATTGCAACGAATGGTTTTGTACGTTTAATGACTTTTTAACAAACGTCAAGATTTGTATGCATAGGGTGTTTTTTTAGAGGCGTAGAAATTAAAAATTAAATAAAACATAGTAATCGTGGCTTATTGAAAACATAATTTTATGTCGTTATAGTAAATATTGCCCGTGGGAGGCAAATGAAATACTGGAAATTAGTAAAATTCATTTACTGGACACAAATTTAATCGGAACACCGTCCTTAAATTCACATTAATTTCAGTTAAATCGCTCTGCTCATCACCCCTAAAAAAATGTTTATAATTACACTGATGCTAGTTTGCTTGAAACTTCTCGCTTGCCGATAGGTACTCTCGTATTTTATCGCTTCGTCTGTGAATTCCACTAGTCTTATTTTCTGTGGAGTTAGCCTGCTGTCAAAGATAGCTTTGAACTCGGCAGTGGCCCGTCGAAAATTCCACAAGTGTTTAGTCGATTCTACATTCATATAGAATGTTCGAAAGACTTCCATTATGTGTAGGTACTATTGAACCTCACATATGATTGTGTATAGTTTTCGTGACTCCATATCGGGATTACGAAATAATGATTTTCGAAATAAATTTGCATATTTTTTTACATTGTTCTGGCTTAAGTCTATTCATTGTAAAACGGCAAACTGAACTGAGCACAAATCAGCTGTCGACTGTCAAATTGACTGCCAGAAAAAATGATGGCAATACGAAAAACAAAATTTAAAAAATACACTGTATTTTAAGAAATCGTATAAAATTATCTTCGTATAATTTTTTATTTCATGTATTTTATTTCATTTAAAAGTTCTATACTTACCTCTAAAAAAACACCCTTTTATTGTAAACGTCACAACGTCCTGTCAGTTAAGACTACAAATCTTGGCAAAACGTAACATGAGAATGAAGGATGTGAAATTCTAACTCCCTAAGTATCGATAGATAGGAAATCAAGTGATTGCAGCGAACAGACATGCAATGCAAAAAAATCTTATGATTAACACAAAGCCACACAAACTATAGTATATAAATAGGTGAAGAGAAAGCCCAAATATGGGCAAATTAAGAGAATCCTGAAATAGGTGTAAGAAGATTCTATTAATTTGTTTTTATTTTGTTTATTATCTGTGGCCTTATAATCTTTTACACTAATACCTATATTATTTATTATGCACACATAATGATATACAATATTATTTATTATACACACATTCATAAATTTCATATCACTTTAATTTTTTTTATTTAAACATCATGAAATTAACAAATAAACAATTATACTAACTATCAATATAAATAAATAAGACAAACCACATACACTCTATAGTATTATTTTAATAGAGCAAAAAAAAAACATTGCACTTATTTTTTAAGTAAAATATCGAGTTCGAATAATAGTTGACTTTGAACACATTAATATGAAACAAGCTTTAACCCGTCAAAAATGACGGTATTTTTACACGTCGGTTCCTAAGGAATGAGTATTTATTTATTTATATTAAAAAAATTAAAAATACTATAAATAAGTTACTTAACTTAAAATTACTATAAAGAAAAAAAATGTAACAATAAAGAAGTGACGGACGTTACATGAAGTTACGATCGACAGATGGACGGACGGACAGACAACGAAATTATTATAATTGGGATTCGGATAGCGCTAAGGTCTTAGTACTTTTAGCTTGTGTTTTATAGAAAAATATTAAGTCGCTCAAAGTTCTTCTACATTACAGATAATATTCTTAAAAGCATCGAGAGCGTATTCGGTCGAGGTGCTGGAGGTAAGCTGTATATATGGAGATGACAGCGTTTGGGTGGGTGTCCTGCTATTTGCGTCGGATAATTTTCGTATTTCACGAAAACTTTAAACATTCTTAGAATAGCTCTACTTAGGATAATCGACTCCTCTCCCAAATGGTCATTGCCACAGCAGTTGCACGGGTGAACTTGATCCCCGTAATGGCGGCCTTGCTAAGTGGCGGAGGCTCTGCTTGCAAATTATTGCCACGGCGGTTTTACTCCCGCCTCGGGCCTGAGAGGCCGGCCGGGACCGTAAGCTCTGTTCATCTCTGTTTAATGAAGTCATTCAAAACTTTATACCCAAAATACCTGAGGATGTCACGCAGTTTGAAAGAATAACGTGTGTCACTGTAGCGATAATTCGATTTAAGAGAGGCTTAAGAGAGAGATTTAAGAGTGTGAAAAGGTGTCCTTTTAGGATAAGTTAATTCACGAGATTATACATATTTCTACCATTGCCGTGGAAACTGAAGATACTAACAATTTACTTAATTCCCCTCTGCAAAGGCTTCCTAGACTAGCAAACAGTTACGAATAACTGGAAGTCTTTGCCAATAACTGTATATTATTCAAACATATATTAAAAGGTGTACTGAAAGATTACTAGTATTTGTCGAATTGGACTTTAATAATTTATTTTTTTGTATATTTTATTATTATATTATGATTTTTAAAGCTTGTGCTGTATCTTTTCTCTCTACATTATTACTTTTTTTTTTTGTTTTTAAATTTCTATATTATTATGTTTTTCTTATGCTTCTCGCTTTTTACTTTATATTATATTTATCTTTATATGTTTGTATCTGTATTCTAAGTATTTTCTTCTCACTTTGTCATTACATATACCTAGTCTGCTAACGTACAGTCTACCTATCAATTGTAAAAGCCCTATAGGGCATTAATAAGTAAATAATAATAATAATAAAAACCACTATTTAACTTATGTAACACATTAATTTACTGCAATTATTATGGATGACAGTTTTAAGAACAAACTGGTTTACAAATTTACAGAAAAACAAACAAATTTACTATTGCACTCATAACAGTGGTTGTGTTTTCATTCTGCGTGTTTTCAATCAATTATAATTTTTTATTGTCTATAAAAAAAATAAAGAGTTACTACGTTCTTTGGAAATGTATAAAAATTTTCTATTATCTGACTATATTATTTATTTTAATATGTCAAACCACAAAGTTATTGCTTTCTACCAAAGTATATTATTTATATCTTAAATAGTCCACCACATGTGAAACATGTGTTTTATAATGCACATCTCAAAAAACAAATAACAATAATTCACTTCCCGGTACGTAATTAAAGATCTTCTCTGAATTCTGTATCCACACGCTACGTCTCAATACTTTGAACTAGAAAAATAATACACAACTATTAAGTCTACTGGTAAATGACTTAAATGCAATAAAATTGCGTACCTTCATTTTTTTACAATTAACGGTATATTTAACTCACAGATTGTAGTTACATTTTTTGGACAAACTTTCATTCTATATAATTAGATGAACGGTATACTATTCCACCATGTTTATAATATTTTAGCATTCGAGAGGTTTTTGTTACAAATTTTAAATTTTATAGCATAAGAGACCTTTGGAATACACGCTACAACCCTTTGGATTAGATCTCAGAAATTTGTCACATCTCCAAGTACACTAGAAATTTGCGTAACTCGTTCTGGCAGTAACCCTCAGTTCCATGAAGCATCCTCTTCTTGAAGGCAGCTACCTACCCTCCTACTTCAAGTTCCCTTTCCATGTATCTGAGCAAACAAGAGTCTCCAGTTGACAATGTTAATTGAATTGAAGACTATTTGCGGAAGAAATTTTCGTGGAACATTACATATTTAATATGCAATAATAATATTGACTGAAATGGAAAACTATGGAATGCGATGTACAAAAAAACTAAATCTACAGTGTACAATGTAGATATTGGAATATTGAATATATTCGTGGAATTGGAACGTGGAAATACAACATTTATTTTAACATTGTAAAAATAAATAAAAGTAGAATAAACTTGTACGATCGCTCATTAAAAATTCATCGGTTAACTTTAAAACTCACAGTTGTTTTACAATACCTACAAAGATAATGTAAAATTAGTTAATATCAAAATACAAAGTATATTAGTAATATGAGGATAGGATTAATATTTAATTACATATTGGAAACCCATTACTGCCGAACATGATAAATATTTGTCTGATACGAAATTATAATTATCAGAAAAGTGAAATCGGATAAAGCAACGATTTTGTCATAATATGAGCATTAATATTGTATTGTAGAAAGAGAGGGCGACCGCGGAAGACGTGGCATGACCAAATCAACCAGATACTGGTGATGGATGTATGAATGTGGATGAGGCGAGAATTGTATGTCAGGACAGAAGAGTGTGGCGCTCTATCCTCTCTGCCTACCCCCACGGGAAAACGGCGTGATGGTAAGTAATATTGTTAAAGGTCAAACAATACTAGAGCGATCTTCAATTTTACATTTTGTGTCCTCTGGGGTATTATGCCGACCTTACTGGCGCACGTTTCGGATCCTATTGCAGGGTCCATCATCAGGGCTGATGTGACATTGCGAGTTTTGGTGTTATGGTTAAGTATTGGCTTGCAATATCCTATCAAAAGCAGGGTGAGAACGTTTTCAGTGTTGTGTTAGGTATTGGCTAGCAATAGCTTGATGTTTCTGGGTTTATGTGTTACGTGGCAACACCGTATCGGAGTCGTGTGTTATCTTGTGTTGTGTGTATGTTTCATATATTGTCTGATCACTATCTCTATGGCAACTGCGACGAAATTGACTTTGAAGCTCCAGATACCATGATGTTTTTAATTTGTGCCCATCATCTCTATTAATATTTATCGGGTGCTTGTAGATTTCGAGTGCTTCCTTGATAAGGCGCGTATGGTGACTCTTAGGCTTTCCAAGGATTTTAGGTTCGAATGCAAAATCATGGCCGGCATCCAGAAAATGCTCAGTCAGTGCTGATTTTCCTGGATGACAAAGTTTGCATGCCCGTTTGTGCTCGTCAACCATTTAGAAATTGTACGCGCCGTTTGTCCTACGTATACTTTATCGCAGTCTTGACAGTTGAGTCTATACACTCCGTCTGTTTCTAAGCGATCTCTTTCCTTCACTGATAACAACGCATAATACCCCAGAAGACACAAATCTGAGCTGTGAAAACCTAAGATCATTCTTAACTTAAAATAAATGTTAACTTAACTTACCATCACGCAGTTTCCCCGTGGGGGTAAGCAGAGAAGATAAAGCGCCATACTCTTCTGTCCTGATATACAACTTTCGCTTCATCTACATTCATACATCTTCGCATGCAAGCTCGACGGTTGTTGAGGCTTCTAACAGGACCATCTTCCAGTATCTGGCTAATCTGGTCGTGCCACGTCTTCTGTGGTCGCCCTCTCTTTCTGCCAGCGTCAACACTTGCATTATATATCTTTCTTACCAATCTTTCCTCATTCATTCACCTAAACGACCCTACTTTTATTCTATGTGTATTCTATTTTTACGCTATTATACTTCTTTACTCTATCATACATGGATTTTCCACACATACGCCTAAGGGATCTCATCTCCACTGCATTCAATCTACTTTTATTCCTCTACAAATATCCCCAATGATTTAAAAAAACATCTGAATAATCTATTTATTGAATTGTGGAGTGACATTATAATTATATATAAATAGATTACTTGTCTAAGACCACTAATGAGAACCTCATTAGTGGTCTTAGACAAGTAATCTATTTATATATAATCTGAATAATCAATAATTATTAACGTAGATATACGCACAAATAAATACACACATTCATTATAAGATACGTTACAATCTAAAAAGTACGGAACGCATTCTGTAGGTACCAGGAAAACAGAAAGTAGGAATACTGCTGTACGTATTGCATACGTAGGTTTCCTTGTAGATATATATTATCTGACGTGCCCCTACAGATAGAAAGCCTCGTGTGTGGGACTGAGGGCTTTGTAATTAAGAGAGGATATCGCAAAGCTCTTGTGCCCGCTTGAAGCACTCTACTACAGCAGGGGCAGATTAGGAGACTGTTCGGGACCAACTTCTGCGGACATAAATACACGCTAATAACACTTTATGTTTCCCTAATACCTACCTCGTTCAACAAACTTTTTAGAAGTATGTACGTGAACGTAAAAAATATTTATTGAATCGATTTATTGCAAACAGGTAATTAGTTAATTTGATATTCGGCCTTATTCTGAAAATAGTAAGATTTTTATTAAATTTGATGATTATCACACCAACACTCAAATACAGAGAAATGTTGAGACATCTATCAAATGTAATTTTTTTTTCCATTTGGTTGAGCAACTTTGTAGATTGACATTAAAAAAGAAAAAAAAAAAGTTTACACCTACATGTTTCAGAAAACCATTTCCATCAGCAAGGTGTTTTATAAATGTCAAAATATTAAAACGAATGATGTGTTTTTGTTTTTCTGAATTTTCAAATCAATTATTCAAAATGATCACGGTTTTGATAAAAATTAGGATTTGATATTTTACACATAAATAATTTTGGTCTGAAACTGAATAATTTAGAATAATTGAAAATTAGTAAAGCATGTAAAAGTAATCAAAATATTATTAATAATCAATTGAATTTAACTACAAATCCAATTCTAAATTTTTTTTCCAATTATTTTAATTAATTTTATGTTATCAATAACTTCAAAGATTATCCGAAACCTGTAGGCGTAATTAATGAATATAAGTAGGTAAAAACAAATAATAAAATCTTTTTTTTTTAATGTCAATCTACAAAGTTGCTCAACCAATTCAAAAAAATATTGACAATTGACAGATGTCTTAACATTTCTCTGTTATTAAGTATCGAGGTAATAATCACCAAATATAATTTTTGTCAATATTTATATTATTGAGAAGAAAATGTTGCCTATTATTTAACATTACAACTCTATGAATGAAGAAATTAGTAAATGAGTATGAAAATATTAATTTTTCTCAATATTTATCAAAAACTTATATTTTAGACCAAAATTCCAGATTGTTAAACCTGACTTAAGTGAACATATAAATATCGCTTCGACGTCAAATAAACAGTTATTTTTTAAAAACACTACTTTATTTGTATGTGTAACAAAATATTGATCTACTTACTTTAATTAAAAATGATTTATATTCCATTACCGCGCAACTGTTGGGTATATAAAAAATCCTGTCATAGGTTTTTAATGACAATTACTCATGAATCCCTTATAATCCCCATTCCTCTCAATTAACACAAATTAGACAATATAGAATCATTGAAAGATTTAGCAGATACTTCGTGGTGCAACATTATAATTTAAAATATGTTTTATTTTACTTTGTTATACACACAGATTAAGAGTTACTAATTACTACTATAGTTTCGAGAGGAGCGGTCCCTCTCTCCATCAGGTATAGATAATAACTGATGGTGAGAGGGACTGCTCTTCTCGAAACTACTGTAGTAATTTAATAACTCATACTGTGTGTGTATAACAAAATAAAATAAAACATATTTTAAATTACACCGTATAGATTTACGAATACTTTCCAAAGGTCTCATCTGAAATCGGAAAAGTCATAAATGTAAATTCATTAAATATATTATACGGGAAATAAATCCGTGTATTTTTGAGTATCAGAATATATCTATGTTTTGTCTTTTTTTAAGTTCTGGAGTA
>JADDOH010025018.1:0-148312 GCA_016648135.1 Agrypnia vestita | reverse complement strand
ATCTCATTATGCCTTTTCAGAGCGGCGTCCCACGATTCTGCATCTTGCAACATTTACTTTGGACAAATGTTAGATTGTTAGTAACATATTTATAATATCCCAGCTATTCCATATGAGTGAATGATTTTTATATTTATTCTGGCCCTGTCTTTCTTACAGAGGACGAAATAGAAGTTAACGTTTTCTATCAAGGTTTTACAGCATTCAAGCATGGAAATCCTTCCAAAGACATAGGGAACCTTTTTGTTGGTTTAAGTAGTTTGCGCCAGATGAGGTTAGGTGGTCGGTTTATTGACGACCCCGAGCAACAAGGAGGACCCCGCCTTTAAGGGGCCCTGCAGGGGCTTGTGCGGGTTCCACGCCCAAGTGCCGGCAATCATCCACCCCTCAGCCAGCTAGGCTAACACAAACCAGATATCCCCAATCTTTAGTTAGATTCTGTCCTTTACTCGTCATTCTGAAGCTACTTGTTAAGCTAGATGTACCGAGGTACTCAAATCATAAAGAGTTAACTGAAGACCGGATTGCGCAATACTTATGCAATACAGTAATTATTATAATGCTACTAATTAATTCATATAGAAATCCGTGTATTCAAATTTTAGCATAAACGGTATGAAATTCGCTTTGCATAAAAATACACCCGTTTGGAACGGAATTCTTGTACGATTTGAACCAATATCACACAAGCAATCGTGATATTTAATTACACATAATTATTCCGAACTCAAATATTCCCAAAATAAATACATTTCGATAGTGAAAATAATTAACCGTAATAGATAATATGAATATGATCCTTAGCTGTTACTCTTTGTGGCGGAATCCTCCTTCTGGTGCTGCGGGATGGTGGAATCTCTATACTTCGCCGCTGCAAGACCCGCTTTCTCTCAAGCTGGCAGCTCCTTTGCTCGCAACTGATGATCTGGAACTCGGGGCTCCGTCGGTAGTCTGTTGGGCAGCGCTCCCGCTCGCAAGTCTGGTCTCGAACTGAAGGGGCTGAGTATATCGTGTTCGCTCCTTTTATAGTAACGATTTCACCATACCTCTGAAATCCACGCTAGTGCAGTGACTCATCCTATGCGCGATGACCTCACCGCCGGCGCTCGCCATTGGCCGGACTCAGCCATCAGGACGGTCGCCTCCGGCTCAACCCGTCGAAAGGTAACGCGTGCCTGTGATTGGTCCGTTTCGTTAAAATAAGAGTAAAGCACTCGCTACACGCGAGACTTGCTGTTCCGTTTCATAAATAATAAAGGCTCGCTCGCACCTACACACAAGGTCGAGTCTATTAGGATTGGCAAACGATATCAATTTAACACAGAATTATATCTATGGTATAATAAAGATCTAAGAAATATTACTTGTATAGCTGATTATTCAATATTTTGTTAGCCTCTTGTAATACATAGAATCTTAAGAAGAAATATATCAGGCTTTTACTTTTAAACGATTCCAAACAGAAGAAATATATTTTTGATGTCCATACTTGACTTTTTTGAATATTATTATCTTAAGATTTTCTAAATTTATTAAATCTATCTCTATGTCGACCATCACATATTCTGTACCGTTTTAATAGTGCCAAATAAAATAAATGAAAGAATTACGTAGCTCGACTCGTCCCCGACCCCCTCCCCTCACGTAGCCCAGGGTAGCATTCTACCTACTCTCCAACTCCTTGATCAGGCCACGTGGTTTATGGACGCTCCCTTTGTGTCTAAAATATTAATACAACAAAAAAAAGACAAAAGATAGAACGGTATTGATATTAGCGACGACTCGAATATACATACATGTATATTTTCAAAATTTTTATTTCAATTTCCTCTTAGATTTTTATTCAATATATAGGTAATATATTTTTTTAAATAATAAATCGTATTTGCAAGGCCACGGTAAAACGCCCACACGCCGATCGGCCCCCGTTATAGCGACGGCCGAAACATTTACACGCTGACGTCACACGCTCGATGGCTGAATATTATGTTGGCGCCGAGCACGCTTTTGTTGTTAATTGTTTATTGCTCTTTCCCGCGCAGCCCGCACGAAAATGCCGAATGTTTTTCATTTTCGCTGGCGCCAAATGTAATCCTGCCAATAAATAATAAAATAAGTGTTTAATGTTTATACTTCGTTTTACGATATTTATGCAACGTTCGCAAT
The DNA here is from genome assembly GCA_016648135.1 of Agrypnia vestita. Lineage (NCBI taxonomy): Eukaryota > Metazoa > Arthropoda > Insecta > Trichoptera > Phryganeidae > Agrypnia > Agrypnia vestita. The sequence goes on along the minus strand of JADDOH010025018.1, from coordinate 146,146 downwards.
TATCTTTGCCCGTCCTTGAAGCGCATTGTACAGCAGCTGTGTTAAAAAGATAGATACGTATTTAATTAAGAAAAACGCTCAAATACAGGATATATCAGTATTTATTTTAGCATAATTAAATCCCTTAGTAAACAAAGCGTATCTTTTACATTTTTTTTTTAATATTTAAAAAAAGTAACCCATAAAAACCAAGTTTTTATTATTCTCCCTTTCTCATTTACTAGTGGAAACTGGTTTGGCGCTTACTTAACCTATGCGTTGGGCTTCGGTCGAGCGACGCCACGAAAGGGAGTAATAAAATTTTTCCAAAAATCCAAAATTATAATATAATCAGGTTCTGTGTCTACCAGACGCGTTGAAATATTTTCATACAACTTAATAAGTTGAATGAAAAAACCATTAAAAATTTAAAAAATCCAAAAATTTATTAATTTTTTTTAACGAAAATTTGATAGATCTTCTTGATCGTCGCCACGAGTCTGCTTGCAAAGTTTCAGCTCGATTAGATCACGGGAAAAGGGTTAAAAATCAATCCAAAGTTTTTTCGACGGCAAACAAGCAGACGCCACGAGTTATAAGAAAGGAAGTAAAAAAGTAACCCATAAAAACCAAGTTTTTATTATACTCCCTTTCTTTGTAAAATATAACAACAATTAAAGACGAATAAAAACATATAGCATAACACTAAACTTACAGTAATTTAATATATTTCTAAAATGTCAGATGTTTTGAGCTTTGATAAGACACTTCATGCTTTGAAGATTAAATTCTAAAAACATTTGTCAGTCAATTTAGATTTTCGAACTTCGTATTGAAGTACCTATTATGCATACCGACGGAGTAATTCAAATTTAGAAAATATTCCGCGTCGTTATCGGGCCGCCGTTGCAAGTAATCAAACTTTTGTAATGATTTCAATTTGAAAAAATCATTAAAATTTCTAAAAAACCGAAATTATACTATAATTATTAATTTTTTTAACGAAAATTTGATAGATCTTCTTAATCGCCGCCATGAGTCTACTTGCAAAGTTTCAGCTCGATTGGATCACGGGAAAAGGGTTAAAAATCGATCCAAAGTTTTTTCGACGGCAAACCGGCAAGCAAGCAGACGCCACGAGTTAATATAAAAGGAGTAAAAAGAAACCCATAAAAACCAAGTTTTAACTTAACGCTTAACCTTCGCCTAACCTGGGCTTCGGTCGGGCGACGCTACGAAAGGGAGTAATAAAAAATTTCCAAAAATCCAAAATTATACTATAATCAGGTTTCGCGTCTACCAGACGCGTTGAAATATTTTCATACAACTTAATAAGTTGTATGAATAAACCATTCAAAATTTGAAAAATCCAAAAATTTATTAGGTAATTTTTTTTAACGAAAATTTGATAGATCTTCTTGATCGTCGCCACGAGTCTAGCTCGATTAGATCACGGGAAAGGGGTTTTAAATGGATCCAAAGTTTTGTCGTCAGACAAGAAGATAAGCATACGACACGAGTTAATATAAAGGGGGTAAAAACCCTATATACCGTCAAAAATGATGTACTTTTATTATATGTATTTCGGGCGCCAGTTAAGACTGAGAACAGCGCTCACTATCTAAAGTAGCGTAGCGTCATGCTGACTTTAGTGATAGACATTATTAAATAGAGAACTACATTTGCTTTTTTGCTTCTTATATCTCATTATTATTTAAGCCATCTGGTAGTGCTGGCGTTATGGGTCGGTAGTTACTTGCAGACAGTATTAAATAGAGAATTATCGCGAGTGGAACATTCTAGCAAATCCAAAATTAGTGAAAATTGCAGAATGAAGCTAAAATTTGTGTCCAGTGACTTAACTTTAAAAAATTTGGTTGCTTACAAGTGTTTTATTTGGATCCAATCCCACCGTGACAGTATAAAGAACAATAATTAAATATATAATAATTTTATCATCCAAATAATGTCAGTTCCAAGTTAACCACTGTTGGCACTGTATCAGCGATCCTCAGGCACGCGACCACGGAGAAGATTTCAGAGAGAAGAAGAAGAATGAGCTGCAATACTGAAAAAGTCACAATCAAAAATCTACATTATTATTACCCAAATGATAAATAATTGTTACCATGATAATCAACTCACCTGCAACAAAATTCCAACTCTCCATCCCGAAATAACTATACCGGTTGAATTTATTTTTCCTGCCCTGTGCAATAAATTACTTTTATTCCTACGAAAACAAATGAGTCCAACATACATCGAATAAAAATGGCTTATTGTGAGTCTTACAAACTAATTGGAACAGATATAATTTAATAATTGTATAAATCTTGGCAATATATTAAAGCTCTTAGAATAATAATGATCTTACGGACAATTTCCTCGAGAAGCTATGCGGAAAATTTTTAAGTGGCCATCAACTTATATAATTTTTTTAAAGAATGCAGCGGGATTAAAATTAGTAGCTTGTTGGTGCAGTGGTTATAACTCTCGCCTGGTGATCCAGTGGTCAGGGGTTCGATTCCCCAGTCCAGGACACCAGCAAGTTAGCCCTGTTTTCGTTGCACAAGCGTTTGGCTTACTTTTAAAATAGTAAATAAGTAAGTAAGTATAGTGAGAAAACAGATTTTTTTATTTATTTTTTATTAAATGTATGCACATTTTCTATAGTTAGAGATCCAAGCCTTGTACAGCTTGTCCGCACGTTTCTTTTCCATTTTCTTGCATAAGTATATTGCATTTAGTTATAGGTATAATTTACATGGGATAAAATATATATAAAAGATAATAATATAATATGAACATAACAAATATAAAAAAGGAAAATATTTATGCGATACATATTGTTATAATTTTTTTAGACGAAATAATTTTATTAATTATCTCTAAAAGTTTTATGTATTTTTTAAAAAGTTATAAGATTGAATATTTTCATTCAACTGTGAAAATTTTGTAATATTTTAGATACTCTTAGTTTTACCGTATATTTTATATTCAAAATTACTGGAGACTCCAAAAGCTTTTTGAAATCAAATAAACCTATCATGGCGAGGAAATCTGGAAACAACCTTTATTATTTTCATGTAATTATAATTATTTTTCATCGTCATCTTCATTCCAAACAATAAACAAAGTGCTTCCACATTTCCCTGTCTTGCGCTGCTTCCTCAATTATTTTTTATTAACAATATTTTATATGTACTGGATTCTGTCCACAGGGTGATATTTATTAATAAAGATATTTCATGTCATGCGAAGGACTATAGATGTCTCTAGAACAGTTCATTCGAATATATGAAGGAAACTGGTTTGGAACAAATCGGAATGGATGGTAGAATGAGAAGGAATTATGCACTATCAAAATATCGAAGGTTTTTCCAGTGTGAATGCTGGACGAAGCTTAAAATATGTGTTCTTCAATAACTGAAAAATTACTTGTGGTAACTTTATTTATTTAATTAACAAGAAAACACTGTATAAACCATTAATTTATCGAATTATCAATGGTCCCTTCATCAGGATACAAGATAATATACGTTGTATCCTGATAAAGGGATCATTGGCACCGGAACATGGTGATAGTTCAACAAATTAACAGCGTATACAAAGTTTTCTTGTCAATTATATAAATAATGTTACCACGAGTCATTTCGCGGTTATTGAAGTCAACATAAGTATTTAAGCTTCGTCGTGTAAGTCCAGAATTCATACTGGAAAGCCTATATTTGTAATCTTATCGTTAATTTGTACATCATTATCAAAAAATATTTGAGCAAGACCACCTACATCATGATGATACGGAAGTATATTCCACTCTGTATATTATTTTTTAATGTCAAATCATTTAAATTTCTCTCAATATTGCGTGATATTTTCTTATCGCGGAATGATTTACTTAATACAAACAAAATATTATTTAAAATTTTATAGCCTAGATGATCGCATTAAATGTGGAAAGTATGGCAGGAAACTGACAGAAATAACATGGTAAGATGAATACATAATTTAGTTGTTGCATTCCGATCCGATATTATTCAAATGTGATAATCTAAATACCGGATTGCGGGAATTCCTGTCGTGACATTTCGGAAATGGCTCCCATAAATATGAGCCAGTGGACGTTAGCTGACATCTGAAAACACAGTGACATATTATTATCATATGTGGGACCTGCCCGTTTAATTGCGACATTTTGGTCCGGTTTTAAATAGGCGAACCAACCTTCACTTCGTTAAATCTCGGATTAAACATTACGTCATGCGACTCTCTCGCTTTATTCTTTTTCCTGTTGCCTGCTGTGTCGCTTTTGACAGATCCCCACTTAAAGAGATTTCTTTGAATTAGCCAGAAAATAACAATTATTTTTATTAACAACTAGCTGTTCGTACCCGGCATTACACGGGTTAAGGATTAAGTTGAAAATAAATTTATGGGGGGAAACCAAAGTTCGATTCAAACGGTATAGATTTGCATCGAACATATATCGGGGTGAGGGGAAAGGATAAAAAAGGATTGAGAAAATGTCACCTATGTTACCCGCCGGGTCCTAAAAAATAAGTTTGCAAATTTTGAGTCCGATCGGTCAAACGGAACAGATTTGCATCGAAAATGTATGTTTACATGGGTATTGCAATCATTCTGTAATTCGTCAAGTCTTTGATATGAATATTTAATATAATGAATATTTAAATTAAGATTTAGTTTTGGGATATAATTTGATGTAAAATATAATTATCGCGTACATCTTACTTACCATGGTGATTATTTATTTAATTTACTTTCATTAATGTATTTTATTTTCACATAGCAATAACCAATAAATTTGACATCGTATATAAATCACACTCCAGATATGCTTAATTACTATAAATCTGATAATATATTCAGTTAATATATTTTTTGTTTTTTTACAGTTAAAAAATCTCCGGAAAGAAAATTCCTAAAATTCTTCTCAATATAATGCTTATTAAGGTAGAAATCAAACATTTATTTATTTTTTATATCATAAGTTAGTATTTGAGACTAGTTTAGATAATTCCAAGAAATGACCGGATGAAGAATTCGGAAATTGCTCTCGAAATGGTCAAACACTCGCTGAAGAATAAATAGCTGAGGACCAATTCTACCAAATCTATTAAACTTAATAACTGATGTAATGAAAAACAATACATTATGAGGTAAAAGGGTGGATATGTGTGATGCCCCTGTTTTGCCCAATTTAATTTTGCAAAATTTAGTCCAAGCAGAAGAAAGTAGAATTATCGGGGGATAGTGAACATTATTTTCCTCAGGGTCCTGAGGCGAAACTTTATTTTTGGTTTGGTATAAAAGCAATATTTCGATACCATTAAATATAATATATTGGTGGGTAGGTGTGCCAGGACTACGTTTTGTGCAGTACAGAGTCCTAAATAGTAATTGTGCAACATTTGGAATGGATGGCATTCAATGACAAATTTGTTATGAAAGGCACTTTTTGTGCAGGCGATAATAACATTGCATCAACAACTCCAAGGGACGCGACCACGATGGAAAAAATGGGAAATCGATTTTGATGAAAATGTAAGAAACATTGGCCTATATAATTAGACCTAAGGGTACTTACGAAGACGATAGTGGCGAAAAATTCTACTTTAAATTGCAAAGATCCTGAATGTGTCTTAGCATCGTGACGATGATGATAATGACGGATGATTCAGGGAAAGATGTGGTAACCATCTTGACTGATGTTTTGCGAATATTCCGAGAATGTAACTGAGTAAAAAATTTGGTTCAGTTTAATCGAATGGTGTAGAATTGAATTGAGAACTTACAATTGTATGTATGTGGACTCTAGACAGCAATTTTGCAATAAGCGTCAAAACTCCGTTGTTATATTATCAAGATTTCTATTCTTTTAGTAATAATTTCTTCATTATTTGATACCAACTTTTAGGATACTTTTATATTTTTTTTATTTTGCAGGCTACATAAATCCAATTGTCAATTTTTTTTTTGTAAATGTTGTTACAATTTCCCTGACATGCCTTGACATTGAATGCTTACTTCATTGTTGACTTTCGAAAAGATTACATGTTGGTGTTGTCGGCGATTTTTTACTATTGTAAAAACTAAATAAGATTCCACATTTCAGGCCAAAAACAGAAGATGGAAACGATGAAGGAGCTTAACTTTAAATCGGTGGGATAATCAATCTATATATATATATAAAGAAACCCGTGTTTCCCTACCCGCCAAGTTTTCTCCACAACCAGCCACAACCACCCACCGGTGGTTATGGTGGTGGATATCCCTTGGTGTCACATCGAAAATATGCGAGTTTGGTGGGGGTGGCTGTGCGTGGGTGGGAGTGGGTGACGAAAATGTACTTTCTAGTACATTGTTTTGTTATGGAATGTTATGTTTCAAAATAGGCGCACCTAGAAATCTAGAAGGTTCCGGAAAAACTTTCTCTAGAAAGTTCTGGAATGAAAAGATTTTAGAAAATTCCCGAAAGTTCTATAAGGTTCTAAACTGAGTGGCGGAATGTGTCGGTGTGTCTAGAAGATTCCTGTACATTCGATAAATTTCTTGAAAGTTCTGGAAGGAGAATGTTCTAGAAGGTTCGCGAAAGTTCTATGATGATCCAAACAGTGTACTAAAAACAACGGCACAGCTAGTGGTGTTATAATATCTGATGGGGATAAAATGATTATTGATAAATAAATAAAGACTTTTGAGAAAAACGAAAATTCTTCATATTTTTTGATCAAACCTCGTTTTTTGATCAAGTTGGAATTAATGATATCACTTACTTTTTAGAAGATTTTTTATATTTTAATTGGTTCACATTTATTTGCATTTATTTAAATATTTCATGCAGACTTGAAAGGATATGTTTTTCCCGCATTGAATGCAAAGATCGCGGGTTCCATCTCAAAACATAAAAAACAATTAATAATTCTCAGGCAGAATGCGAGAAAGTGTCTCTCTCATTTTATTTTACTTCCTCGTTGACACACATACACAGGAACATTCCAACGGCGTGTCTACGTCATACGTCATTAATTCCAGGCCGTTCTCAAATATATCTCGTTTGATATTTATTGTGATTGCGATCGTAACTAATGACTTTACGGCCCAAAATAAAATACTTGCGTCTCTAGTTCAACCAGTATCCATATACAATAGACACCAGACACATTCCTTGCATTTGGAAATGTTAGGCAAAATCGCAACTCGATTTGCATATCGGAATTATATTCAGGAGATAAAGGACATAATTAGGCATCTAAGATTTCGTCTTCTTCTTTAATGGTCTCATGGTCAATCGCACTTTGATTTGATTTTTGAAATTATATATAGGGGATAGTTCGGCGGCTCAGTATTGAGAATCTAAGGTAACTTTTTCTCTTTTAGCGGTCTCATGGGGCACAACGCAACCCGATTTTCATATTGGAATTATATACTGGAAGTAAGGGCATAATTCGGTATATAAATTTTGGTTTTCTTCTTTAGCGATCTCATGTGGTAAAAATCGCAACTCGATTTGCATATTGGAATTATATAAAGGGGATATGGCTTAGAATTGGGTAATTAAGGTTTCGTCGGTATTTAAAATCTTTACCTATGACTATCAGAACTGAAGAACAATATACAAAATTCAAGAAATACATAAAACAAATAGAATAATACACAATGAAAACAAAAAATAATTAGAATTAAAATAACGAAAATAATTCCTAGATTCACTAACATTTATTTTTTGATGTTTATATTTCTCTACACTATTTATTGACTTACACAAACTTATCATTCGTGCATCATGTACTCCTGTCCCCAAATACAAGTTTTAACTTTTCTGGAGACGTATAAAAAAATTTAATATTCACTGTCACTGTAACATGTATGCATTTTTTTTATTTTCAATAATGATATCTATAATTCTAAAAAAAAACCTAAAAAATACACACGTATACGAAGGATAAGAGGTAAAATCGGGTATATAAAGTTTCGTCCTCTTTAAGGGCCTCGTGGGACCCTAAAGTCCAAGACCGCAGTCACAATAGCGCGTGGTCCAATCTGCTGGGCGCTCCCCTCATCTTGCAGGTTCTTGGTCTTCTCCTCGTCTCGATCCTGTTGGCTTATGTGCGAGGGTTGTATGCGTGTTACGGGAAACATCTCCCTTCATGTCGCGCTCACTGCAACCGCCTTGCTTTCAGTTTCCTGAGATTATCTGGGGCGGTATTTCATTTCCGGATCTTTACCCTCCTCCATTATCCTGTAAGGGTATCTCGCATTGAGCGGTAAACCTTACGCAAGACTTTACTTTTGAACTCATACTAGTATTGCTTTTGATATTCAATTGTGGCAAGGATCAGTAACTGAGATTTAAATGCTGTTTAGTGTGTCGATGGCTTCCATCGAATTTTGCAAAAAATCAGTTTCACCAATCATCGATACAATCAAAAAGAATTCTCTAATAACTGTTACACTCACGATTAAAGTAACGGTTTTACCATCACTATTAGATCAGCAAAGAAACATAATATATTGCTATCATTTGTATACGGCACAAAGTGGGGCAACATACGGCACTTTTGTTGCACTTATGTTTAATAAGATAATTTTCGTTTATTTTTTAATACACAGACTTTAATTTAATTAATAGACTGAACACGTCATCGTTGTGATCTACCCCGCTACCCCACTATGCCCCTTTCTCCTCTACATATAATTCAAAGTAAATTTGTTTATATGCCCACTGTTGGGTTATTACACGGGTTTCCTTCAGTTTTTTTTTTGCATTGTTTTATTAAAAATAATACATTTTCATTCACAAGAACATATGCCTTGAAAATATTCGACGTTAGCCTAATAATTTTTCGTAATTATTAATTTTGTGGTTCTTGCTACACAGTGCTTACATACATTTATACTAATTCACTTAAAAAATGTTTTTTAATGGTGTATTTTAAATTGAAGTCAAACACACGGAATATAAATATTAATATCACGTAACATAAATATTATTTTTACAACGCAAATATTATGTAAATATTAATATCACTTTTAGAATGTAAATATTATATAAATATTGCCTCTCAATTCAAATGCCTAGCGCAATTAAACGCTGCGAAGTAAACAAATTTTTTCATCATCAGAATTTTATATTTGCGGTATTCCAATACCATTGGACTACTTTCTCTTGCAATTCACACGACTTCGACTATAATTAATAAAGCTGTTGGATAAAAATTAACTCGACACACAAATCTAAATGTATTCACTATTCGTGAGAACGACACTTTGATTAGAAATCTTTTAATATGTTTTTACATGAAATGTTAATAGAAACACAGAATAACATTAGTATGATAAATTTTATTTTGAAACTAACCTCTTCGAACTCACATTAATTTATGCATTGATATAAATATTGGATATGCACCTGTTTACTACTATTTATCTCCAGTAAGAAAATATAATTAAATATCAAATGTAAATAACTCAATTCTTTATAAAAAAACTAGCTGTCCTTACCCGTCGTTGCACGGGTTAAGGATTAAGTATAAAATAAATTTTTGAGGGTAAACAAAGGTTCGATTCGAATGATATAGATTTGCATCGAAAATATATAAGCGGAAAGGTAAATGTCGCATATGTTACCTGCCGAGTCCTAACGAATAAGTTTCCAAATTTTGAGTCCGATCGGTCAAACGGTACAGATTTGCATCGAAAATATATCAGGGGGAGGGGAAGAGATATGAGAATAGGGAGGAAATGTTGCCTATGTTACCCGCCGGGTCCTAAAGCATAAGTATGCAAAATTTGAATCGGATCGGACAAACGGTGTGGATTTGTATAGAGAACAGTCAGACAGACAGACATTGAGTTTTATAGGTATAGGTATAATTTTTCTGTATTAAAAAGAATATAAATAATATTGCTTCATACATATTTCACAGAGGTGTCATCACCAGCGGCGACATCTATGTATACCTAATATTCCAAGGAAATCATTTTCGTCTATAGATAGCTACAGCATAGCTTTCAATTATTTGAAAGCTGATACATACAACATTCAAATTTAAGAATGTGTGAATGTTCTTTCGATGGAATTGGTGAACTTTGTATTGTATAAAAGAATATTTATGCAATTTGTATTCACATCTCTATTTTTTTAAATAAATAAAAAATATTTTAAAAATTAAAATATACCACATATATAAACATGTGCAAGTCGATATGAAGCAGAGATGGGTCGTTCATTAACGAGCTGTTCTTTTAAAATAGTTCACTTTACTAAACGAACGAATGGTAGTGAACTACCATTCATTGTTTCAGTACTTAGAAATCAAATCGTTCATCAAATCCCAAAATTGATGAAATCTTTGGCAGCTAAGTCTATTTTCTTTCTTAAGTAGAGAAAATTTTGTGGTGGCTGAAAAATGAAATCCTTGGAAACCGAAATCGTGGATTAGAGTTGTGTGTCAGAACATCCAAAGTATTGCTCTGCCTATCCCTAATTTAGTAGGTTTTTTATTTTATTATTTTAATATATAAAATAAAAAGGTACAAATTAACGTATATGTAGATTGAAGAATATACATTTGCTTCTCCTCTATAAAAGCCGCGGACTCATTTATAGCGGAGGAGTGTACTTGTAAAAAGTAGAGACAAAATAACAACAAATGCAGGAATGAAAATATTTAAAAATGTTAAAATGTAAGGTAAAGAGTTGAGACATATTCATGTGGCGGTCCAGAGCCGTCGCTAGTCTAACCGCACGCACCGTGCCGACATCCATCAATCAGAGAGGTTCGGCGCGGTTAACCTGGTCCCGGCTGTCTATAGGCACAATCAATGTATTGTGTCACCGGCGCCGTAGCAATAGCAAGTGATATTCCTGTACGCAACCGCATCTGTAAATGGCACCAAATAAATACCACCGTTTAACCGTGAATATAATTTGCGTCCTGTACCATTTCTGCCTCTGCAGATTCATTTCACATACCACACCCGACACTCACAAAATACACACCAATGCCGACACGAGAAGATGCCCTTAGACGGGTTGGCATTTTCTCCCAAACACCTACACCATAACCCGCCAAAGTTATAAGAAACAATATAATAATATTCAATGCAGTAAAAGAAAAAATGTCAAAATGTATATGACTTTAAAATGATAGGATGGATAAGCGTATACTCGTATGATTTAGATGATGAAACACAATTATATCGCAATTAAGTTATATCTGTCGTTTAATGCAATTTTACAGATTAAAATAAACACTTTTAATGCAAAATCACAGTCCGGATCAGCTGTTCTTTAATAAATAATGTATTTTTATATCTGACGCCGAGCAACATCAAGCATTCCGAATAGCAGTTCTTGTAAAACACAGAAGAAGACGAATGTCGAAAACCGAGATGGCTGTCGCTGCGGACTAGATATGTGGAGGAATGCAGATCTCCGGAGCGGTCCAGTTGGAGATGAATTAATCCTCGGAGATACAGCGTCCGATATACATCGGCGGCATTAATCTCTGGAGGCTACAGATGCAATCATGTTAACGGTTTGATTCCTCGCGGTGATCTCGGATGCTTAATGCGTGCGCCACACAAGAATCGGAACGCCATCGCGGAGATTTAGGAGATATGCGAGAAAGCTAAATGGAGTTTAAACTGAATTTCCGGCACACACACGGGATGCGGGATGCTGCTTTTAAATAAGAAAAGTGTGTACTATTTGCGTATTAATTGTTTTCTGTGAGAACTAAATTTTTTTTATTAATTCATGTTTTTATTACCAACATTTTTATAATAGCGAAGATCCTACTAACCATATCAGGTTATCAGTGAGTTTGTCTTAACAACGATTTAGATTATAAAACTAAAACCGTAACAGCATAGAAAAAATGTGCATATTGGTACTATAATCCAGATCCAAATATTAAAAAAAGAAGAAACAACATCACAAAAAAATAGTCTTACACTATAATCCAGTGAATATATACTGTAAAGAGATGCTAAAAAGAATTACGCACTACACTAGAATCGAGAACGGTCTATCTACGGCCGTGACCTACGGCCTTCGGGGGTATCTGAAACATTCGAGAAACACCTAGAAAAGCTTAGAAGCGACGAGAACGTTCTCCTAAACATTAGAAAAATCTAGAAGGTTCGATATCAGCATTTTCAGATATAAATACAGTCGGCCGCGGCGCAGGAATTATTGAGTTGTTGAGTCGCTTTGACAGGCGAAAACAGTGCTAAGTTATTGCAAGCCGCGATGTACGGGGTGGCCAGTCGGAGCGGTTAATCAAGAAAAAAATCGAATTACTTAAAACAGTGATGGAATCTGGATGGAATCTTCTAGTGAATGTTCAATACGTGTAATCCAAGCGATAAATAAAGTGTTTATTTACCGGTGATATATTGCGAAATAGTGAATAAATTTAAAGAGTAGCGTTAAGTTTAATAGTGTTCAGTGACTTTGGACATTGAATAGTTAATTAATCAGTTATTAATAAATCACTAATTAATTTCCAGCGTTTTCATTAATTCCTCCTTCAGCCACGACGCGTGACAATGTATCCAAAATAAGCATGTAGACAATTTTCCCACCTACAATAAACTCTCTGCACGCCACCTTCATCTTCGCATACCAATTTTACCCAATCAATTTGGAGGGCATACTGTTATACATCGTTGGTATTTTTACCAGAAATGTTTGTTCTCCTCGTAATTATTACATCTTGATAGAACATTATACAATACAATAAATACTATAAACTAATTTTATAACTGACTAACAATCACGCCATTTCCCCGCAGGGGCAGGCAAAGAGGATACAACGCCACACCTTTCTATCCTGGCACACCACTTTTGCTTTAACCAAATTCATACATCTCGTCATGCACGCTTGTCGTTTGTTGAAGCTCTTAAGGCGATCGTCTAGCAGAATGAGCAAATTTCACCATTTTTTCTCATATCTTCTCTTTCGTTTTTTATCACATTTTTGTAGGAACATATCTAATTTAAAAAATTTATTCATCAGGTTACATATATTTTAAATACGAATATCTTATTAAAATGTCATAAACTAAATTAAATAATTGATTAATAAATTACCAAACCTTCGATGTTTTAAAAATGAAGAAAATTGCTCCACTTTGTGGGCCTTTTATGACTGAACGGCGTGTGAGATGTCTTTTTTATTCAATAATATTACAAAGTTAACGATTATCTTAAATTTGTCACAATTATAGAAAAATCTGTTCATACGTTTACATGCAATTTATGTTTTAAAAAATACTGTTTTTTAAATTATTTTTATTTTTTGTGAGATTTTTTCGATCCTTTTAAAATAGTTTATAACTTTTTTTCTTTAATAAATTAAAGGAATAGACATTTTTATTTTAAAATTAATACAAAAAAAAATCAAAAAATTATTCTCGATTTCAGATTTTAGCTATTTAATCAAGGCACTGCGTATTGTGTCATAAATACGTTGCGTCTTGATTAAATATCTAAAATCAGGAATATCGACAAAGATTTTGATTTTTTTTTGTTTTTATTGTAAAATTATAATATCTATTCTTTTGACTATTGAAGTAAAAAAGTTGTCAACCATGTAAAAAGAGTTGAAAAAGACCCACAAAAAAAAAATATTTTTAAAAAACATTATTTTTTAAAACATAAATTGCATGTAAACGTATTAACAGATTTTTCTATAATTGTAACAAATTTAAGATAATCGTTAACTTTGTAATATTATTGAATAAAAAAGACATCTCACACGCCGTTCAGTCATAAAAGGCCCACAAAGTGGAGCAATTTTCTTCATTTTTAAAACATCGAAGGTTTGGTAATTTATTAATCAATTATTTAATTTAGTTTATGACATTTTAATAAGATATTTGTATTTAAAATATAGGTAACCTGATAAATAAATTTTTAAAATGAGATATTTCCATACAAAAATGTAATAAAAAACGCAAGAGAAGATATGAGAAAAAATTGTGAAATTTGCTCATTCTGCTAGACGATCGCCTTAACAGGGCCTTCCTTCAATATTTGGTTTACCTGATGGTGCCAAATATTTCGCGAACGCCTTCTGTTCCTTCTGCCTCCCACACTCACCTCATTTTTTTTCTTAACATCCTCTCCAATCCATCAAAATTTTCAGAAAGCGATTATTATGACATTTAGTTTTGCAAAGTTGTAGAATTGATCCATTTTAATAAGTAAAAGTAAAAGGAAAGAAAAGAAAATGGAAAAATATTGAATGTACAACATGTAGAATTTGAATTTACAACCATTTTAAAAGATGACATAATGTTTGAGAAAATGTCCGTGTCTTTATTAATGCTATTAAAACTGTTACACGTTCAAGACACTCAAGGTTATAATAAATCGTATTTGTGTTGATGACTAGAAAATGGAACTTGAGCCAAGTGTTTAAATGAATATTTATTGTTTTTATTTAATTCGATCGAGATTGAGTGATTAGCGCAACACTCAATCCACCACAAAAAATATATTCGAGAATTAATTCGTAAGGTAGAAACAAAAAATACAAGATAAGCAAAATATGAACACATTTTTAAATATTCAAAACACGAGTATAATCGTTTAAAAAAGTAAAAACAATTAGTTTTTATTTTTCATATTGGACAAATTATTAATTTCAAAAAAATAACGAATTTTATATAAACCTCATTGATTATATGATAACCTGAATTTTCATTTTCAAGAGGCTTTATTCAAAAATTGTTAGTATTTTTAAACTACCGCGTGATTTGTTACTGCAATTAAGCAGCCTTTGTTCCAAATTTGATTGATTCGATAGCTTAGCGAAGTTTTCTAATGACCAACTGCTTTTTACGGTATTTTCTTATGCATCATACTTCATACTGCACAAATGTGACGTCATTAGCTTTTAGTAAAAGAGCTTTCGCTCTTCATTAAATCGCTCTTACTCATTATTCATAAGTTTTCTCTTTATTTTCACATGTGAAATTAAATTATTATTTTTTTAGTGATATTTAAATACTTGCATGATAATAAATTTTCTTAATGAGCGAAATATGTTTAAAGTCTTGTAATTTGAGCATAAAAACGTCAACCTAGGCATAAAGGATTTGAAAACTTCTTCAATGATTGCAAAATAACTTTTTTGTAGCATTATTACTATTCATAAAAACTTTTGCTAAATTTTTTATAAATGATCGAATCCTTTTTGTCAATATTAATCTTTTACATTTAATTTCACATTAGTTCTTAATTAGCTATTCAACTCCCGCGTATTTATTTTTTTAAATAAGAAAAAGTGTTAATAGTAAATTGAATATTATAAATAACCAGATCTTTTTTACAAATAGTTATTTTTTAAATTTGTTTTCATGTTAGAACTTAATTATTATTAATTTTCCATATATATTTTTTTATATTTTTATTTTTTGATTTTTATATTTTTGATTTTTAACTTGTTGATACTTTTAATAAATGAGTGATGAAAACAAAGTACATTTTTTTAGTTATTTTAATGTCACCACAAAATCATTTTGCTTTTTTTGAAGAAGTTATTTATTTTTTGTTGTCATTAATGCCTATACTTCGAATTTTAGTTTTTTGTATAAATTCGTCGTATCCTATGAAGGGACCATTGGCCCCGAAATATTTTAATGGTTTAATAAATAGTGGTTTTAAAGTAAATGTTTTTATTTAATTAATTAATCATCCCTCTGGGACAATGTCCAGTAACTGTGTTAATAGAACATACTTTAATATAAAAATATTATTTAAAAATGTTTTATTTTTAGTAATACAGTGAAGTGATTAATCTTTTGAGACAGAATTTCTATTTAAAAGCTTTTTCTCCACTTTTGAGCATCTACGAGTATTAGTTACATCACGTTTTAATGCCACAATTTTGGGGTATCTATCCCTTCCAAAATCATGTTTCTTATAAATTTATAGGATATGTTTCCTACAAAACTTCAAATTCAGTACATTATAAATTAGTAGTCCTCGATGACTGCATTTTTTTTAATATTGCAGACTTTGCTTTTATTCCCCACAATTATATCACTGTCATTCTTTTATACATTTATCATTGAAAACTATCGTTCCGCTAAAATTAATCATAATTTTACTTTCCTTACGTACGAATATCGTACTTTCTAGTCACTATTCGTCATCTGCCACAACAATATATCATTCGTTAAACATCATCAAACCACTTTTCAGGTTTAAACCTCTATTTGACACCTTTTGTAATGTCAAACTCTGATGGGAATGAAGTAAACACGAGTATTTCTCTTCGTCAGCGCGAGCGTGCCATTAAATATTACGACATGTCAATCTGAAGTCTGATAGTCCTATTAGAAGGGTGTGATTGATTTGTTTTCATCGACATGTTACTGTCAATTGACCAAGAAAAACACTCATTGTCCAATACACACGATAGAAGCATCAAAGTCCGATGTCTTTACATCTGGGCGCAAGTTCAATGATCTGCGGCCCAGATAGCTCGAGCTCGGTCATTTGGTCGTAACGACCAAATTGATTCCCTACAGACAGTTATAATATATTATATAAAGCTTTATATTATATAAAATTAAGAAATATACTATACAGTTTATATTACAAAGGACTAAAGGAATACAATGATCTGTATTCCTTTAGTCCTTTGTAATATAAACCAGAGAATTTGAAAAAAACAGAGAAATAACAAGAAGGAATGCAGATGTCATACACAGAATAAAATAGAATTTATATATGAAAGTGCATGGATAATATTAGTTAAATGACGCCCTTTTATTATATACATTTCGTCCGCCAATTAAGGCTGTGAAAACAGCGCTATCTAGGTAGCATAGCGTCTTGATGACGTCAGTGGTAGATAGATTATTAAATAGAGAATTATATATTTTGATTAATGATTAATACCAATGACATTTGCGATATGCTAATGGATGCACCGATTTAAAATAAATTGAAATATTTATAAAAAAAATTAATTCCGAGTATTTTATTAAAAAAGCATAAAGTAATTTTTTTATTTTATTTAATAACAATTTTGATGATGAATGAATTGATGAATGAGGAATGAGATCAGCTATTGGATAGGAAGTTACGGTTATGGATGGACATTCGAAATTATTATTATTAAGGATGATAAAATTGTATTATTAAGTAAATAAAGACATACTAATAAAAAAAAATTAAAAATAGCTCTCAATACTATTATGTTCTACTAAATGCACCGAAAAAAATGATTTAATGTATATAAAAAGTTTAGTATACATTTTTATATTACATAAGATAGATAAATAAAGTAAATTATTGGATGATGATGTGAATCTAGTTCTTTAAGAGAAGGGTGATGATTCAAAACGTAAAATGTCCCCCCTCGCGACTGTCAAAGACTAATTTATACTGCAATTTAAAGTATTTATATTATACTTGCTTAATTAAATCTCACAGAAAACAAGATGTATTTTTTACATTAGATGTTTATTCCAAATCAATTATCGATTTTTCGTAAAAACATCTTCTTGTATTAGCGCGACTTATTTATTAAGACATTACTCTTTTTTAGAGTATTTAGTTTGACCTTTTCATATATGTTTAAAAATTTACAAGCTCGTTGTAATTTTTTAAACATGGCGAACGTATTGGCATCAGACGTTGTGTCAAATTGTGGACAAGGAATTTACATCAGTTCATATCTATTTATTTTGGTGGCCTGTAATATGTACCTATTATAAATGAAATATATCATTATTTTGAATGCATGTATGTTTAAGTATATTTATGTCATGTTTCGTGGTACACCTTCTTTTAACCTAACCTAACCGATTTGTTCTTAGCCCTTCTAGTTCAAAGTACGAAACACACACCACAATAACATTTTTTAATAAAGGATAAATTAATATAAATTTTAATAAAGTCTCGCAGAGACGAAGCTAATTCATGAGAAAAGTGGATGGAAGTCTCTTATACGATGGCTCAGGGCATACAACCTATATGAGCTAGCTCAAGGGATAGCTTAAGTGACACTTCACACAATGCAACGTTCACCAATTCCATCGTAAGAACATCCACGCACTATCTTTTTTTTAATGTTTTATGTAGGTATATATGTTCGAATCAAGATTCTTTCATATATTACTACGGTCCCTGCTAGAGACATCTGTTGATTTTTTCTCATTAAGAGGCCCCAGTACACGATTTTAGTATTTGCTCTCGATTTGCTAAATTTAACGTAAACTTATTAAATCATTTAAATCATTTTGCAAAACCCGTACCTAAACAGGCTTTTAATCAATTTTATTATGATAGATTTATTTAGTTTTAAAGCATTTCCTTGAAGTAATATGAACAAATATATTGTTTTAACATCAAAAAAATTATAACCCCGAAACACTATTTTAGTTTTCATGCAATAGAGTTATCTTTGGTACACTTAATCTCTATATTTTCAAATAAAGACCATATATTTTATTTACAAATTGATTCTATAAAGTTTGAAAGAGAAGTGGTGCTATTCAAACATTAATATTTTTCGACAAGTTGTTAAATATATCGTTTTAAAAAAGACAAAAATTAAACGTTCTGTTTCCTATATTGCAGTATCCATAAAACCATTAAAACCTCGATTATTTTAATTTTATTTTACATGCGTACTAAGAAAATTTCACTGTCATTAATGTAAAAATATTCAAAAAATGATACCGCATACTCAAGAATTCGAATTAATTAAATCGTATAGTCTATTAAAAGATCATTTTTCTTTCAAATCAGAATTCTGTTGGACTGTCCAAGCAAGTTCGGAAAATCATGTTTGTGGTAAAAGGAAAATCAGTCCCAACAATCACTACATTGCAGAACATTGATAAACTAAATGTAGGAAAAAGAAAAATGAAGCACAAAAAAATTCAACTCTCTTGAGATGAGACGAGATGATATTCACTGATATTACCATACCTTTTACTTCTTCGATGGTCCCGGAAGTGCGTGTCCACAGTCAATAGGGCGGCATCCATCGTTCGCCTTTGTGGTCCAATCTGTTGTCGCTGGTCCGTCTTGATATTATCCGCCCATCCCTTTCCTGGTCTCCCCCTCGGTCTCGAGCCTGTCAGCTTATGTGCTTTTGCATTTTATGGGACTTTATTACAAAATTTAATTTTCGTAGCCCTGAAATTTATTTCCTTGCGCTAAAGTGTAAGACTGAACTTCAGACCTATATAAGGATATCAGTTGTTTCAATATTGTAGTCTTATGCATACTTAAATTTCATCTACCTACATTAATTCTCTAACTTCTATTATTCTGAGTATCATATTGGATGCGCAATTTAAAGAAAATCTTTAGCTCATATTTCCACAATTCTTCCGTAAAAACACTAGCTCATATTTCCACAATTCTTCCGTAAATCCACTAGCTCATATTTCACAAGATAGATACTTATTACTCCCTTTATATTAACTCGTGGCGTCTGCTTGCTCGCTTGCCGGGTGAAAAAACTTTGGATTGATTTTTAACCCTTTTTCCGTGATCCAATCGAGCTGAAACTTGGCAAGTAGACTCGTGGCGACGATCAAGAAGATCTATCAAATTTTCGTTAAAAAAAATTAATAATTATAGTATAATTTCGGATTTTTGGAAATTTTATTGGTTTTTTCAAATTGGAATCGTTAGAAAAGTTTGCTTACTTAGCAACGGTGGCCCGATAACGTCGCGGAATATTTTCTAAATTTGAATTACTCCGTCGGTATACATAATAGATACATCACTAAGAATGTCGAAAATCTAAATTGACTGACAAATGTTTTTAGAATTCAATCTTCAAAGCATGAAGTGTCTTATCAAAGCTCAAAACATCTGACATTTTAGAAATATATTAAATTACTGTAAATTTAGTGTTATGTCATATGTTTTAATTCGTCTTTAATTGTTGTTATATTTTACAAAGAAAGGGAGTATAGTAAAAACTTGGTTTTTATGGGTTACTTTTTTTTTTCTTTTTGATTTTTTTGATTTTTCTTTTCTTTTTGAGTGTTTTCTCAAATGGAAGTCTTTTTTTGGATGGCCCAGCCAAGACCTTTCCGCGATCGCGATGAGTGTGGCGGCGATCGTGCGGGCGCCGGATCAAAGCGGGGCCCGCCAGTGGACGCGGTGTTTAGGCGGCGCCATCTCCCGTGCCGCCGCCGCCCACGCCGGCCGCGCGGTGCACGTCTCGCCGCGGCGTCTCGCGAGAATGCGCCGGCCGTAGGTGGCACCTTGGCAGGCCGGCGGCCGCGGGGAGCCAACTGAGACTGATTCGCGGTATCTAGGGTCGAATTACGAAATCGATCCGCCCGCCAATGAATTCCGTTCGGCAAAATGGGTGAAGTGCACACGTCGGACCGCTTCTGGTGACAGTGTTCTGGGGTGTTCTGCCGTGCGGAGAGGTCATAAATGAAAAAATCTTAAGTATTCGTCGATCTTATTTATTAAGTTAAGGTTAGTATAATGGTCGTTGGACATATTTACGGGTTAAATAAAACTGATGTTTTATACGAACCGTATATTTTACTGAGAAGCAAATCTCGACGTTTCGCTGAAGTCTTATTCAGCGTCATCGGGAGAGCGTCCTATCACGGCGGAGGTGTAGGCCGAATTGATTATTTCTTCCGAGGTCGTAAATTATATATATGCACTTTAAGAGACGTCGTAGAAAAGCTCGAAGATGTAATTAGTACATATTGCACACTGGTGACCTTTATCGTAGAAGTAAACACTCCATAACAAAGTGAATATAATATTTTTCGTAATCGATATAAGTTACTTTAATGACTCTCAAGGGGTTAAGTGTAGTCAGAAGTGAAAAAAAAAACATTTTCAAGATATTTTTTGAGCGGTTTTGTAATGTTTTTGTTAAATACGAAATACCAAAGTTTTACACTTTATTTCAAGTAACGAAACCTAAAGATTCAAATATAATTATTAATACTGGACCACGATACCAGCTCGAGTCTTGACCCCTGTCTTGCAAATAGTGCCTCACGGTGTCCATCAGTACTTCTTAGTGGTTTATCTAAATTTAATGAAACAAAAAAAAATTAGTAGTTTAATAGTTTATCCTGTGCTTAATCGAGGCTTTTCTTTTTCTTTTCAAATTTAGCAAAATGGCGGTCTCTGAATGCTTAATCCACCTATAAATTATTGTTTACTAGCTCTTTTGCACCCTGTACATATAGGGTTGAATATTTAATGAAGCTATTTACATGGTAAAGTAGGCATGGAAAGTATTTCGAATGTTTATGGGGCTTACGACTTGGCTGGTTGATTATATACTCGAGTACATACTCAACCCTGATGAAGGCTCAGCTGTGAGCCGAAACTAGTTTGTAATGACTCAATAAATTGATGTCAAACAAAGTGACATTTTATTTAAAGATATTATTTTTCATTTTATAAAATATTGTTTCCTGAAATTAAACAAAAGGAATTATTGCAATCGCAATACACCGTAATCTGATAATTTCGTTCACGATTCGTGTGTCAGCGTTCGCTTTGGGAGCTCGGTGGGAGGAATGGCCCTAATGAGTAATGCCGACTGTTGAATGCAAACTCCGTGTTGTTCTCAAACAGAATGACTAATTTTTGTATAATATCAACAGGTCTGCAAACGGTCAGGTTTCCTTGTACATCCATTATCGCAATACTTGGTTTGCAGGCGGTGACGGGCCGCTCGTTCGCAAACCGCTCTGAAAGTGATTTCCCACAAAACAGAATGAGTTCTGAATTTTGAGCAGAAGCGTTCACGATAAAATGTCGGGGAAATACAAATAAGACGAGAAGGTAAATCGAATCTTTTTTTTTACTTACAAAAATAACAGAATATTTTTAAGTTTTAAGTATGTGTGTTAAATTTTTCAAGAACACAATTACTGAATTTTTATCCCCAGAGGGGTTTAAGGGGGGGTAAGGTTTTTAACTTTTTTTTTTGCATTTTATTTTTAATTTTTTTAATGAATGTATAACATCGTTAGAATATTGTGTCAAAATTTCAAGTCAATCGGAGCAAAATTGACGAAATTATGAACATTTGAACTTTTCTATACCTGCTCGGGCAGCTAAGAGACGCGCTCACCTGAGGACTACCGGACGTGCTATTTGCATTGGATTGCAATTGCATATTGGAAGAGTTTTGCGTAGACAAGGACAAACAGATGCTGATGATGAAAGCTCTTTGCCGTGTGAACATGGCATCGATGATTATGTGTAAATATAAAATAAGTGTTGAGTTTTATTTTGAATTTTACAGTGTGCAAAACTTTAAATCGTTTTCCCCACATGTCACGTTTTCAAAGTCGGTGTCCATCATAACTTCAAAACTACTACACCGATCCTTTTGAAATTTTGAATACTATTTCTGTACATAATTTACGAGGTAACACTGTCGAGTTTTTTTCAAATTTGTTATTTATTTTTATTTTTTGATAACAAATTAGTCGATATTTTTCGCAAAAAATCGCGTTTTTCCCTTCAAAGTGTTCCAAAAAATTGAAAAATTGAAATTTCAAAAAACCCTCCCAGCATTATCTGGGAAAATCTATTATCTACCGAATGAACTTTGATTTTTTGATTTCAGATGATTTAGCACCAAGTTATGATGGACACCGCAATTCTACTTTTTTTCCGAGACACGTCCGAATAATTGCTGCCATTGCCGTATTTCTTAATATTTCGTCTTGAACAACACTTGATTTTTACACAATATTCTTCAAATATCATACTTTAATGTACTATTGGTTTTAATAAAGAGATTTTAACTGTGTCGTCACAAAAAATTCACAAAAACATGCCTTTTTTTGTACGAATTAACCTTACCCCCCCCTTAAGCCATTATTGATTTGGGGTAACTGTGTTCTTGAAAATTTTGAACATACTCAAATATATTGTGTATAAAAACTGGTCTAAAATAGAGTTAAAAATTGAAATCATTTTGAGGCCTATTCTAGTGTATATGTTAATAATTCGGATGAAAGTCATATACGCATATAAAGAATATTGCTTCATATTCTAGTCAAAAAATGATATCACATTATCAGCAGCAACATATACAGGGTTATTTGTAAAACATTAATAACCTCGCAGGACTACATTCCTGCCTTGATTATGAGTCGAAAATGTTCAAGTTATTATGACCTAAATCAATAGTTAAGGAGATATGCGACATCAAAGTTTGCATTTTTTTTTTTCAATATTTCTGACTTATTTTTTGTAAAACGTTGGACTATCATTACAGTAACTTATATCGAATATGAAAAATTCATTCCCTTTAATACAAGTCAAATAAAAAAATAAAAACATTCGAATTCCAATTGGAATTTTTTCAGGGTTTTTATCATATTATTTAACTTGTATTGAAACGAATGAATTTTTCATAATTGATATGAGTTACTGTAATGATAGTCCAACGTTTTACAAAAAATAAGTCAGAAATATTGAAAAAAAAATGCAAACTTTGATGTCGCGTATCTCCTTAACTATTGATATTAGGTCATAATAGCTTGAACATTTTCGACTCATAATCAAGGCAGGAATATAGCCCTGCGAGGTTATTAATGTTTTACAAATAACCCTGTGTATGCTGGTCCATGGAGATGACAAATTTCAACCATAGATGGCGTTAGCGTAAGTCAAAGTGAATCGTGGTACGTAAATAACATAAATACAACTTTTATAGATATGGTGGTCAATCATGGATGGAATCATGAACGTTACATTGTGTAAAGTGATCACTCAAGCCAGCCATACGATTGGTCGTAATACCCCATAAACACCCAAAAGATTTCGATATGTACTTTCCCATATAGGTGAGTCCTAGGTCCCTTATTTTTTATCAAGATATATACATATAACAAGTAATTGATAAAAAAAATAAGATACCTAGACGACCTATGAAAATATAATTTAAATTTAATTATTTTACAAGTGAGTTTTTAAAGCAATTAAAGTTAATTTATAATAATAACATATTACAAATAATAACTAAAATAACTGTCTTTATTATTGTATCATTTTTTTAAATTTGTCAATGTTCATTTGTCTTGTCTGTGAGGTAAGCCGTTGCATAATTTTAATCCGAAGCAAATGTCGTGTTTTTATTCTAGCTGGAATGATGTAGTACTTTCTAGATGTGCTTGTGTAGTGTTGATGATTTCCATCTGTTTTGTATAATTTTATGTCCCTTCTTGCCTTCATTTCGCCTTCAGTAAGCTTATAAATTCGATTTAAATTCATTCAGTACTTTTATACTGCCAAAAAATATTTTTAAAGGTTTGTTCATAGTCTCATAGTCATTCTCCTAATTACAGGTTAAGAAACATTTATAACATTTCTGTTTGTTTAGTCGTTTGATTTACATAAATTTTTAAATACATATATACCTAGTTTGTTACAACAGATGCACCGGCTCCCAGAGTATATACTTGTATAAACAAGGTTTAACAGAGCTAGTCCATAAGAGTTCATAGATGGATTCCTGCCTTGATTGTGAGTCGAAAATATCGAAGCAACCATGACCTAATATTAATACATAGTTAGGGAGATATGTGATATTAAATTTTGCATTTTTTTTTCAATATTTCTGTCTTTGCAAAACGTTGAATTATTATTACAGTATATATCGATTATTCAAAAATTATTTATTTCAATAAAAGTCAAATAAAGTGATAAAAACCTCTAAAAAAATATATTAACATTTTATTGCCTTCGTCAGTGTCTCCATTTCGGAAGTCCCCAATGTTTGTTTAGCCCTGATTGTGTCTGCTCTTGTTTCAATGCCGTATATCATTATTAGTCTTACACATGCTTTATAGATTCTCATCTTGCTCTTGATAGCCATATCTTTATTTTTCCAAATTGTGGATTTTAGAGCACCAGAGATTGCTGCTGCCTTGTTAATTTGGGATAGTATTTCTTCACACAGATCAGCTCCTCCAACCAGGTCTATGCCTAGATATCTGAAGGTGCCTACCAGTGCAATGGGTTGGTTCTCCACAGTTAGGTTACATGATTTGAGTGTTTTAGAGAACAAAATATATATCGTGGTTGCCATGCTGTATTTTTTATGAGCATTGTGTAGTCTATCAAGCATTATTTGTTGTCATTTTTTTTCTTCACAATGATTATAGCGCCATCTGCACAGCAGACCATCTACTAGAAAAATAGGCCTGTAATTTTCTTGTTTTGCTTTTATTATAAATTAGTGTGATATATAATTAAGTCAAGCATATAAAAAAAAATTCTTAATAGTCAAATAAATTTAAGATCTATAGAAGTCGGACGCTTAAATTATTTTTGTAATTTATGTCATCATCATCATTCTTGGCTCTACAACCCCTGGTGGGATTTGGCCTCCTCAAGAGTGTTCTTTTGTGTTAGCTTTTTCCAGTCCAGAATCTCCAAGGCAGATATGTCTTTGAGGATGTCGCTCCATCTTAATTTTGGTCTCCATAAGCTCCTTCGCCCTATCAGCCTTGTGTTCAGCAGGGACTTTGGTGCTTGATGCTCGGTCATTCTCTCTACATGACCTAGTCAGACTACCGAAGTCTTCCAGTTTTATAAATTTTGTGACATTTACCTTCTTAAACAGATTATAAAGCTTATTGTTGTTATATTTGCGCCAAAATCCATTTTCTAGAAACGGTCCGAAGATACGCCTCAAAAATTTCCTTACAAAAACGTCCAGTGATCGCTCATTCCTCTTAGTTAGTACCCACGTCTCAGCTGCGTACTGAGCACTGATCTAATAAGCGTTTTGTATATATTGGTGTTTTTTAAATTTATTTTTGTATTTTACATAATTTTATAATTCAAGTACAATACAAAATAAATCATTTATTTTAATAGTTGGTTTTTATCACCGTGATGAAGAACATTATCTTTTTCGATTTGACTATTCAAAATTTCATACTAAGATTTAACTCTAAACGATTGTACTCCTACCATTACCCTTACCCTAATCTCCTCACCCTTTTTACCCCAGCCCTTTTTCCGTGTTACTTACAAAACTTCTTAAGTAACTTTTTACACTTATCAAATCCTGTCGCTTACTATTAGTTTACTTATAATATTTACTGTTATAATACGTCATAATAATAAAAATAATATTTGATATAGTTTTCGCGAATACTCACCTCAAGGGCGCTTTACACAGAAAATTATCTTACAAAACAACTTACTGCAAAAAAACTTATTTACTATTACTTATTCACTAGATGGCATGCAACAAATGGAATTAATGTTTAATTAAAATAAGACACAAATTACTTTGTTTTCACCACTTTATTGGATTAAAAATCTACATGTTTCGAGAACAATGTTCTCTCCTTCAGGATTATTGTGTACTATGATTATTGTGTACACAATAATCCTGAAGTAGAGAACATTGTTCTCGAAACATGTAGATTTTTAATCTAATAAAGTGGTGAAAACAAAGTAATTTGTGTCTTATTTTAATAATAATGTCACCACAAAGTTCAAGCCTTCATACAGAAGAAGAAAAAATATTCTTCGAACAGTTAATGTTTAATACTATAATAGTTGGGAGTAATGTTTCATACTATAATAGTTAGGTTAGAATAGAATTAGGTGTTTTCGCGGAGTGCACACTAGGAATGGAAAACATTAGCTAGTTTTGTTGTGGTCAGATTATACAATCTATACAGGTATGTATAAAATCGTCTAAATAAATGCGTCTTTAGTTGTTTTTTGAACTGTGGTAAGCTGTCTGTTTGTCACAGTTTATTAGGTAGTTTGTTCCATAACTTTGGTTCAGCCACCGCGAAAGCACGATCACTGAAATTAGTTTTGTGGACGCGATTATAATAAGTATGTCGCATACCATTAGCTCATTTAATGTTTTATTCACTTTGTGCTAAATTTTCTACGTTTATAAATATGTGATTCTTTGTAATTTGTTTATGCAATGTGCACTGGAAACTGCGAAGAGTCCGTATTTAATTGTAAATCCTGATAACTATGTAATGCTATGCTGAACAATATCACTTCGAATGCTGACGTTGAAGGGATTTTCCCAAGCGAGATTCTCCTAAAACTTTGGCAAAAGATCTCTATGTATATTATTTAGAATTAAATAAATGAAACAATGTATATAAAAATAATTAAAAGTAAGAATATGTACACATTAAATTTAAGTTTGTATTGTATATATGGACCAAAAAATGAAACGGAAGGAGCACATAAATCCAATTGTGAATAAAATTGGAAAAACATTAGGTTACTACAAGTACACAAATAATATTTTAATCACCATAACACATATACACTCAGTAATAATAATACTCATAGTCAGAGAATACAAACATAAATAAATAATAGTGTAAATATACCAAAATTCAATAAAACAGCCACACAAGCCTAGGTATTAAGTACTTAAATGCAAGTAAATATAAGAATCCATAATAATTATATTAGGTATATTTAAAAATGATATAAAATATTTGAGCAATTAAAATAATGTACATATACTCGTATATGTAATTCAAAAATCATTTTACCATGTTATAAATGTTCTTATTTCTATATTAATTATTATCTTTTATATTAATAACTGTTTCAATTAAAGATGTGCTTGTACACCTGTTCCTATTTCATATACACAAGTTCTTAACTTTGATGGGACAGAAACAACAATAAAACAAATAATCAACTTAATACTGTAAAATAATATATGTGAAATATTTTTTTTTTTATTTGTACCGCAAATACATACTTTTTTTTGTTTCTAAATAAGTTACATCTTATTACATTCTAAGCATTCCATTATACTAACCATAATATGAGCCAATAGTTCGAGTTTATGGGAGGAGTATTTATAAGCCAAATTATAAGTTTTTATTAAACAGAAACCATTTGAAACGAGTAGGCAGTGAATGCTACAATAGATCGCTGTCCAAATTCAAGGATTTGACTTCCTTCTTAAACTGCTCGTATTTTCTTAAGTTTCTTTCTTGAAATTTGTTTTGTGACAACAATGTATTGTACCTACGATTTAACTCCCAAGTATGTATAGTGATGTTGTGCGATAGCGATTCTTAAATTTTGTATTTTTATTTGCCCCTTTGTTCTATATCAATTACTAATACTGATATATAAAAACAAAATTATTGAATAATTTTAATTGAATTTGTTTTTCGAATCAGTAAAACGTTTTCTATACAATAGTAGCACGATGCACTTGACTGAGCGGTGCATCTCGTTTTGTTTTAATTATTTAAATCTCGCTAAATCGCAATCAATCGCGTCCTTGTAATCCGGCGCTTCGGATACCAACAATACGATATGAGTCAGAAGTCTGATCAGCGCACGTTACGCAAGTAGCCGGAGCCGGCATGACTCTCCCGACTTGTGACCTTTCCATTATTACACTGCTGACAGAATACACTTCGCGCATAACGTGTACCGATAGATGGCGCCTAAATGTCGCCCCGTCCCCTTTGGCCCTCGGCGCTCCTACCCGCCGCCGCTAGACGGGCAGCTGCTACCGCGTGTCTGTCTGTCTGCCCGTCTGCCTGCCCGCCTGCTGGTGCGGCCACCACGCACGCCCCTGCACGCATCGCCGGCCTTCCGTCAATCGCTCACTTTTTGAACCGTCATTTTAAAAGCACTCGAACATCATTACTGACCGTGAAGCAAAAAAATTGCGGCACTTTTATTTAATTTTTCATGTCAACAGGGCTGCGATATCGGTGACAGATTCGTCAGAAATCAGTCGACTCCCAACATCTTTTTTAAAAAAATATTTAATATTGCACGCCTTGATTTGGGCTTTACGTCATAAAAAAGCGTAGCAGTCTAAGTACATAGGAATAACATGACAAAAAATGAAATAATAAATACAAAAAGTCATAAGAAAATACAATAAGTAATATTTAGAAAGTAGTAATAAGTAAAAGAAAATACAGGATGTAAACAATCATACAAAAGAAGAAAGTGATTAAAAATTTTTTTTAAAAATTAACAAGATAAATACGACAAATAGTAAATTTCAAACGTGTAAATAGGAAATCTACAGAATAAAGGATGAGTAGATTTATCTTTTGAATGTGTGTATGTAATCCGAGCATTAAATATATCAACTGAACTGTGTTGAAATATGCATCATACAATGTACATACATGCTTCAGAAGTTTGGGGTGAGAGCGAATCATCAATACTGGATGCGTGCATCAAAATCATATTGAAAACAGTTTCGACTACCCCACTGTACAATTTTTTCAACATTTTGATGTCCCAACGTTAAATATATTTTACAAAAGAACATCACTTCACCACATGTACAAAGATAATTTCATCCACAAAATCCATTCTCCAAATTGTATTAGACACTTAGACAGCACTCAAGAAGAAGTAGAAATAATATAAACTTACCGTTGTTGCAGACAACCACGGCCCAGTTGCACTTTACACTTTATGAGTTAAATATTGTAATGAATTGGATTCTCAAATCAAGCTAGAAACATTAATAGATTCATGTTATAAATTTACATTCCTATTATTATTGCGAACTAAACTAACTTGTAATTCTTTTGACTTGCAATGCATATAAATGGAGTTAAATTATAATTGTGCATGTTGTTATTGTACACAACCTGATAGACTAACATATTTTGTAATATAGGATGTGAATTCCCCTCCAAAGCACGATTTAAAAGTCTTTTTGGGGGGGGGTAATAAATTATATTGCTATAATAATGGTATACAATAAGATTTTTTTAACAAACAGACCGTCAACAGGTCATTGTTAAGCCTGATAAACGGTCCTTGAAGACATTATAGTACAAAGTATAAATATTTTATGAACATTTTGAATATGTTATGATAAATTCATAATAAACGATGCCTTGATGATAAAATAAATTGTAAATGTTATTCGGAACAAAAAAAAGACTGTTGCAATTGCGCGGATCCAAATGTCAGCACCGTGCGGGTGATTTTTTGCCTCATCTTCTAGATCCGATATTAATTTTTTAACTGCAATTTTTTTTTAATATGGGGCACACCATATAGGAAGGTTTTGAGTATGTTAACGTATGAAATATTTTAGCTGGAAACTCTTCTCCAAAGGTGACAATAAATAATTGGTAATGATAATCTTATTTAATCCCATCTCTGCAAGCTCTAATAGTGCGTGTAATTACGCTTGTAGCCTGGCGTGAATTGCGTAATTTGGCGTGTTAACTCGCTCATGATATTTAAATAATGAAAACGGTTATGATTTTTTTATTTTTACAGAAACAGAATTAGACTGGTCGACGAACTGGACCGGAATATAAATCACGACAGTTTTTTTTACAAAAGTTTTATCGGAATCTGATATATGAACTATGGTAGTTATTCTTTCCACAGTATTTTTATCGAAATGTATTCCATTTATTAGGGTTGCACTAAGATAATAACAATTTGAATAAAGCATGGTTAATAGGCCTCGCGTTCTCGCATTGATTACATAACTTCTTCTAAAGTTTCTGTACATTCCCAACGAACGTCTTCTCAAAACAATTGTAAAATATATCTTAAATTCGCTTTAATTTTGCTAGAAATAGAATGGAAGCAACAGTAGTTCAGCTTGGGGTCCGAGATAAATTTTCCACGATTTGTCTGAGACGAAACTTCCTTTTATTCAAAAATATTATCAAAGAGAGGGGTAATTAACCGCTAAACCGGGAAAACGCGCAGTGACTGGAAACAATATGGAAGATGAGGTAATTTGTAATTCGATGCACTGACCAGACTGAAGACACCACTGGCTACTAATGCAACAGCTCTGAACTGCAGTGAAAGCTGGAGGAGAATCGTCAAGGATAACAACAGTTCATAATCACGACGTTCAGGAAAAAAAAACTTATTGCAGAAGAAGATTGTTACTTAGAATTAGTGGCATTTGATTCGTTAGGAGCAGTGGCGTTACTTAAAAAATCGGGGCCCCCCATGCTTCTTTTTTACTACAGATGCGAGCACGGAATACATGCAGCATCAATAATAGTCTTACTATTTTCAAAGAAAGAGCTGTACGCTTGTGCTATGTAAATAGGATTAACTTGCTGGACTCCTGAAGTGAACTCCACCTAAGGACCGCCAGGCGTGAGTCTTAACCACTAGACCATCAAGCTACTTGCCAACTTATTACTTATGGATATTAGTATATCGAAAGCCAAAAGGGCGTTAGTGATTATTTCGTACTTTACAGGAGAGCCAAATAATGTTTGGTCAATATTTATTTTATTATTAAACGATTCCCATATGTACTTTGGGTTAACAAATATGAAAATCGTTTTATAATAAAAGAAACATTGACAAAATCAGATTGACATAACTTTATTTTGCTCTCCTGTAAAGTTCGAAATAATCACTACCGCCCTTTTGGCTTTCTACCCTCGATATTATTCTTATTTTCTATAATAAATCCGATTTCATTTTAAAAAATAGTCCAGGCTTCATTTTGCAGTTATTTTCTTTGTACCTAACTAACTAACTAACCATCACGCTGTTTCCCCGCAGGGGTAGCAGAGAGGATAGAACGCTATATTCCTGTATCCTGGCGTACCACTTTTGTTTCGGCCACATTAATTCATCTTCTCTTGCACGCTCTACGGATGTTGAGGCTTTTAACAGGGCCATCCTCCAACACTATTGTAGTATCTGATCATGCCAGGTCTTTCTCGGACGCCCTCTATTCCTGGTGCCTTCGACACTCGACCCATATATTTGCTTATCCATTCTTTCCTCGCTCATACGTTCTACATGACCAAACCATCCCTAACACGACATTTTAGTGGGGATTGCTGTATATATTGATAAATACAAAATTTACGTGTTAACATACGTGAAAAATGATTTTCAATTTTATAAATATGTCGCCGATCAGCATTAAAAAATATTAGCACTGGGAATCGATACTCCCAAATGTATTGAGATCGCGTAACTTATAGGCCCCTATACCGTGGGACCTGGTGCACCGCATTGGCTGCACGGGGTTAACCAATTGTAAATGTGTGCCCACTCTAAATATGTGAAAAATATAACCGTATCGCTGCTGCTGCCCCCACAAAGTAGGCTGGCTGGCGCTAATAACGTCAGCTGGAGCGCCACCGGGACGCCCCGTTCACAGCCAGCGGTTACCAAATAATGTTTATATTATTTTTTTACAAAGAGGTGATTTTTTTATATATATCATCTTTACTCTCGGTTTATGGGACTAATTTCGTGAAAGCGACGACGGAAACGCAACAGGAAACGGAAATTAAATATATCTAATTCGATAAATTAGGGTAATGTTGAATTCAGATTTGTAATATCTCAGGTTAACTTTGATTAAAAAATACTCTTTCACAAAAATAATATGCAACATATATTTTATACATTTATATAAACGCTATTATTCTAAAACACTTCGAAACAATCTAGACTCTAGACCGTTGCAGCCACATTTTTTTTTCCAGGTAATAATAGGTATAAATGGAATTTATTTTAATAAAAAATTATAAATAAATTTGATTATTCAAAAACGTTAAACACTTCAATATCTATTCAAATATCAATGTAATCTCTCAAAAAATATAAATGTAGTCAAAAAAATTATCATTAACTCTCACAACAGAATATATTTTAAAATATCATAATATAACCCCTCAAAAAAAAATTCTGACAACAGAAAATTATCGAATTCCTTTTGGTTTTTTTTTAAATTGTCTAAAGTTTGATTTCTTTCATTTAGATCTTTATCACACCTAATTATAGGTCGACCACAATCAAAAGACCATTCCCTAGCTTTGTCCGGTAAGAAGAAAGCGGGGGAAAGTTGCCTGGAAAGCCTGTATTACAAGCCTCAATATGATATTCTAAATAAATACATATTTTTTAGTTTAAAAAAGGTTACTTACTTACTAGAAAAACTTTTTTTGTGTTTTTTTGCATCGTAACAACACACATATTTTTGCGCACATTCTTTTGAATGCGGTCTAGCTATAATACCTTTACCGACACCATTCAAGACTTTTACTTTTCAAAGCAAGTAAACACTTTATGGCTTGACATTATATCAAAATTTAAAATAAAATTAAATACTTAAACCTCTTTTTACTATAGTAGTAACTAGTTTCGGTTGGTCTCAACCTTTGTCGGGACAATATAATATATACTATTCTAAGTGCAGACAATTACATAGGGAAATAACATCAGCGAGGGACAGAATTTCAACTAGGTGGGGGGGAAGAAAGGGGAAGGAAAAAGCGAAGAGAGAGAGATCAACTTTAAAATCGGCTATTAGATACATTTATTTGTTTATTTATTATTTGGCTATTATTATTGATAGCTTTATTAATTTCTTATGCTTCCGATTGAAAATTCGCAAACCTATTCCGTTTTTGTGTAAAATTGACGGCCCTGGATTGTTATCAAATGAAAAATCAACTCACATATAAAATAATTTGTGCAAAGTTGAAATATATACAACTTCCAAAAGTTTGATATATGTGATAGTCTGTCATGGGTGGAATTGGTGTGAAGTGATCACTTAACTTTAAAGGGGAATACCTACTTAGATATTTCAAAAATATCAATTTTTTAATTTTCTTAAAGCTTGCGGTATTAAGAATGTCTGGTGAAAATTTCAAGCAAAAATTCAAAAAAATAACAAAGTTATAGCTGAGAATAGTGGCATCTCTTTGTTGATTACGCGCCGCGCAACACACAGGTAGTTGCCAGTCGGACTCTTTCATATTAGGCCCTTACATATGAAATTGACGTTTTGCCGTACTGGCAAATTTGATCTCAAATATCTTCTCTTTGGTTAGGAATTCCAAATCCAAATTTATACAGCTATTTACTCATGTATTTGTGTTTTGAAAATTATAATTCATTTGTTTTTTCCTCAATTGTTTTTTTCTTTGCGTCACTCAGTTTACAAAATGAAAAACTTGAAATATCGCGTTATTTACGAGTACGAGTTCCACCGTGGCACCAGTGCTGCAGAAACGGCTCGAAGGATTAATGACGTGTATGGCGACGGTGCCGCAAAAGAAAACACAGTGCGTTTTTGGTTCCAACGTTTTCGTTCTGGAAATTTCGACCTGCAGAACAAGCCCCGTGGACGGCCTGAGACCAAAGTTGATAATGAAGAATTGAAGGCTATTGTGGAAGCGGAATCCATCGCAAACCACATCCGAGTTAGCTACAGGCTGCGGTGTTAGTGATAAAACTGTTTTAATCCACTTGAAGCAAATTGGTAAGGTGAAAAAGCTTGAAAGGTGGGTACCTCACGAATTGAGTGAAACAAATCAACAAACGCGCGTTGACTGCTGCGTTGCATTACTCAACCGGCACAATAATGAAGGGATTTTAAATCTAATCATTACCTGTGATGAAAAGTGGATCCTGTACGATAATCGGAAGCGCTCATCGCAATGACTGAACCCTGCCGAACCAGCCAAACCATGCCCCAAGCGAAAATTGACTTTACTAGTTACTTAAAGTTACTTGTGAGCGTTTGGTGGACTAGTGCTGGTGTCGTTCACTATAGCTTTCTTAAATCTGGCCAGACGATTACGGCAGATGTCTATTGTCAGCAACTGCAAACCATGATGGAAAAGCTAGCTGCTAAACAACCGAGGCTGGTTAATCGCTTTAGGCCACTGCTGCTTCATGATAACGCTAGACCACACACTGCACAACAGAAGGCTACCAAATTAGAGGAGCTTCAATTGGAATGTCTAAGACATCCACCGTACTCTCCGGGCCTTGCCCCAACAGATTACCATTTTTTTTCGAAATTTGGATAACTTATTGCAAAGGAAAAAATTCAACTCCGATGGGGCAGTCCAAACCGCCTTCAAAGATTTTATTGATTCCCGTCCGAATGGTTTTTTTAGTAAAGGGATCGATGAACTACCTATGAGATGGCAAAAGTGCATAGATAGCAATGGTACATACTTTGATTAAATAAATATATTATAATAAAAAAAAAATCGGCTTTATGTTCCTCCCATACTAAACGCCAATTTCATATGTAAGGACCTAATAATAGAAACGTAAGACCTGCATGTTTGTGAATAGTGTTTGATGATATGGGAATTCTAAGCAAACTGAAGGACTTATATAATGGACCTGGAATCGATGATTTTATGTAAGTTGAAAGATTTCGCGATTTATTCAATGCCCTATTTTCAAACGCGTTTTACTTGAAACCATGTTTTGAAAATCGGTGACCAAAATATTTCGGCAACACTAAACCAATCAACTTGAAATTTCTAGTGGTTATTCTATACATAGTTATCTAGACTTTGTAGTAGTATTTTTTAAGTGACTTAGTTTTTTTTTATCGCATAATGAACTCGAATTTTTCCCTAAAACACGCTATTTTAAATTCAAACGCCCGTCATTTTGTCAAAAATATATATTATATTTTCAAAAACCCCTACGTCAAAGTCTAAAATATGGTGTCAGTTGTGATAATCTTTTTGGTTTATTATTACAGATGAAATGGGAGTGGTCACTGCGAAGGACGTTTTTTTCGGCAGTTGATAGAATCCAAGAATTTTCCGCCGATGTTGAATATTTTTTTATAAAAAAAAATTTAACATATTTTTTAAAGTATGTACTTTTATGTAGAAATGATGCCAATACTATAATTTATTCAGGTTTTCTTTAAAAAATTCACAAAAATTGTATTTTTTCGCGCTTCGTAGGTAGGTATTCCCCTTTAACTCAACCAGCCTTACGATGGGTCGTAAGCAATAGAATTACCCAAAAAAAATTTCATACCTACTTTACCATAAAAAAAATAGCTACGTCTCTACGAGATATCTATAATATATCTTGGTTTAATGTTAGTTTGATTGTATTTTCAAGTCAGGATATCTATTTGCAATAGTCAATAATACATGACAAATTTTATCCACAGATGTTGGTAGGAAAAATAAACTCACATATAAAATAAGTTATGCAAGGTTGACTTTAAATACAACTTCCAAAAGTTTGATAGATGTGATAGCCTGTCATGGATAAAATTGGTGTAAAGTGATCACTTCACTTTAACTTAACCAGCCGTACGATAGGTCGTAAGCAATATACATAATTACCCAAAAAAGACTTCCATACCTACTTTCCCATATAGAAAATAGCTTCGTAGAGACGAAGCATCTATAATATATCTTTTTTAATATTAGTTTTATTGTATTTGCAAGTCAATTTTACAAAGGTAAATAAATTAGTAAAGGAAAAGTTGGCGTGCTACGTGCTTTTAGGAAAATTTGAGGAATACCCAGAAGTTTCCAATGGGCAGACACATTTCTGCGTATCAATGAAGACGTCGAGAAAGCGATGCAACGGTGTGATACGTAACAGACGATGAAGACGATAAGGCGAGTGTTATGGTTGCCGACCGCCGCCTCGTGCCGTGGTCTGTTTATTGTAAAGCCCATCCGGGTGCCGCCATTTTTATGCTAAGCTCTGTTTACACTGCATTCCGTGTGGGAACATCGTCGTGTTTTATCGTGTAAACACGGCTTTACCCGGCGCCAATGAAATGTTCACGCAAAAGGAGTGACGTTACATTTTTCAACGCTGGGGTTGGCTTATATCAATTTTCGACAGCTGTTACTATATTTGTATGAATATTTACATAAAATATATTTTTTATACAACCACCCACACATACAAGCGTGTACAGTCAGTATATTGAAGCACGAGATTGATTTTTTTTAAAGGTGACAATAAATATTAGTTTGCCGCTGATACATATATTAGCCACGTACAATAATTACTAATTTATTATTATTATTATGAGATTTTTATTTGTGTGATATGGTTTCATTTTTCTCTCTTTTTACTAAGTTCATATTTTAACTTCACCTGTTTGTCTGGACGGGATCTTATAATCGATAATTCACCCGCTTCTCAATGTCCAATCCAGCTGAAATTTTGAATACAGAAAAATCTCAACGACAATACATCAATTATCAGATTCACTGTAATTATAATTAATTAATCAAATCTTCAAAAAC
This sequence comes from Agrypnia vestita, assembly GCA_016648135.1. NCBI lineage: Eukaryota > Metazoa > Arthropoda > Insecta > Trichoptera > Phryganeidae > Agrypnia > Agrypnia vestita. Next base: position 109,090 of record JADDOH010025018.1, on the reverse strand, counting down.
ATCAAAATAATTTTGTGGTGACATTATTAATTTAATTAATAAAAATGAACTTTGTGTTGTTGAATTATGTATGTACAATTTTATGTTGAAAAATATCAACATCTTTCAGAGCCCATGGCCCCTTCGTCAGGGTACGATTGTATACCAACAAATTAAATTCAAAAATCGAAGTATAAATCCTTGAAATTATTTTTTTTTTGTTACTTTATTATCTTTGTAACTTTTTTATCCTCTCCTATATATTTATTTTTATTTTGTTATTGTCTATATTTATATTTTTAATTTTTAGTACTTATACGTTGTACCCTGATGAAGGTAACATTGGCCCGAAACATGTTGGTATTTTCAAAAAATGTGTGGTGTTAACAAAGTAAGTATATTATTATTGATTATACTAATAATGTCACTACAAAATTATTTTGCTATAATTTAAAAAGATAATAATCACAATTCCAACAACGGTTTGTCTCATCTCTACTTTTTTCTAATAATTAAATAAATATATTTTATTGTTTTCTGCTCCCTTTATCGTCCACACATCATACACTCACTTTTTATCTTTTAACACAAAAAACCGTCCAATGCAATCTATAAACTAGACCAAATACACAGATCACAGTGAAATTATTTTCAAATCAACAATGAACCACGCCACCAAAATTCAGCCGGCTATTTATTCGTAATGATGAGAAAAAACAATTTAAAATGCACATCTGCAACGCGCATAATATACGAGTCATGATTTTATTATATGAACAAGGACAGAGGACCTCAGATCCTGAAAGACTCATGAGTCATAACAAGTCGTGACGGGCCGTCGTCATGCTCCCCGCATGTCCTGATTTTACTGTATTTTTTGTTCTCTTCTGTCGGCGGCGACATGATACGCTCAACACACAATCAGCAAGAGCGAAATTAATAATATATTATCTCGATTTAATGATGTTTTGTTCACTTACAATGTCAAGTGTTGGTATGTTAAGTACGTTATTAATTGCATAGCTTATTTATTCACTAATACATTTGAATCCGTTACGTCACTAGGCAATATAAAGTACAAAGAAGCCTATGCGCGCTCACGCTTCCCTGATATATTATTATGATTATTATATTTTAATTGGATATGAGTAGAACAAATAGGTATGTGAAAAACAAAAAGATTAAGCCAATTACCTTTTACCAATGAATCCACTACATCATCAGGGACTAGTGAAAATAGTACCTAGTTACGCGATGGTAAAGATCTTTTCATATAAGCTTGCAATTGAGTTAGTGTATGAGTAGTTTTTGCGAATACGCCCCTCGCGTTTCCGTAAACTTATCACAACGAAACAATGCTACGCGCACTGTACCTACACTAACTCAAAAGCAAGCTTATATGAAAAGACCTATAGAAGCAGAAAGAATTGCACGCAATCGAGTGTTGTTCAGGACTCTCAAAGTTCCAACAGTTTCGCAATAGTTCTAGAACACGGGTCTCATATAGAAGCAACCTTAAAAAGGCGTTTTACCAGAGACAAGCCCAGAGTGAGTACTTACGTACGATCTTGAGCAGAACGAACTTACTATAGACAAAAATGCAGCGAATAAAAGACGTACCTGTGTGGAATATTCTAGTGACAATCAGTGTGACTTATATAACAGTGCTCCAATTAAATTTGTGTAATAAATAACAGTTTTCATTGTTTTTAGTGTTCCATTTGCCTCCCACTGCCGCTCGCCCGATCGCCCACACCTTTTCGACTTGGATCGTTGGAGGACAAACTGCGGTAAAAATACACGAGGCATGTTGTGACTTTGTTTTCCTCAGGGTCCTAGACTGCAGCTGAGAAAAAATGTTACATCATCAGGTATAGATAATACCATAACCTGATGATGAGACTGCTCCTGTCTCCGGACTGCTCCTCTCGAAACTACTGTAGTAATTTAATAAATCATATTGTGTTTGTATTACAAAGTAAAATAAAACACATTTTAAATTATAGCCATCCACTTTACGTAAATATTGAAAGTTTCAATGCTCTAGCTAGTCGGGAAGTTGGTGAAGAATTAATTACAAGATTCCACCACAACTAACAGACAGAGTTAAATAAAAGCATGTAAAAAGAAAACATTATCAGTGTTCTATATATTTTTAGATACTCCTAATATTTATTAATACCAATGTATTTAAACAATTAAGTAAGTAGGCTGCCGAGATGAGTTTTCTAAGGGGGTAGCGGGAGTCAAACGGGCGAGAAGTTCCAACATACGGCACACATAAATCACAATCATTCGCTCGACATGCCCAAACCACTTAAACGACCCTTTTTCAATTCTTTGAATTATGCTAAAATCAGCTTTACACTTATTCCTAATATCTTAATTCTTTACCCTATCATAAACGAATTGGACACACATACGTCTAAGGGATCTCATCCCCACTGCATTCAGTCTACTTTCGCTCCTCTTCTGCCAGCTCCAGGTTTCATTTTCATACATCAGTGTTGGTAGGTACCAGAATTCCATGTACCGCATTATGTACCGTTAGTCTTGTCTCGGTAGACATATTTCTATTAGAAATTATTTCATTCAAAGTACCGTTCACCCTATTCCCCGCAGTCACTCTCCTCTTGATATCTTTCTCAACCTTCCCTCTTGTATCGAACATACTTCCCAAGTACACAAAAATAACAATAAATGCATCTCTCTTGCACAGCGTACAAGAGAAACGCTCTTTAATATAATGGAGATCCTTGAGTGTACACGTATACCAAGCCAAATACAAAGATTGTTGTAAAATTTCGGAAGGAAATGAATGATCAATGGTATCGAAGAATTAAAGTCATTTACCAATACTGAAATCAATTACTGAGTGTAAGTGTAAGATAAACAAATTTTGCTTCCAGATTCCCTGTCTTGTGCCGCTTCGTTACTAGCTGAAAAGACTTACCTTGCGGATAATAAGAGTAAAATTAGTGGACTGAGGGATTAGTGTAACTTCGGCAGTAGAAATAAAGTACATAGTCAAACTTCGGCAGTAGTAATAAAACCGGCTGCACATCGGATTGTATCGATGCTTGGTAACTATTTTTTTCTAATTCGACGGGCAAACCGTCGGTATTAGACAACACTTTTATCTCGATTACCAATCTCGATACAATCGCATACAAATCTCGAAAAACTGAACCACGTATAAGCGGTTAGGCATAGGTTGGGCAAAATTGCGATACATAATAGTGGGTCGCCATAGACTATCACTGGGACAAACTGAAAAAAATACTGAAAATTTTGTTTTTTAATAAAATTGTCTCCTAAAATATCAGGTAGAAAGAGCTGTGCATTGACTAAACCCAGTAATATTAAGACATGATTTAAAGAATATCTAGAATTTCTCAAACATCTAAAAAATAATGCGAGTCTGTAGACTGAATAATATTTGTCGAAAAATGTAAGTACCTCTTCCTATCCTGTGTAAAATGTTATTGTATATTGACTGACGCCGCGTACTCAGTTATACTAACAGAATCAAGAATGACAGTGTTTTTCTTTGTCGCCCGTTTTTCCTTTAACCATCCGATATAAAATGTTGGTCTGCAGTGCAACATTCACTCATGTTCCCGTTATTTATGATTTCGCATCCTCGGTCGGCAGATCTTCTCGCCCGACTCGAGAACACGAGAATCGCCTCTCTGGACGTTGAGCAAGCAAATTATCTGCGGCTTCAATCTGTGTAAAGTGGACCGTTAATGGTATTCTGCATTCACTTTGGATTCTCTTCACCTCTCGACAGCTTTGGCCTTTTCAATACTTCACTGCGCAATCCTCACGTGCGTGCCCAAGGACTCGGCTCGAATTACTAATCTTGTCTCGACCTCGAGCCCACTCAGTGCACTAATCCACGGATTTTTTTTATTTATGTGTTTCTTTTTTTTAATGCAATAACCAGACAACAGAGAATCTGGAAGTTTGGAAAAGGAATGTAGCCACAAGTATCGAGAAGAAAGTAAAAGCAAGGAAGTGCAGTAGGCGTGACATGTAACGAGAGAAGATATATAAGCGCCTGATACAAAAATCAACAGGGGCAACAGAATCAAGACTGAAGGGATGACCAAGATGGGAATAGGTAGAAAAGACCGAAAGGGCATGGGTAAATAATATAAGTAAGATAATTCACCCCGACGGGTAAGATACCCCACTCAATTGTCTCCCGTCCAAATATAGCATTGTTAGGTTTACAGTGAAGTTAGCTACACGTCAGTACGCCGTGAATGTTTGAATGAGTTCGCATGCAGATGCATATAGCGTATAGGGGTGAGAAATATATACTTTTGGCAAGTTTTCTTATGTTTTTGGTCGTACATTCATTTCATGTTTCTTAGTAATAACATTTCAACTACTATTTGTAATGTATGAAAATATAATTACTTCAATAATTCAATATATGAATAATAATAATAATAATTGTTATTATGACATAGCCTATGATTCATTATGACATTTGGTCAAGTACGTTAATTTAGTGTTTTGATAATAATAATTTCGAAAGGGCGTATACCCCATAGGTCACGGATAATACGGCCTTTCGAATACTCATTCTTTTAGCTGATATCTTTATTTATATGTTATATTTTTTATATGTTATATGTGAGAAAATTTACGAAACAATTTGCCTCGTATGCACAGTTTACACATACTAATTCGATTGTCTTTCTTAAACGGAAAGAGGTATACTTGTGACGACCAGGACCATCGTAGCCCCACACGAGTCAAATGCATACGGTTAGACTCGCGACGGCACTTGATCGCCACAGATCTTTGCATGGATCGTAAGGAGGTTATCAAAAGGACTGTCTGTACTTCGTTCAAATGGTCCTATAATATTTAGTGTTCAATTCGAACCTGTTTTAAAATGCACACTCTACGAGAGAATAACTATATATATTTAACCACATCATAAATATTATCATATTTCAAGAAGATCTTTGAAACTGAGCGTTAATGAAGTTCAAACATCGGTTATTCTTATAATTCAGACCTTTCTGTATATCGTGTTCAAAAATTGATCCAATTTTAGCTCTTACACTGGATTCGAGAATATTTGTAGAGTATACAAAAATGGTCTCTGTGACCTTCCATTCATTGAACTCTAGGTTCAATCGGGACTTGTCACAAAATTTATTCGACCAATCTTTTTTCATTTAAGTATTTCTTTACATCTCGTACAATATACTGTACACACGATTAATATTCAGAATTTAAAAAAAAATTAAAAAGTTTCCAAATCAATTTTTTTTTCAATTTAAAAATTTTAAGTTTCAAGAACTTTCAAAAAAATTATAAGGGAATTTTGTAAATAGAGTGTCTTGATTTTGGAATATACGGCGTTCAATAAATGTTACCAGTTACTTGACACATATTTTTTTTTAATTAAAATTAAAACTAACTAACTAAACATCACGCCGTTTCCCCGCAGGGATAGGCAGATAGGATAGAACGCCATATTCCGTACGCTATTAAATGAATACTATACAAAATATATTGCTATATTGCTTTTATATTTCTATATTGCTTTTGCTATATTGCAGTATTAATTTAATGCCGTATTCCATACGCCATTAAATTAATACTCTATAAAATATGATGTAGGTAATCCTTCATCTTATTTACACCCATTTAGCATTCTAACGTCTTCAGTTGTATTTTTATTTTAATTACTCCTTTTCAGACTGTAGTTTTCATGCTTATTTTTATAAAATCTGGTAAGATTCTTCTGAGCTAGTCTGCCATGTTTACGCGACCACTCTGATCGACGTTTCGGAACCCATTACAGAGTTCATTATCAGTTATGTGTTCCTGTTGTCTGCCAACCCTAGTACATGGGTAGTTATGTATATATATTGTGATTTTGCATGTATAATGAAATGATTACTATGGTATAATGTAATGATTAATATTATACTAAAGATCAGCGGTATCAAGAGTAGCCAAGTGGGAATGACATTGTCTTCCCGAGGGTCCCGGGGTCGATTCCCGGTGAGGTCACGGTATGTCTATGTAATTTCTTTCACTATAGTAATTGGAACATGTGAGCCTGTTGTAGTGTTAATTTTTTTAGAAATAAAGATGTCTCATAAACACATTCTTACTGTTTTATAATATGTATCTGTTTATAACAGCTTATATAATTACAATTATTAGTTAAACGATTACACATAATTCTGAATGCTAATAAAGCGGCCGAACAATGTGAACACTTTACCAAACAAGGCGATGAACAAATAACAGTGAATATGCATTATAAGCTCATTAAGCAATCATCAGTGGCGTCTAGCAGGCGCACCCCGGCCCCGGGCGCTGGCCACCGCCACTGCTCTTGTCACACAAATAATTACGCATAAATTGCTTTGTTTTAAGACATACTCGCACGTACTCCGATGCGAGGCGGACTCTAATGGTTGCGTTATCAGAATATACAAAAGAAACAAAATAATCACAATGCACCACCGCGATGCAGTTTTGTCATCCAGCCAATTCACGCGGGTCAAATTTTTTTTTATATTATTATTTTATATTTTAAAGAGCATTCTTAATCTTTTCGTATTTGTATTTGATGCGTTTAATATTAGAATATTAAAAGAAAACAAAAATTTGGTACACAAACACCCCTCTTTTGTAAATATAATACTAGTGCAGCTGAAAACCTGTTTCGTAGGAATAAAATATTTTTATCTGCATAATAAAAAAATCTTCAAAATCTAAAATCATTCAAAAATTAACTAAAAAAAATATGTAAATCAAACTTCCATTCATTTCCAGCACCTAATGAATTTCAATTTTTACTTCATTTATAGGTATCTATATATATATTTTTTTTTTTTAAATTGAGAATACGTATAGCACTATTTATATTTTGTGATGTAACGTCTTACCTACTGACATGTAAACGCTGAATGTAATAAACAAGTAAAAAGAAAATAATAATACTGGTTATGATATAGTAACTATGTAACTATAAAATACTCAATAATAATCATAAAAAGTGTATTATATTATATCATATTCAAATGTTCACAAAATAATCAAACTTATACTTTAATGTCATTATAGGACCATCTATTAGGGTCATTTATGACCTTTTGACGGTCTGTATGTTAAAAAAATAAAATATAATACTAATAAATACAGCAAAAGTAGAAGTAAACTATGTAACACTTTTATTAAAATAATAATTTACTTAAGATTCTTCTCCTGTTTTCATACGCGTGTTCTAATTTGATTGGATAGTATATCGAAAAAAAATGTATGTAATTTAAATAAAAAACGTTATGTACTTATAAAATATAATGAATAAATAAAATAAAATGAGAATCATACGAAGATAGGAGTATCTACGAGCATAGTAATAAAACATAAAATAAACACACACAAAAAAATAATACTGGAAATCATAATTGAATGATTATGAAAATAGGAGTCTCCAGGAACATATAAAAAAGGAAACAATAAACACAGAAATGCTCCACTCTTCTGTCCTGACCCACAACATTTGCTTCATCTACTTTCATACATATTCTAATACACATCCTGTTAATGCTTTTTACAGGGACGTCCTAGAAATATTTGCTTTATTTGAAATATTATAGAAATATATTTATAAATATCATGCCAGGCCTTTCGCGGACGCCCTGTGTTCCTGTTGCCTTCCACACTTGCCTCGTATATTTTCTTTACCACCCTCTTCTCGCTCTACATCACCAAACCTTTTCAAAATTTATTTTTTTGTTGTATCAAGTACGCTACAGCCAGTATTAAGTTCACTCCCAATTTTTTCAGTCTTCACTGTGTCGTACGTATATTTTGAACACATGCCCCCAAGAGACCGCATTGAGGCTAATTTCGTCATTTTGACAAATAAAAACCCAAATAATTTGTTACCCTAATAATTCGTAACTAAAAATGAAACCACACGTTGTAGACCGATTTATCATTCTCATATTACGTCCAGTTATTAGTCATACTTTGTAAGAAAAGATTTATTGCCAAAGAAGTCAATTTAGTTCAAACTTAAAGTCTAGCCACAATTGAACGGAGAATATCCTTTAGTTTCAATTTGTTTGCCGCTTTTGAAAGATCGTAACTGTTTTCACAAATCTAATTTGTTGTTTTAGCTGTTTTCATTTGTTATATGGAAAGATAGCTGAAACTTATATCATTCTAACACAACAATATTATTTTATTTTATCAATTAAAAATGCGTGGTCGTATATACACAACTATTATTATGTGAATTACACATTCTCTCACATCTTGCTTTACATTAAAAGTCTGTTAACAATATGAACCTTCCACTTTTACACAGACTCTAGTTGTTTTTTGATAAAAACTTAAAAGATATTTATAATTTATACAGTTTATGTAAAATTTAAGAATTAGGTTAATTAGTAAAATATGCCCTGTTTTTTTAAAGCCAACTTTGACGATATCCGAACACGTCTGGCGACAGCTAGTACAGTCGTTGACTTTAGACAAAGCAATGTTTGACCAAGGTCAAAGCAATATTAGACATGATATTATAAATGAAAAAAGCGGAGACTGACGACTGTTGTTCTTGATTAATAAGGATAAAACAGCTGTTTTAGCATTGCCAGGAGTCACACAAGGAATAGGGTACTTAAATAGGTTTGAAATAAAATAAAATTAAAATAAAATAAAATAAATTAAATACATCATTGAGTGTCACATCACGGTCACACTTTTAGCCCTCGAACACCACTGCATACAGGAACGTATGTGTTGGGGCCCAGATGAATAACTTTGAGGATATGGCAAGATTGGTGGGATTCTGCGACACAGGGAGATGGACTCACACCTTCCTCTCCTTTTTTGCAGTTCATAATCGACGGACAGGGGATGTTCCGGCGTTGGACCACTACGCGATGCAGATGGACTCGGGTCACGGTGAGTTCAGAAGTTTGACTTGGGATTGGCTAGTAAACCGCAGCCGCGTGAGGCAAACACCGGAGCACATTTTGAGAGAATGCGCTATCTTGAGCGATGCACAGGAGGTAATGTTTAGTGGGGTCACGCTGAGGGGGGTAGGCATCCTGCCGAAAACTTCGACCTCAATCGTGGGCTGAACAATTTGTTCTATTTTAGAGCTTTCATTCGCTGAGGGGGTATCTCACATTTGGAAATTCTCAGAGGGCCTCCCCTTGAGGGTGACTGCTGTGCTCATTTCACTTTTCTTCTTCCTTCGTCCTTTCCGTGTTTGTGATTTGCTTTTATTTTCTTTTCCTTGTATTTCTCTGCTTTTGGTTATATTTTGTTATTTACTTGTAATTTTATTTTTTTGTATTACTATTTTGTTTAGTAAAATGTTTTCATAATCCACCCCACAGACAGTAAAGTGCTCAGTGCTCCTCGCTGCGTCGCAGAAGGGCTTTTACGTCATCAGCGATGTAGTGAGTAAATTGCTTTAGAATTAAAACAATGCCAAACTGGGTGGCGAAAGTGTAGGACCGATACGGGAGCTTTTGCTCATAGAAAGGCCTACTTCACTGTATCTTAAAATCAACATTCTGGCATTTAGCGCTTTATTCATTTCCATTATTTAATCGGCCCTTATAATATAGGTTAGGTTATGTTAGGTTTTAGTTTACGGATACGAGAGGGGCGTATCGTAAACTTGACAAACGAAACAATGCGCGTATTACGCACTGTACCCTCACTAACTCAATTGCAAGCTTATATGAAAAGAACCTAAGTCATTCTAATAACCGATAAACCCATATCTAAAAAGTGACGAAAAATGATGTTTGATACCATTAATATTATTAATATTTAAAGCATTAACTTTGTGGTTACACATTATAACAGATTGTTAGTTAACTTTGTAAAAACCACTACCAGATTTTAGGTCTCGAAACCGGTAGGCCTAAAATCTGGTAGTGGTTTTTACAAAGTTAACCTACAATCTGTTATAATGTTTGATACCGTTCATTGAAAACTGAGCACAACACACGGCCGATTCTAACAGTCACTGAACACAATAATGGGTGCCTCGTGTACTTTAAATTTATTTGTAAATTGGCTTTTCAGCCGGCCCTTGCGGCACGTTACGAAGTGGCGAAGATTAGGCCCGCGCGGCCTTTTGATGCGCCCGTTACCGCGTCATAATGGCGGCAGCGCTTCTTCCAGGACATTAAAAAAACGTTGACCTTATTATGGTAGTCATTGTTTAAAATTCAATGTAGCGCTGGTTGCACAATTTGACTAATTAATATTCGTCGTCAGTCTGGGCGCTGCGACTTCGACTCTTTGGACCTCGGCGTGTAATGTGAAATCCACTTCCATAATGGTATTTTAGCTCACTTATATTCAATTAAAACCGAATTACTTAATATTAGTAAACCAATCAAGACGATCATATCGACGGACCCTATGTATACTCTGCAGAATAGAGTCTGCAAAATTAGATTTAATTATTCAACACGATAGTCGCATTCTTTTTCAATTTCTGAAATATCATACGAAGTCGCAGGGGAACATCTTAATTTTACTAGCAAGTAGGTCTTGTAACGAGCTAGTGAACCGCACAAGTATTAATATTAGTTCAAATACTATCAAGAATGCGATGTTTGGGAGAGTGTTGCTTTAAAAGTTATTTGTATTATTATGTGCTTGTTATTTCGTTTCTCACTTTTTTATATATTGTTTATTTTCCTGACTTACCGTTCATTAGCTTAGCGTTTTAGGATTTAAAATTATATTGTAACAACAGTCGATCGTTATTGAGTTCCAGTTAAAATAATTCAAGATATTGTAATGTTATTGAATTTGTGAACTTGTGAATACATATTAAATAATCCATTATATATATAAAATACGTGGTTCAAATATCATATTAATTAATAGAATAGAAATCTGAAATATATAGGTATAGGTACATATATACTTATACGAAGCTATTCATATAAGAAACGTGTATGGAAGTCTATTTTATAGGATAGCCCAGGGCTTGCGACCTGTACGAGCTGGCTTAAGTGATCACACTACAAAATACAACGTTCACAAATTCCATCGTAAAAACATCCATAAATTATCAAATTTTTGAAAGCTGTATAGGTAGCTACATGTTCGAAATCGGAAAACCTTTCAGCTTCGTTTCTGTGAGACTTCTATAATTTATCTTAATTAATAATTATCCCTCTGCGGACGAAATCCAGTAATTGTGTTCTCAGAACATACCTACATATAAAAATATCATTGAATATATATCAATACTAATAATGTAGGTACACTATATTAATCTTATACATAAATATTTAATAATTTATGATATATTCGTGATGAAATGAAATCGTGAGCTCTTTTGATTCCATACCCGCTGTGGTACAGTAGATCTATGTGGTACGTCTATGCGATTTTCAAGAGCATCAATGTTTTTTTGATGTGTTTCGCTGCAGTGATCTGGCCTCGAGGCCTGTTATAATGTGGCTAGTTATATTATCAATGCCTATCATACATTATCTGTTGTAATGAGAGTTGTCCGCAATACTAAGTAGATTTTCGAATGCGAATTAATTGTGTTGTTTGTTTAATTGAATTGCCGCAACACATTTGCATTCCAGCGCCATGGGAGAGTATTAATTATGTTGTCAGAAGTGAATAATGAATGTGCAGTTGCACACTGCACTGTTGCAACACAAATGTGCGAATGCACCGCATCGTCCCACATGGCGGAGCCGCGCGCCGAGGAGAAAGCGATTTCGCTGCTAAGTACAATACGCAAATGCAAAAGAATCTTCGATTCTCCATAAATTTACAAACCCTTTAGAAATTCTCTCGTGAGCAAGCAACGTTGCACTAATGGCCAAATAGGCACCTTGGCGTCTCGCCTAAGGCTTGTACGCTACTAGGGCCGGTACGAGACAATATTAAACACTTCAAAAAATGTATTTTACTTTATTATTATTGATTATTTTATAGATATGATCAAATATAAAATACAGTTTACCCATTTTCAAAATCTATCATTAAATTAACATTTTCCTTTCCTAACATGCTCATATTTCCTCGGCATTTCATTGAAAGTATTTATTATTTTGATTGAAAATATTCATTCGCTGTGTTTAATCGATTTTTAAAATTTGGCCGTCTTCTTCAATAGCAATCTCATTCTTTTTCTCATCAATTATTCATAAAAATATTTTTATTTAAAGATTGTCAGTCATCGTATTTAGCTTTTTAAACATTGTACTAATCAAAGTATATATATTTCATCTCAATATTGTTCTAATAGGTACACTTTTCAGTACTAATTTTCCTGAAATTATTTTTCCGGACACTGATTTTCCAGACAGGGTTTTTGCGTACATTAATTATTTCAGTGGGGTATGAGAACAAACCCACCGCTTACCCAGGACCGTTTTATAAGCAAAAGCTCCTATATCGGTGCTTCTCATTCGCCGCCTGGTTGGTATTTTTTTAATGCTCAAAGCAACCGTGCGACCAGTAATTGTAAAAACAAGTGGGCCGAAGGCCTGCTATCCAATAATTGCCCCTATTGTCCCGTTCGTCTATTCACTTCCTTTTGATCACAAATTAAAATAATATTACAAAACATAAATAGAGAAAGAAAAAAAAGTAACCCCTAAAAACCAAGTTTTTATTATACTATACTAGTTTTTATTATATTATACTATATTATACTCCCTTTCTCATTTACTAGTGGAAACTGGTTTGGCGCTTAACCTAAATAATGTTATGGTGACATTATAAATATAATTAATAAAAAAGTGACCCATAAAAACCAAGTTTTTATTATACTCCCTTTCTCATTTACTAGTTGAAACTTTTTTTTTCGCTTAATCCACGCGTTGGGCTTCGGTCGGGCGACGCTACGAAAGGGAGTAATAAAAAATTTCCAAAAATCCAAAATTATATTATAATCAAGTTCCGTGTCTCCCAAACGCGTTGAAATATTTTCATACAACTTAGTAAGTTGGATGAAAAAACCATTAAACATTTGAAAAATCCAATAATTTATTCATTTTTTTAACCAAAATTTGATAGATCTTCTTAATCGTCGCCACGAGTCTGCTTGCGTAGTTTCAGCTCGATTGGATCACGGGAAAAGGGTTAAAAATCGATCCAAAGTTTTTTCGTCAAGCAAGCAGACGCCATGATTTAATATAAAGGGAGTATTAAAATACAATATGCAATATTCACGGGTTACTAGCAAAACAGACCGGGGCAACTAAGGGGACCATAGAGAGCACTCCCTTACGGGGCAAAAAGGAGGGACAACACAAAAAGAAAGAAAAAAGTTAACGTGGGGTAGTGAGAATGGTATTATTATAATATACTTAATTTTACTCCATAGAGAAATGATTCTTGGTTTTCCATGCGATCTATGTAGCTTAGCCAGTGAAATATTTCATTTTTACTTGATTTGACCACATTAATATCATCATACATATCATAGCTAAATATTGAGTAATAATATTATATAAGAATCGAATATAGGCACAATATCCGTTGAATTTAGCAGAGCGGCATACGGCATAGGGCCCCAATGCAGCAGATCCGATCCCGTTTACGTTGGGCATTTTAATTCATTTGCTGCCATGAAACTTCAAGAGAGATACTTTATATTTATATTGTAATAATCGACGTCTATTCTACTGTCAGTCTGATAAAATACGTATCGCCTTGGCCTAAAACTTATTTGATTACATAATGAATCCAATAACACCGTTATATGAAATAAATACAATTATTGCAAGGTATTAAACTAGTCACCTGAGATTATTGCTTTCTCAAAAAAAAATTTTAAGTACAGGGTGGTCCACAAAAAGCTCAATTTTTATATAAATTATTTTGAAAAACTCATTTTATTACAAAAAAAAATTTAATGCAGGGTTATTTGGAAAACATTAATAACCTCGCAGTACCTATATTCCTGACTTGATTATGAGTCGAAATGTTCAGGCAGCCATGACCAAATATCAATAATTATGGAGTTATGCAATATCAAAGTTTGCATTTTTTTCAATATTTCTGACTTATTTTTTACAAAACGTTGAACTATCATTAAAATGAAAAATGTTTTCATTTCAACGCAAGTTAAATAAAATCCTGAGGAAATTCTAATTGGAATGTTTTCCACATGGACTCCAAGTTACTGTAACGTTTTACAAAAAAAGTCAGAAATATTTTTAAAAAATACAAAACTTTGATGTCGCATATCTCCATAACTATGGTTGCTTGAACATTTTCGACTCATAATGAAGGCAGGAATATAGTCCTGTGAAGCTATTAATGTTTTCCCTAATAACGCTGTATATTGCAACACAGATGCAATATGTCGTCAAAATTTAATAGCCATTATGTTTACGACACTATATTTTTTTATATTTATCTGTAATTACTAAGTTATATGATAATTGATAACCTTCACGGCATGTCTTTTCTTTTCTTGCCGGATATTTAATTAATCATCATAATTAAGACAGTAAAAATAAATCCAAAAGTGTCTGTGTTTGGTCCAAAAAGTTTGGGTTATGAGAAGGCCAATTTATTTGTCCTTTCTGCGATATTATTTATCACTGTTGGAAAGCCGATAAAAATGTGGGAAATATCACTCCATATCCGCTGATTGTAAACATCATATTCGAAAATATTTTAAAATTTTGGGGTTGCAAAATGAAATAACGCTCATGACAAAACAATACCTCTTAAGCCACTTAATGCAGATATTACATAAACTGCATAATACCTGGAATTTTTACAATAAAAAGAATACGAGGAATAATGAAATAAGAGACAATGACAATAGCTTTAATGGAATAAGGGACACAAATTATTGTTTTTGAGATACTAGCTTTTGTCAGATTACATATCCACACATTTCAAAGACAAATAGACAAAAGAACTTGACTTTGACACAATTGTGGTAAACGAGGTATTGTTTTATCATGAGCAATATGCAACACGCCCTAAAACAGGCCTGTCTAGTTGGGTAGTCACATGTTTTATGATAAATAATTTTATTGTATAATAAATTAATTAATTCATTTATGGATCACCCTTTGTATAGAATTCCATCTATTTGCGGTAGCTTTTTTCTTATATATTAGTTACTGCAAGAGAACAGAAGTAGAAACAGAACATCGAAACATCATTTGTCGTCAGAGTGATCGTACTTTTGAATTATTCAAACATGTATCGATGTCGGGCATGCCGGGCTACTTCTAAAAAGATAAATCACAAGTTTCTCAGAGTTTCTCTATGAATACAAGTAGAAAAGGCTCAAAGTTAATAAGACAATCCTTTCTATCAATGTTCCTGAAATCACATAACCAATTTTATTCTTACCTCGATGTTTGTTACATTTTCATTTTGCTATATTATAGTAAAAGTCCAGGGTGAGTCAGGACTCTCGATAATAGAGATGCTGGTTCCCTGGATCCAGCTGGAATTTTTGAGTAGGTAGGTATTACTAGCAGCAATATTTTTATTTAATACAATTCAAATTAATAAAACAGAAAAAATCTTGCATAAAAAGTTTATACAAACCCGAAATTTTTCCAATTAGGAAAACTACAACCATTTGCAAGGTCGAGGAACAATTTATGACATTATAATATTCTTACGGATTCGATGCGATGGGATCCGAATGAAACATTTGTGAACAATTCAAACTTTCAAGATATATTATAGATGTCTCATAGAGACGAAATTATATATTTTTATGGGAACGTAGGTGGTGCCTGTGGTGCTAGTGATAATTACAATACACACGTGAAACGGGTTATAAAACTTAAATATGTATACAACTTCCAAAAATTCTATGGATGTGGTATTCTATCGTGTGTGGAAATGGTGTACATTATGTAAAGTGATACAATAGGTCGCAGGCCCTATGAACATAAAAAAAAAGACTTTCATACCTACTTTCCCATAAAAAAATATAATTTCATCTAATATTCTGTAATTTGCAATATTTTATGTTGGCTAGAAAATTCCACAGTTTACTATATTTTCACCCGTTTCTATGACCTTTGCTGCTATCAAAACACGACTGACTTGGAGCGATGGCGTGGTCATTTATATTTACATAGAATACATATTTTCTCGAATCTTCTCTTGTGTTCTACTTGTTTCCAGACTATTCCAACACGTCCAGACTGTTCGGAAATATTAGATTATTTATATAAAATAACTTTGTAAACACCACATTTTTATTGAAAAAAAATTCAACATGGTCAACAAAAAAAAATATAAAAAAATTCAATAAAAAAGTGGTAAAAAAGTTATTTTATATAAATTGTAATTATGTCACCACAAAATAATTTTGCTATATTTGAAGAAGTTATTAGATAATATGCTATTCTTTGAGTTTCTAAATGATACATATAATAATCTATTTTCAAATACATATATCAATTTTATATTGCAATGAATCCCAAAAAGCTTTGATTATTACACACTAGGTGATGCCTGGAAAAATCTATACATTTTTTAATATCGTTTTACTGCTTTTAACTAGACCGACGTAACACTTACATACGATGAATCAGTGCTGGTCCTGAGGTAGTTGATTCTTGAATGCATAATATTCTGAAGTTTCTAAATTGACAAGACTGACCTTGCTCGAGCCATAGACAATCTCAAGGTAACTGAGACCGGTTTGTGATATTTTCGTTATTTATATTGGAAGACTTACTTGTCTCATTGATGTGTATGTATTTTATTAAAAAAATATTATTTATTACCTGTAAGATATCTGTTATTATATAATAATTATTATTATTAATTAGTATTATATAATAATATACATTTTCCTTTTTAATGTAGAATATATTTATTTTGAGAGTAACTCAGCAAAATTTATCACTTGTGCAAATAGCGGATTTTAAAATTTCGTGTTTTTTTTTAACCTTTAGAGAGCATTCATAATCTATGTGGCCCTAATTAGAAGGGGGGGGGGTGATTTAGGTAGAATAAGTTAGTTAGTTAGTTAGCTATGCTGGGCTACGTGAGGGCGGGAGAGGCTCAGAGCCGAGAAATATATTCTTAATTTATTTGGCACAATTAAATGTGTACAGAATATGCTACAGCACGTGGATATTTATTATTTGCTCTTATTATACAATTTTTTAACTCCGCTATGTTATGAAGCAAATATCAGTGTTGTTCATTTTATACCCAATAATTTTCAGAATAGTAGAACAGCCACTATCCATATGGATCCCATACGGATAGTGGCTGTTTTGCATCTATACGCCACACGTATCATAAATAAATATATAAATTTATTATTAATCAAAATAATTATTTTACTCATATCAATTTTTTTCCAAGAGTTTTTTTTTTCACTTCACGAAAAATGTATTAATATAAGGATTCCGCGTTCTCGCATTAATTCTTACCGCCCTAAAGTGCAATCGTCTAACAATGAATGGTATATTACATATGATATATGATGATAAAACACACGGCTTGTACTTCACGGAAATTTAATAAAACTTTGAAATTAGCGCAGGGATATTCCTTGACTCGACCACTTTTTGTTCGCACGCTCCAGAGATTGAAGATTGTCGCGACAATCCGTGACCCCCGCGTGCCGGCTGCTGGTCTAAAGCCATGTATTCACTAGGGGACAAATTGTCCCTCAACAGCACGCGTGGCACAGAGTCTACGTGACGTTGCAATGTCGTGCACTGTTCCGCGACGGCGCGCACAACATAGCGCGGCATTTCTACGTGCCGTGGCAACGTTGCCATGCGCACGGTACCCGAGCGTACTCACTGCAACATTCCGCGGAGCGTCAGTACCACGTGGTATGTTTACAAGTGAATACGCATGCGCTGTATCTGTCAAGATGACAGTGTGGGGAAACGAAATTGTTCTTGAACTCATCGAGCTGTATCGATCGAAGATCGCATAGAATGTCCGTCCTTCTTTTTCTTTGCAGTAAAGAATTTCGCATTCTCCTCTTTTTTCTCCTCTTACGTTTCGATAAACTCATTAATATAAACAGATACGCAGTTGAAATCATAACCTCCTAGGGCCACATTTCCGTGACGTGGAAAACAATAATTATTTGCAAAAAGGACCTTGTTTTTAATAATATTCAATTTACTACAGTAAAACCTCGTTAATTTGAAATTGCGACCCAAAAAAACATTTCGAATTGCGCGGAACCCCGTCTTCGCCAAATGAGATACCGCAGCTGTCATCCATAACCTCATTAGATGACATTTCCGCGACAAGATATGCGAGTCCCGGTGTGTACACGTCAAATGATCGCGTCATTGTCCCCGAAACATGAGCGTAGATGTTGATGCGACATGCCGAGTGGAATGTTTCGCGATTTGTCCCCTAGTGAATACATGGCTTAACTGTACCATCTTCTGAATCTGCGGCGGTGACATTCCCTGGCGGTAACGGGCTGCCGGCGATGAGGATGATAATGATGGATTGCCGCCGCTGACAGCGCTCACCTCCAGGCCCGTGCCGCGGAATCACTCCGCACGACATGACGTTATTAGCTTGATGTGTGCGCTGCGGCCGGCGGGACGTAATTGGCTCAGCGGCAGGGCCGCATCGTCAATTCCTCTTTCAAATTAAATTCACAATTTCAATTCAATTCCTAATTCTTCAAATTAAAATCATACATGCATTATATACATTATACGCATTACTAATTATTTATTTATTTATTTCAAAAAATCCTTGTTTACAATATATAGGTACTTTTTGTTATATTTGTGGATTATGCCACTCTACTAGGCTACGCCTGTCCCAGAGTGGCGTTATAGAACACAGTTATAATATTTTTTTGAATTCGTCAATAATTTTTGTTTTCTAATAATAACTTGTTTTCATAAGGTAATAATTATGTATCTACAAAGTATCAAGTGCAATTTTAGTGATAGGTTGAGTAAGTCATAAGTCCAAGGGTAAATATATGTTATTTATTTAAATTAAATTAAAAATTAAATTAAAAAAAATTAAATTAAAAAATTTAAAATTAATAAATTATTACTGCTCACTTTCACTTTACCTCCTTATTATCATTGAGTTTTATCTATGTTAAATATATATTTTTATGTTAATGTCAAACAAGTCT
The DNA here is from genome assembly GCA_016648135.1 of Agrypnia vestita. NCBI lineage: Eukaryota > Metazoa > Arthropoda > Insecta > Trichoptera > Phryganeidae > Agrypnia > Agrypnia vestita. Next base: position 89,970 of record JADDOH010025018.1, on the reverse strand, counting down.
TATTAATTAATTAAATAACTTTGTATTGACCACTTGCCGTAATTCTACGTCTTCCGGTTTAGATACCACTATATCTTCGTCAGGACGGACGCATACTAACCATCCATTACTTATTCTAGCAAACAAATCATTTTTTGAACGGGGGCGTGGCCACAGTTATGGTGGGACTAATTGAGAAGTGGACGCCGAAATGGAGAATGTATCAAGTAACGGGCTATTCATAATTTTTTTTAAAAGCCCGTGTTATTATTTTTTGCTAGAATAAGTAATGGATAGTTAGTATGCATCCGTCCTGACGAAGAAACAGTGGTATCGAAACCAGTAGACGTAGATTTACTCCAAGCGGTCAATACAAAGTTATTTAATTATTTAATAATTTTATCCAACCACAAGGTTAACACTATAAACATTAAAAATATGAAATAAGTCTGTAAAATTATCATTGTCTTGTCATTGTCAGTCTCGTCTTATAACTTTGGAAGACATATAACTAAATGGTTTTTTTTATTGTTTTTTTTTGCCATACACTTATGTATTCTTGTTGGATCTTCTTTTCTTCTTCCTTGTACTTCCCTAACTCATTGCCTAGATAGACTGTTGGGGTCGGATCTTATTATTCTCAGGCTGTATTTTCTTAGGTTCTGGGTACCGCTTTCATCCAGGCCGTTTCTCTGTAGTATTTTGAAGCATTGAGTGTCTATGTCTTCCTGTTGGATGACCAAATAAATTCCCGATTCAAATTTAATTCCAATGCGAGTTGTGAGAATTTTTTACTGCCCCTCTTTAAAGATTGTTTCACACCGCACCATTAATTCCTTTTACAAATTCAATTTGCAATTCCAATTCAATTCCTAATTCTAATTTCATTCCAGTTGACAGGATTTTTTACCGCCCCCTTCAAAGATTTTTTTTAAGGGCGACTACAACTTTCCCGGAGGCGCTGTAGGAGTCTCATTTCAGTTCCACTCAGTTCCATCCCATTAAAATGAATCCAATAGGAAAAATAAAACAAATATGTGGTTGAACAATAATACAAATCTAAATGAAAACACTTTTTTTACAAAGCTACTATTTACTAACATTTGACCAAAATAATAAACTAACAAGTTTATTTTTGTGCATTATTTTTACCATACAACATCTATCAAATTTTTGGAAGTTGTATATCTATATGTTAACGTGTACACCTTGTTTCGTATGTGAGTAGTATTTTTACTAGATTTAGTTGATAAAATACTGTTAACTTAGATCTTGCGTTTAAGGTCATCACGCACAGAGTTACAACACTTGAGATAAATCATCCACTCTCCATTAATTATTAATCTTTCTGATTTAAAACTGTATTTAGATGATCAATTTCACTTTTAATGTAAGTACTTTTTGTTACACACAGACATTTATCACACTTCCATTTATAGAGCTCCAATACAGACCGTCCCAACTTTTTATAATTATCACTAGCTGTAACCTGTAAAAAATGACGGTACTTTTACATGTCGATTTCTGAGGAATAATTATTTATTTATTTAAAAAAAGAAGAAAAAATTACTAAATAAATAAATAAAACAAAAGGAAAAAATTATTTTAAACATGTTACGGACGTTACACGAAGTTACGATGGACGGACGGATAGGCGGACGGACAGACAACTAAATTATTATAATTGGGATTTTTTTGCAAGAAATGCACAAATATAATATATAAAATGGTGCAATACCAATCTAAAAAAATGTGAAATCATCTTTTTTGCTCACTGGTTTTCGATAAGATTCCCGATGGATACATTTTAGAAAGATTTTTTTCTCTTATTTAAATTATTGTATCTCTACTGGACGCTATGATTATAAAGAAAATCTGTCACAAATCGCTTTATCAACAATATTCTAAATAATTCATTTAAAAAAAAATTAAAAACTTTGTATAATTCACATTCATTATTTTTAACATCGGCCGTACCTTCATCAGAATGGACGCACAAAAACTGTTCCATAAATTAAATATGCAAAGCAATCAATTTTGCCGATTAAATATGATAAGAAGTCAATTCCGACGATGGACCTCCTGTAAGTCCTATAAACGTCAAACATAATTTTCTAAATCATTTACCGAATGTAGATAGTTTTTATATAGTTAAGTAAGCATCGCATACAATTTTTTATTTATTTATATAAATATAATTAAACTAGTTAACTTTGTTTACACCACTAAAATAGTGGTGTAAACAAAGATTTTAATAGATTTAATAGTGGTGTAAACAAAAAATTTAGTGGTGTAAACAAAGTAAACTAGTTTAATTATATTCATAATGAATAACCACAAAGTAATAGCAAAATACAACAGTATTTTATTTATTTATTAATTTAACGACTAACGAAAGCACTAACAGAATAATGGGTACTAAATATATAAAAATAAAATACATTATCATTTAAAACTTCTGCTATTCGGCCCGCTCTAGCAACGTGCATATATATATATATATATATTATATTAATATATATATATATATATTATATATATAATATTTTAGTGTATGAATGTAGTGTGATAACGTAAGTATATGTTAATAAATAATTGATATAATGTGTTAATCTTATTATTATGTTATTATTATTTAATGTGGATTCAGGTTATTGTCAAGAAAATTGATATTGTGTAGGAGTGTAAGAGACTTTTTGAATGATGATAGGGAATTTGAAAGAATATCAGTATCAACATTAAGGTCAGAAAATACATTATATTGTATGTACAACGCATCCTTGTGATGGAAGAAAAATAACGAAGTCTCACAGAGACGAAATTATTTGTATGAGAAACATATACAGAAGTATTTTTATAGGATGGCCCAGGGCTTACGACCTGTATGAGCTTGGCCAAGTGATACAATGACAATGCAACGTTCACCAATTCCATCGTAAGAACATTCACACATTATCAAATTTTTGAAAGTTCTGTAATCCGTTCTGTAGTTCCGAATCTATAAACCTTTCGTTTATTTTAAGGTATGCTTAAGACGTCTGTAGTCTATTCTTATGAACCCGTTAGTATACATAGATTTCGCAGCTGACAATGATTATAAGAATAGTGACTTATTATAAAGAACTCCATGTCTCTTATACGAGGTTCAACATGCAAATTTATGTCAGATAAAGTAAGAGAATCAGTGGCTTCACTCTACTCTTGTGTAGCATAACAAGATTGGATATTTTCCATACATTGACTAATCTACTCTCGTAAGTGGAAGATTCTTGGAATAAATAATACGTTGGTGTAAAAAATTATCGATATATTATTAAAATTTACATTAGAAATACATCGCATCTTGACGTATGTACCTATTTAAGATGGGGTTTTTCATGTTAAGTGTTAATCTTCTTCCAAGTTCCACACTTATTTTTTTATTTGATCCATCCATTCCACGTTGAATCTTATAAGGTTTTTGGAATTGAAGTCATGGAATCTGGAACCTTTTTTTTCGTTTTCATTCCACTTGGAAAACTAACTAACTAACTTACCATCGTGACGTATCCCATCCCTGCATGATAAGGTAAGCATAGAAAAAAAATGTCACGAGTTTTATTTCTTGTTTTTAATTATCTGTTTTGTGATATTTGAAGGATAATATCATTCAAATATCTCAAAACAACTAGGACGGTACAGGACGTACTTATTTATGTAGGTGTGTACTCGTAAATTTTCTATGAGATATTTTAAGACATGTCTTTTGTTTTTTGGTATTCTAAATTTAAAAAAATATATATTTTTAAATATTGTTGCTAAAGTTCTTGATTACACAAAATTATTGGAAAATTTTTTAGAATTGGACTGGTAGTTAAATTTAATTGATTATTAATAATATTTTATTTACTTTTACATGCTTTACTATTTTCTAATGATTGTTATTCAATTTCTGACCAAAATTATTTATGTGTAAAATAGAAAGTCCTAATTTTTTATCAAAATAGTGATCATTTTCTAATAAATGATTTGCAAATTCAGAAAAACCATGGTTATTCAGACATCTCGAATGCCCCTTAACTCTTACATTGAAATTTCTAATAATTTAGAATCAAATTAATTAAAAATTAACTCCTTAACTCCAATAAAAATTAGTAAAGCATGTAAAAGTAAAAAAATATTATTAATGATCAATTAAATTTAACTACTAGTCCAATTCTAAAAAAAATTCAATAATTTTGTGTAATCAAGAAATTTAAAAATAATTTTTTAAATGATTTAGAAAATCTAAAAATAAAAGACATCATTCATTTTGATATTTTGACGTTTATAAAACACTTTGATGATGGGAAAGTTTTCCCGAAACATGTAGGTGTAATTAATGAATATAAGTAGATTAAAACAAATAATAATTATATAAAACACGACTTGGTATACACCACTAATATTTCTTTTCTTTATTCAAGATGAATAAACACCTCTAAAAGTTCCCTTCCTCAGGAGGATACAATGTATACTAAAATTGAATGATCATTATATAGTTAACTAGTGGGAAGTTTAAAGAAATATTTAATGGTGTATACCAAGTCGTGTTTTATTTAATTATTAAATACATCACCACAAAGTTATAAATCGTTCATTGAAGGAATAAAGTTATTTTTTAAGAATAGTCCCGTTTATTACTTAAACTTTGTAAAGGAACTAAAGTATACACATATTTAATCCGTAATAATTACTCGTGTTTTGTCCTCTCTATTTTTTCTTTTCCAACACAAATTCTAATGTTCTAATTCTATTCTCAGTTTAATTCTAGTTCTGGGCATTGCTAGCAGTAATTCCATACTATAGTACTATTTTAAAGTGCCCTCTGCAACCCAACCTAACAAGTCACCCACACTCGAGTGTGGCGGCGAACGTCTGTTACAACAGTGGATATTTTTTTATAGGTTCTTCTATTCTGGGCTTTCCCACGTACAGGAGGGAGGGGAAGACTGCGCTTCTTACAATACTAGGTATATGGACATATATAATTCAAACATTCTTGATGGTCCCGTGAATTTCATTTCAAAATAGTATTACTAATATAGAATAAACATTTTTTTAATTTAATGTTACATACAGCATTATTAAAAAAAAATTTAATCTATATAAAGTATATTGATACATAAATTTTATCGTTGCACCTCTCCAAAAAGAGACTAACTCTTGTGTCTGGGACTTACACTTTTATAAAAAAAATTATAGTACATAAATGTCCATAAGAAGAAATAATATATATATAATATATATATAATATATATATATATATATATATATTATATATATATATATCTATATATATATATATTAATATATATATATACACAAATACATGGTCTGAAATTGAATAATTTAGAATCATTAGAAATTAGTAAAGCGTGTAAAAGTAAACAAAATATTATTAATAATCAATTGAATTTGACTACGAGCCCAATTTTAAAATATTTCCAATAATTAAGAGAAATCAATAACTTCAATAATAATATATTATTTTTTTTTAATAATTTTTCAAATGATTTTTAAAAGCAGTGAACAAATGGAAATTTTTTGACATTTATACAGCACCCTGATGTTGGAGGGGTAATTTTTGAAAAAATGTTGGTGAAAAAAAAAACTCAGATAAAAGTAGATTTATACAAATATTATAATCAATATTTTTTTTAAATGTCGATCTACAATGTTGCTCAATCAATTGAAAAAATAATATTTTTATATGTGTTCTTAGAACGCACAGAATTACTGAATTTTCTCCACAGAGTATTAAATTTGAAAAAAATATAGACTTATCATTAACAGCTGAGAAATCTATGTATATAGATTTATAGAAACTGAAGAAACTGAACTAGAAGAAACTGATTTATAACATACATATATGTATATGACTTTCAAAATTTATATAATGTGTGGATGTTTTTACGGTGGAATTGGTGAAAGTTGCATTGCGCAAAGTGATCACTTAAGCCAGCTCATACACGTCATGAGCCCTGGGCCATCCTGTAAAGTCTTCCTTACACGTTAAAATTCACGCGTGTCAATCAGCAAGCGCGCCCAACATTGCAAAAAAAATTGTGGTAATTTTGCCATTGTGGATAAAGATTTATTCCAATCCACAAATAAGTTAAAAGGAGGTACATACTCGTATATGAATGCCTAAATAATTTGTTCAAAACACAAAAATATCTTCCAAATGTTTAACGTTGAAAATTATAGTGTTCAAAAACTTTATCTAAGACTGAAACACATTTTGCTTTTATGTCTATTTTTAATTTGTTAATATTTTTATTTATATGCATTGCACCATACTACTTTATGATATTTTAGGTATTTTAACGATCTCATACGTATGCAATTATGAATAAATATTTAGTAATTGGTATGTATGTATGTGTATTTCCTTGCAAACCTTTATTATTTTTTCTTAATTAGAATTTTTCTGGTGGTCCCTTGAAGTTGTCGATAAGATGTTCCACTATATTTATTTGTTCTCGGAGCCCCGCAGATTCAGTGACTTCTCTAGAAAATCTTAAAATGCCGCCTTTACTGTATGTTATCGTTCGTCCAATATTTTCTTAGAAAATTAATTCGTTACAAAATGTAAACAAAATGCAGTTAATGAGAAAAACCCACAACCGTCGAATCTTTGTATGGATAATCTTTGGTGGATGCATCTGACAACATCAATGGACAACTATATTTTTTTAGATATTTATTGTCAATCTAATTTTTATATTCCTCTTTCGATTTACCGCGAGCTGTCCCTGCACAGAACGCAGTGCCCTAACGAGTATACATATACAGTTTATATCTATAGATATTATAAAATATAAATATTTTATTTTTTTATGAGTGCGATTCGATTCTGCCTTCAGTCTTAAGCCGAGGCGGCGCCACCGTTCTATTTTCCGTTGTATTTTTACGGATGCTCTTCTGACACAAGCTTCTCTGCCTACCCGTGCGGAGCCCGCGTATGCTTCACACGGTGACTGCGTCCAGCCCTCGCTGGCTTCCGGTTGAAGAGCAAATTAAAATAATATATTTGACGGCCGAATGATTACTTTTATCAATTTACTCAACTAAATATTTACAACTGGTCGAACATTTCAACGGGTGTTCAAATTTAACGTAGGAGAAAAAAGTTCATCTGTTAAATGAGGCATGTCACAATTAATTATTCTCGCTTTGAAATTAAAAAGTAATTTCATAATAAATTTGTTTTAATTTCCTTAAGTTGTACATCACTTATTAGTTTACAAAATCTAACGAACCTTCTAAAATCAAACTAAAATCAATAACAAAGATTATTTATTTTTAACGTTAACCGGTTTCAATATCACTGCATTTTCGTCAGGACTCAACTGTGTGATGGAAGCGTGTCCTCATTCATAGTGGGGATGTGAGTGGAGATGGACAGGAAGACATTGAAACGGAAAATATATTAAATAACGGATTAATCATTAAATTTAATCGTTTATTAAATATATTAGATTTCCCTCAATACATAAAAAAACTCGTTAACACTATAAATAAAAAACATCATTTCTTATTTATTAATCTTTATTTTATTTATTACTGACATCTGTATTACGACATCTGACATCACAGTAGGTAAGTATCTATTCAAGTTTATTAATTTAATAAATCATTTTAATATGAGGATTGAATCAATAATGAAATTAATTTATTATCTTAATTCATTATTTGATTACATCTCATATATTATCATATTATACAGCATTGTGCGATTGTCGTACAAAACAATCAACAATACGTTTGTATATAAATAACCGGAATAAATCTTAATAACAATCAGTGTCATTTAATTTGTCATTGAGTTTCAAATAAGAATACTGTATTTTATTGAATTACATATACTTTTGACATTTTATTGAAAATGACTTTCTTGATATTTATTTATATATCCCTAAAAAATTTAATTAAATTGTTACCATAATCATAAACATTATTCTTATTTTTAAAATTTCAAAAATGTAAATGCTTTTTATTTACGCTATATGTTTGAGACTGCTGCATTATTTATTACGAGACACAATGTACCCTTATTTATAATTGTTTTCATATCTTTTTGATCAATAAAATATGCATATACATATAAATATGCATACAATCTAATAAAATATGCCGATGTCTAAATTATACAAAACTATCTAGTGATGTTGTATATTATATTAAAAATAAAATAAATTATACGTGTCAAAGCTTACATGGTAACTAACGGTTTTTGTTTATGTACGTATTACCGTTTTTGTGGTTCATATTGTCACGTGTCTTGGCTGCGGGACACAAATGAAAACACTGATAATTAATTAGCGATTTATTAATTATTGTTTATTTTATTTTATTTTATTGAATTATTTTATTTTATTGAAAAAGACACTTAACACGAATTAAATCAATACACTAGTCTTGAATCCACATTAATTCGCAATTTAACACTCATCTAAGAACATTTTATTTTTGCTGCGTAACACACCACTTATCCACTTTCCACAAAATTCCAATTGAATATCGCTCGTAAGTAGTCGCACGTATTTAAATCGCCAGTTAAGTACTTCGCTCGATTATTTCGCTTAATATCTGTCGCTCCGATTATCTCACGACAGGCCAACCCGGCCGTCGTTCTGCGGTATCGCACAGATAGAAATGTCTAATCAAACTCAATCTGCCCAGTTGTCGGTCCCGCTTTATATACGCAGTACGTTGGTCTTTTGAACTCTCGAGAAGAATCTTTTATTTTCTACTGTTTACGATCTTATTATCAACATATTACGAGCGATTCTGTACGTAATCTCTTTACTAACTGGTTACAAAATATAAGTATATATGTTTATTATTGTTTAATTCTATTTAAGGATAGTAAATAAATTATATATTTTTATAACATTATTTTCAAAGTAACTTCAATTCTTGGCAGTTTTCGAGAAGAAAATTAATCTGAAAAAACTTAATTTTATATGACTACTTATTTTCATAATGCAGGTTACCTATAAAGATACGCAATTTTTTTTCCTAATGACCGAGTTTCCACAAAACCATGTGAATATATAAGTAATAATTTTCTCCAGTCTAGACAAAGTATAATCAGACCTAATTATGTATTGAATTCTATTAAATAATTTGTGTCGTGGGAGAGACATAATATTTCGGAAATCGCAGAGTAGGCGATCTCAAGTCCTTTGCCGTAGCCGTCTATATAATTTTGTTTTCCCATAACTCGACCGAAACCCCGCAGTTAAAAACTGTATTTGATTCATGCTGTTTTTATGCCGGACAGAAATGTCGCTGGATGTCAGAAATAGCTCCCCTACACATTTTGTTTTATTTTAATACAACCTATCGACTGTTTGACCGATTAAAATTTTACTCAATAGTTTATTTATTTACTTCCTGGATACTAATATCTATAGTATAATTGCTTCAAAATATTTACTGCCAGTTTTAAAAATATCATAATCATATGAATAAAATTAGAGGAATCGAGATGTACAAATTATTTGAAACACTTTGCTGTGGGATATTATAGTTAAATAGATAAAATAATAACCCTTGTTTTAATTCCTCTCTATTTCCTTATTGGTAGCGACCGGGTTTCACTACAACCGTAGCTTCATCAGGGTATGTATATAATCAATAGTAAATGTAAATACATAAGCTGTGGGCTTACATACTAATTACAAAACAATCTGACAGGACAGAATACCAATTGTGGGGATATTTTTAAATACGTTTAGATGTTATTTAATGTTTAAAAATTTTGTATACGTAATTAAGTATTCAAATTATTTAATATTAGAATCACTTTAAGAAGAAATAAATCGGTTTGTATATTTTCTTAAATATTAGGTCCTTACATATGAAATTGGTGTTTTGCCGTACTGGCAAATTTGATCTCAAATATCTTCTCTATGGTTAGGAATTCCAAATCCAAATTTATACAGCTATTTACTCATGTATTTGTGTTTTGAAAATTATAATTCATTTGTTTTTTCCTCAATTGTTTTTTTCTTTGCGTCACTCAGTTTACAAAATGAAAAACTTGAAATATCGCGTTATTTACGAGTACGAGTTCCACCGTGGCACCAGTGCTGCAGAAACGGCTCGAAGGATTAATGATGTGTATGGCGACGGTGCCGCAAAAGAAAACACGTGCGTTTTTGGTTCCAACGTTTTCGTTCTGGAAATTTCGACCTGCAGAACAAGCCCCGTGGACGGCCGGAGACCAAAGTTGATAATGAAGAATTGAAGGCTATTGTGGAAGCGGATCCATCGCAAACCACATCCGAGTTAGCTGCAGGCTGCGGTGTTAGTGATAAAACTGTTTTAATCCACTTGAAGCAAATTGGTAAGGTGAAAAAGCTTGAAAGGTGGGTACCTCACGAATTGAGTGAAGCAAATCAACAAACGCGCGTTGACTGCTGCGTTGCATTACTCAACCGGCACAATAATGAAGGGATTTTAAATCTTAAATCTGGCCAGACGATTACGGCAGATGTCTATTGTCAGCAACTGCAAACCATGATGGAAAAGCTAGCTGCTAAACAACCGAGGGTGGTTAATCGCTCTAGGCCACTGCTGCTTCATGATAACGCTAGACCACACACTGCACAACAGACGGCTACCAAATTAGAGGAGCTTCAATTGGAATGTCTAAGACATCCACCATACTCTCCGGACCTTGCTCCAACAGATTACCATTTTTTTCTAAATTAAGATAACTTCTTGCAAAGGAAAAAATTCAACTCCGATGGGGCAGTCCAACCCGCCTTCAAAGATTTTATTGATTCCCGTCCGAATGGTTTTTTTAGTAAAGGGATCGATGAACTTACCTATGAGATGGCAAAGGTGCATAGATAGCAATGGTACATACTTAGATTAAATAAAAATATTATAATAAAAAAAAATCGGCTTTATGTTCCTCCCATACTAAACGCCAATTTCATATGTAAGGACCTAATATTTGGACATTGATTTTGACATCTAGTATACTGTCAACGGTAAACTGCGACGTAATATTGGTAAACTGTCATCTTTATTTCTTTAATCATTTTTTGTAAACTAACTGAAAGTTTTGACGTTTTATTTATGCATTTACATTATACACGAATGCATTTGAAACGAATTGCTAAAACTGCGATCTCGTGAATATTCATTTCTTTGTTAAGATGTCGCACCACGAATGCCATATATATCATATTAATTTTTAAAAATTGTCCGTCTTGATCGATTAGCTCATTACTTAGAATCGTGGCCCTTTCTTCTTCTTTTACAGCGCAAATTGCCTTCCTCCACTCTTCGCAATCCTGGGCCATGTTTAGGGCAGCAAACTATATGGGGTGTAAAATAAAATGTATAAATAGGGCAGCAAACTATATGGGGTGTAAAATAAAATGTATAAATAGGTCAATAAAAGTATTTTTAATAATTAAACCCGTCTATTCTCAAGATAGTAATGCATCTTAAATTCGTCAATGTTTTACGGATGTCTTGAAACTTCTAATAGAAACTTTATGCTTACGTCCCACTTATTTTTATATCTTACTAATAAAACAACTTTGTTATCTCATTTGCTTCGTTGTTTCGGAAGTAAGTTAATAGAACTCCATATTTACACATAGAAAAACACACTTGTTTTTTAGTTCTACTTAAATATTTATTTATGCGTTTCGACTTTAATGCTGTTTTCATCTCATTTATATCAAATTGTATAGCTATCCTTCTCCATACGCGCTTTACCTTTCATTAGTGTATGAAAAAAAATGTTCTTTGAATCCTGACGAAATATAAAAAAATACTTGAAAAATTCTTAAAATTATAAAGCAATCCCCAATAATAGTTTTCATATAAATACAACTTGTTGATTGTAAATAGTTAGATTAATAAAGTGTTTTAATTTTCATGTGTTTTATTACTTATCTTGTTATTCTGAGAATAAGGATGCAAGTCACGCAGTATTTACAAAAATCAAAAACGTATAAACATACTTGCGTTCTGACTTTTCGTCTTTGTAAGGACAATGGGAATCGTTCCGATTTTTTTTTTGTAATAACTTAGTAAAAAATATTTAAAAACTTGGATTCCCTACAAATGAGTCTACACGCGATCGTCGTGACTCTTAAATCAGCGTGTTTTAGAATTCGCAGGGCTCCGAGTAGCCAGGAGACCCCGGGGCGGTTTTTTGCTCCCGAGACTAGCGGTCCGCCCCCCGCCAGCGCCACCACTTATCCCACGAAGGTCCGGATAATTTCGTACCCTCGAAAAAAGCGGGTAGACAAAAGAATTCTGAGGGATAGAGCCGTATATCTGGGCTTGTCGGCGGCCGCAGCGCCCAGCGCGCCGCTCAGGTGAGGAAACGTGCCGTCGCAATCGGCGATAATTTGGGATGAAATTTCGAAAACTATTGCATTCTCTGAACTCCAAATTACACTCGAGAGTCTTCAGAATAATTTTAAAATAAAAATTTCAAATAATCGTGTAATTTGACTTTTTTTAAATATTATAGGTATTTTCTATAGTTTTTTTTAACATAAAACGGTTTCAATTAAATTAATTCAATCAAAAGCGCCGCAATAGTTATTGTTAGATATTGACGCTGGAAATCAATTCAACAAAATCAAGTAACTGCCACGACGGAAGACGTGGCACGACCAGATTAACCAGATACTGGAAGATGGTCCTGTTAGAAGCCCCAACAACAATCGAGCTTGCATGCGAAGATGTATGAATGTGAATAATGCGAGTTGTATTTCAGGACAGAAGAGTGTGGCGCTCTATCCTTCGCTTACCCCCACGGGGAAACGGCGTGTTGGTAAGTAAGTAAGTGCCAAAGCTCCACTGATTTATAATCATTAACTTTTTTACTGTTTTCATACTATTTTTCTTCTTCTTTTTCTCTTCAAAAATTATTTCATTATTTGACACCAATATTCCTACAACCATTTTTTCCTAAAAAATATTTAAATTATTTCACTGGAAAATAATCCAAAAATTTTAATATCTACTCTAAAGTTATAATTTTGACTTTTGTAGCAAAAATGCTTTCCGATGTACACCTATATACCGCTTCTTTTAAGATCTACATGTGGGGTATTGAAATCAAACCACCACTACGCAATTAACGAAATTGAGATCAACGCATTTGCCCATTATAAAGACAGCATGTACTCCTGTCTTAACTAGACCTTTCAAACGGGCATATATTTTAATATAGCGAATAAAAGACTGATGAGAAATAAGAAGAACATAAAAAAGAAGAAAAAATTAAATTAAACACCTACAGATTTAAAAAAAAGCAATTTTTTCTTTATTTCGTGTCTATTGTTAGTAATATTAATTATATTAATCCCATATTCAGAGCAACCAAAGCCGCAACCGCACACTGGCAACAATAATTGGCTTCTTTCGTATTTCTGGACTGCCACAATTATTTTGGTACCCTCCATCTAATTCTTCGTGTCTCTTCATTAAATCGCAATTTACCTTTAAGTGGATCCTTTTGACCTGCACACCATACCGGACCCCACCTTAGAGACAATTTGGAACTGTTTAAGTCATGGTAACTTTTACCTTCCAGGAACCTAGGGTCTGATAATCATAGGTTACAGCGAGACATGAGGTATTCCAAGACCTGATGAAACAGCAAGCGTATAAAAAGGTGGAGCTTTATGATAAGTATTTTGTTTGTAGAACTTTGTCGTATTTCGAACGTAAGCAAAAGCTCTCCTTTGTACTCGGGGCACTGAACCAATTCTTAAAACTGCCTTGTTAACATGTCTAAAGGATTTTGTTCACACTAAGTCAATCAGACATAAAGCTAGAAGTTGTTCGTCAAAAGGGTGTCGATTGAATATCAAAACGATTTAGTTATTTGTGCAACATTTTGATTCTTCTTTGATTGTTCTTATTTTGCTTTCCTTTTTGAGTAAATAGAGTAGAAGAATCTTGAAAGGACCATTAAAGGATATAACGGAAGATAGATAATATTATATTGATGAAGGATCTCTTGATACTGCGTCTGGGAGTTACATGAAACTGCCATTAGATGTTTTTGCCCTCACTGTTAAATTAATTTGTTTTAAAATTAATGTTTCTGAATGCCATTTCCGACCATGGGAAAATCATAGCTTTGGAATATTTTGTGTTTGGCCATGCATTCTGTAATTATTTATTTTTAGATCAACAATATAAAAGTGTAAGGCGTCGAAACAAACCAATGCTAATATTGTAGACTAACTAACAAACCATCACGCCGTTTCTCCGCAAGGGTAGGCAGAGGGAGTAAAACGCTATATTTTTCTATCTTGACACACTACTTTTGCTTCGACTACATTTACACATCTTCTCATGCACGCTCTACGGTTGCTAGGCTTTTAACATTGCCATCCTCCAAAAGGATTCTCTTCCGATTGTAGATATCAAATATTATTTCGTCATTTATCTAAGATATTGGTATTCTTTTTTTGAACAATTATTATTTACAAGATGCAACCCGTCAAAATTTTTGTATTTTTACTATATATTTCGACCGCGATTTAAGGCTGTCAGAATAGCGCAATCTAGTGTATCGTAGCGTCGTATACTCTGGTAGCGTTAGTGACGTGCACTATTACATAGAGAATTATGCATTTGTTTTTACTTTTTATATCTCATTATTTTATGTACCTAATCATTATTTGTAACGTTGGTGATGGACATTATCGCTTAGAAATTACGCATATTTTTTTTATTTTTATACTTCATTGTTATTTTGTTCAATAGAATAAAATATGAACAAATTAGAAGTAAATATAATGCTGGCTATAGCGTGCCAAATAAAATAAATAAAGCATTGGTAAAATGGTTTGGTATGAGCGAGGAGAGGATATATGAAGAGGCTAAGAAAATATATGAGACGAGAATTGAAGGCAGGAGGAAGAGAAAGCGTCCATGAAAGATCTGAAATGATCAGATATTGGAGAATGGCTTGTTAAAAGCTTTAACAACCGTTGAACGTGCATGAGAAAATGTATGAATATGGCCGAAACAAAAATGGTCTGCCAAAATAGAAGAATGTAAGTTCTTCCCTCTCTGTCTACGGAGAAACGGCGTGATGGTTAGTTATTTAGTTAGTATTATTTTATATGCCTCATCATTATTTACCATCTGGTAGCATTAGTGACGGATATTGTTGCATACAGAATTGTACATTTCGATTTTCATTTGACGCAACCATCGGTTGTGTATAACTTACTGTACGTTGATGCAATATTCATACAGATACCTAAGCTATATTTTTTTACCACGCTTATATTAGCTTCACCTGTTTGTCTGTTTATCTGGACTTTATCGGAATCTTATGATCGATATTTCACCCACTCATCTAAGTCGATTCGAGCTGAAATTTTTCACACAGACATATTCTTGATGATAATACATGAGTTAATAATCAAAATGAATAAATTAATCCATCATAATTAATTAATCAAAGTTTTATATGGGAAATTAGTTAATGAGCTCACTAAAATATGACGCCAACTTTTTACCGAAGTTATTTTGTACGCTGGGTAAATTATTTTACACGAAACAAATATTAAAAAAAAAATAAACACGCTTACATTTAAATGCAGGTACCTTACTAAGAGATAAATTTTTCGACAAAAAATTTTGGCTTCACTCTCCAAATAAATTCGCGGGCGGTTTTCCTCCATCAACAACAGAATTCTGAAATATATATCAATATCGTAAGCGCCCACTTTTTATTTGTGAGTCAAGCAAAAAAATTTTGTCCGAAAAAGTATTCGTTACTTTTAAGTACACATAAAGAAAAGCGTGATTTAAAAAAAATATGTAGGTAGTCATACCTCCTCCCGGTTTTGTAGTAACGTACTCGCCTATTGTCACAAATTATTATTTAGCGCGCTTATATTAATTTACTGTTACTGTTACTGTGCAAGCGATTCACTTAAACAAAACATATATTCAAGATATATTAGAAATGTCTCATAGAGACGAAATTATATATTAATTGCTGTTATGGGAAAGTAGTTATGGAAATATTTGGGTTTTCACAGGGCTTACGACTTGTCGTACGGCTGGCTTAAGTGATCACTTTACACAATGTAACGTTCCCCATTTTCACCCATGATAGAATACCACGACAAACTATCAAATTTCCAAAAAACAACTCCCAAAAAAAAGAAATGGAGAACATTACATTGTGTAAAGTAATCACTTAAGCCAGCCGTACGATATGTCGTAAGCCCTATGAACACCCAAAGATTAATGATGTCCCCTGGGATAAAAATCCAGTACCTACCTACTGTGTTTATTGAAAAATTTGGACAAACTCAAAATACTCTGAAAACATATATTGTTTAAAAAAATTATCTTATTTTGAAGCAAGATTACCTCGAGACTTTTATCCGGGAAATATTTTCTTGTCTTCTGTAGCACGATAATTTAGCTCTTTATTTTAATCGCTTGCAGATATTTTATTTAGTAATTCTGTCCAATTTAAAAAATGAGTATCGTTTAAATCTCTTTTCTCTTTATACTTACAGTGATGATATTTTTATATACCTGCGTTAAAATATTTTTGTCTCTCAGAATTTACAAAGGCATCAATTAAAATATTGCTGAGCAAGTTTGTGTGACTGCACCCTTTGATCAGGAACGCACTCCCGCAGACTATCCCGCTCCACATTGCAAACTTTTCGTCACCTGGTAACAGTTGCGTAGGTACCTACATTCACCGCATCAATTATTTCTCCTCGTTTTTGCTTGGTCACGCATTCCATCCTAAAAGAATCGAAACGTTTTTACATGCTCTGCAACCAAACGTTTTTGATTTAGAATGCCACCCCATACCTGTTTTAATTTTTGATTTGATTTTATTTATTTGTATATCAGATTACAATTATAATTATAATTATGACATAATAAATCATCATACAATCATATAATAAAATATATAGTTGCCCAACAAGGCAGGCCTGTTTTAGGACATGTTACATATTTCACTAATGATTTTTTTTTTTTATTTAGTCATCCAACAGGAAGGCGTAAGACAAAAAAATAGACGTAAGAACAGAATACAATACATAGTTATAGGATGACACAGATAAGACAATGATATTAAAGATTAATTTAATAGATAAGACTCAGTGTAACAAGGATAACATAAATATGTAATTAGTAATACTTATAATATATATAATGCGCATTGTCAGGGAGGGTGACAATATTCCAGTAGGTATCTGCCTCACCATATGACGATACTCTTTATATTTGGTATTAAAAATATATATCGAATTCAAAATGTCTGCTGAGAGATTTCAGGAATTTGGCGAAGGAGGAGGGATTTCAGAGTTTGACGTCTACCATTCAAGTTGTCCTGGATGTAGAATTTGTGACGCCTTCTGGTTATTAAACTATTTTAAATGTGCATTTTTGTTAACATTTTTTATGGAACTTTGAGTTCTAAGTATTTAAATATCTCTTCCGTTAAGGCAGCGTTCGTAAAAAAAATCTCTCGACCATTTTTTCGTCGATCTTAGTTGTAAAATAGGTCACCATGGAAAGCCAATATCAATCCTGAAACTCCCTCCATATTTATAATATCTAAATATTTGTGAAAGAATTTTTAAAATCGGATGAGTAGTTTTGGAGAAAACCTCCTACATCCAAACTTACAACCTGAATCTCTTTATTGTATATTAGTATAGATGGAAAATGAAACAGTAGGTAAGCACATAATTCTACCACCATAATAACACACCACGAAATTGATCACAATTACATTATGAAAAATACATAACTAAATAGAAAGTAAATAAGTGTCAGCAGCCGGAGCATATGCAATTTTCATAAAAACATTTTCAAACGCCTTGATTTCATCACTTGAATTGCTAGTGCTTAAATATCACTCGTCAAACCGCTAGTGTGAAAATATTTCGTTACGCGTGCGCATTGCTTTACATTTAAACGCGCCTAAAGAGGAATAACTTCAAAAGTGTAAAATATTTATCTCAACTGGCAGAGCCCAGTGGCGTTGTAAATACAATTTTGCAATATAATGTATGCATGAGTAAAAAAAACTGTTATTACACAGCCGCGAGCCGTAAATATTTAAAACAAAATATATACATGTATGTATGCACTTTTAACTCTAAATCAGTGATGCCAACTTTAGTCGTAGTCCTGTTGTTCCAACAATCCGCTGGGAATTCTTCGCATTTTTTGTCATTCTTCCACATGTTCCCGTGATAAATGGTGTTACGACCCTCGTCAACAGAGCGCCGGCGTCTTCAGGACCCATTCAACCCCATTTGAAGAAACCGCGAGGTTTTTATTTTTTATTTATTTTGTACTATTTTTAGTGTTTTTAAAGTAATAAATAGATTTTACAAAAAAGATGATTATTTTATAGTTAAAAAGACGTTTACTCCAAATCACAAAATACATATTAGAATCGACTAGTAGATATCCGATTCGAATTGTAAATAGATTGTACCAAATAAACATTCTATAAATATTCTAAAACTGATAAAACTCATTTATCATTTGCATCTGATGACGAGAGGGACTGAACGCTCTGAAACTAGGGTGTGAAATAAAATTTAACCCAACGTGTGTGTAATACAAAACACGGTTTATTGAATAATCCCGATAATAATAATTTCGTTGTCTGTCTGTTCCGTAATTTCCTGTAACGTCCATAACATTTAAAAATATTTTTTAATTACTATTCTTTTTTAATAAATTCCTCTTAATTTTATTTTATAAATAAATACCTAAGTATTTCAAAAATTAATTGTATTATTTATTTTAATCTACTAATAATAAAATTAAAATTAAAATGTCAGTCTACAAAGTTGCTCAACCAATTGAAAAAAAAACTAAATACAGTTGCCGGCAAACTTCTTGAAATTCTTTGGCGTAGTGGGGGTATGCGCAGAAGGCAAAATTTGGGTCTCTTTGGTGAAAAGGTAGATGCGCAAACTTCCCCCCACTACGCTGTAAAATTTCAAAATGTTTGCCGGCTACTGTACTTTTGGAACCGACATGTAAGTGTATATACGTAATTTTTTTTGATGAGTTACAGATAGTTTAAAATAATCGTATTGCATCACAACTTATCAATATTTTAACCTCAAAAAAACATGTCATTGTCTCTTTATTAATTTTAGTTTTTTGATATTTTAGGTAGAAAAGGAAAAGTATAAAATGTATTATTTGGATTTAGCTATATAATGTGATAGCGGGAAAAATAATATGCCAAAAATACACAAGATATTTTTTGTAATAGTAAATACACAAAATAACTTATTCATCTCTTCAAAAAGTCTACAATGCTTGTCAATAAATCATTTTTGTTGTCCTAAACTTTGGGAAGTTTCCGATAATCTCCGTTACTCTGGAGTCATATTTTGAGGGATTTAAAATAAGTATACAGCCAGTCTGCAAAGTGAGCAAATACCCACTGCCGTTTCTACGAAACTCGTACACCTCTTAGCATTTACGATGATTGCACACCTCTTAGAATTCAATTATATATGTTTTTAACCCTCAGTGACATTCGTTATTAAATATTATGTTGATAAGGTGTCAAATGTTAGGCAAATATTATATTCGTCCTCAGTAGGAAAGGAATATTTTCAATAATTGTACTGTTTATAAAAAAAGTTAATCGTTTTTAGTCTGCAAAATAATATCCATGAGAATCTACACGCTTTTCCCATCGATTAGTTAGCTGGTAAATCCATCTCGGTAAATTGTTTTTATCGACTCCTTCAGGCGTTTTGACGCTAACCTAACCCAAACCTAATAACATAGGGTGACTCAAATTATCAAGTAACGGTTTCACCTGGCTTAAGGAACCCATATAACAATACATCATTTTCCCTTGTGATATTTAAGATATGAGCTATGGAAGTATTAGAAGTTTAGTGAATAATAGCTGGATATAATATCCATCTTCAAACACCGTAGCTCCACGATGAATACATATTTGACCGTATTCTTTACTAAGTAGTATTGCTATTTCTGTATCACGACTATTATTATATAACATTTTAATGCCGCCAACTTTGACGTTTTAAGTTTGACAGGTTTGAATTTAATGAATTCGATCAATTATAAAGCTCATTATCCATTATCGTCAATAACTTAACGTTCGTTTACATTTAAGAGCTCTCTAACTGATTGAATTCATTAATTTCACGCCTTTCAAACTTAAAACGTCAAAATTGGTGGCTTTACATTGTTATACATAACTGTCAAGATACAGAATTGTTATACATAACTGTCAAGATATAGCAATACTCATTTCTTAGATCAGAATACGGCCGATTGCTCTGTTTAATGTAAAATATCATTTGAATGTCGTATTATAGGCATAACATAATACTGAATTCGCAGATTAATTTGATAAACGATTTTAATAATAAAAAAATAATAATTTATGTCAATTTTATAAATTTTATGGTGGCACAAATAAGAATACCGGTTTACTAAGGAAAACTTCATCCGAAATTAACCAAATTCAGGATACTGACTATTCATTCAAAAACGTGTCTTACAGAAACAACATCTTAAATACTGAATTAACCTAACTTGTATATTAAGTTAATAGTGTAATCAATATATTATTACACCGCCCCCTGCCGGGTTAAAAGCAAAACTCAGCATGTATCAAAAAATGTAGATACCTATGCACAGGTAACTTCTTAACGTCACAAAAGAATTTAAAAAGTTCCGCTGGTTACAGTACCTACTAATTTCAGTTATTTGTTTATATATCAGTAAAAAATTGTTCTACCAGTACGGAACGTCAAATTAGAAAAAATATTAGAGAAAAATGAATCATTCGATTTAGTTCGTTCGTTATAAAAAATTCTTCGCCGGTTTAAGCACCACAACATTAGTACAATGTTAATTTTTATTATTTTAAATATTGCTCGCACAAAGGGAAACCTAATTGGTTTTTTTTAATACATTGTTTATAAATAATATGTTTTATCATAACCCATACTTTATGTAAATATCAAAAATATTTCACCGGGACAATTATGAATTACCTATATTTTTTCTTATGTATTAAAGATATAGAGAACCCGCGATTGGTATAAAAAATAACATTATGGAATAATATAAATATAAAATCAGTTTTACATTTTATTTGTGATTGTTACATCAATGCACTACTTGGTAAGTTTGTCGCTTATTTTTTAAATCTATTATTATTCGGTTGTCTTGTACGTTGTAGTATAATTCGCTGCATATTAGTCGCGATCGCTCTAATTTTTAGCCAGATTATTATGATAGTTTTGAAACGTTATTGTGTTGTGCAGGTGTTTTTCATATGCACACATTTTATTATCCATAGAGGATGCATTTTTGGAATTCGTGCATAGGTATATGTAGGCGTGGTGATTAAACTAAGTTAAATTTTGTTTATTTACAGATATTCCTTGACTTATAAACGAATCACGACCCTGTACCTTGGTTGTAAGTTGAATTACTTACAAGATATATTTTTTTTACAATTTTTATTTATTTAAATAGTAACTTATTTAATAATAAAAATAAAATTCTGTACCTTGGTTGTATGTTGAATTACTTACAAGATATATTTTTTTACAATTTTGATTTATTTAAATAGTAACTTATTTAATAATAAAAATAAAATTAAGCTTTATTTTCACTGCTGGAAACGACACAACGAATTGAATAACTTAATTTATTACAATATGAATTATATTGCTAAAAATATTTTTTATGGTCGTAAGTTGAACAATCTTAATTCTAGAACTACCGATACGTAACCTATAATGTGTATGAATTAGTGATGTAACGAATATTCGCATTCGCGAATATTCACATATTTTTGCATATTCGCATTCACATTCGCATTCGTAAAGTTCGAACGAATGTTATGCGAATATGAACATCAGAAAAAACATAGTATAAGGTTAATAAAAAATCCATTCATTTCTTATTTTTTTATTATTAGAAAAAGTAGCTTTACCTCGTAATCACATTATCAGTCTTTACTTTACTTTATCATTTGGTATTATTTATTTTCCATTTACTTCTACATTGGGTAATAAAGTTTAAGATTCCAGATCACTACCAAATAACAATTAACTTCTCATTATAACTTTGAAAACAAAAAATATAATAATGCAGTTTAACAAACAAAATAAATTCTTCTCTGAAACTTTTATCAGTCTTTACATAAGTTTTTAATGTTAGGTAATCATTTTTATAAGAAAACACTTTAAACAAACAAAAACAAAATTATTATTTATGCTTCTATTAGATCAACTCGGAAATTCTCGGAACAAGATGCAAACGGAACACGCCTCGCGCGAAACCGAGCCGCTAAGGCCCGGTTGTTTCAAGTTGGATCAAAGTAAGCGTTCTTTTAAAACATAGATTTTTACGTTCTCCACCAATCAGACGATCCGTTTTCGTAAAAATCTATGCTCTGATCGACCGCTTACCTTGATCGAACTTGAAACAACCGGGCCTAAGCCATACATAAGTGGCGCCAAATTTTAAAATACTCAATATTTGTATTCGCATTCGCGAATGTTGGTAGCAGATATTCGCATTCGCACTCAAAAACTGACATTTGTTACATCACTAGTATGAATACATTTTCAGTAGGTACTCCGACAAAATTATCGCTTTGAAACATCAAAAACCGATGAAATTTCTAACGAAATAGAAAATATTCGTTAAATCATACCGAAATAGAATCTTCTCATTAAATCGAAATTTTAACGATATTCATTAAATTTTCAAATATAATTTTTTTTTAAAATAGGTCCCGAATATTTTTTCGTTTCGGGGTCAAAGAGCTCAGCTTCCGTCGGCTCTCGACTGTCCCGCGAGTTGATTTAGCTCCGAGGAGGTCTCCCCGCGAGCGGCCCTCTCCGCGGGACCCCTATGGAACGATCGTATAAGACAGTAATAAAAATAAGTAAAAAGCAGCCGGCCGACCGTTGCGCGCATAAAATCGGCCATCTTGCTGTGGAATTCATTCAGGATGAGGGTTTAAATAGCGGACGGGACCGGATTTGGGAATTTGTGTTTTTATTGTGTTTCATTATCCGCTGCATTCATTACGTACCTTTGTTTAAATTAAAAACATGCGGTTTTTAACGCGTACAAAGAAAACAGTATATACTGACTAACGAAATGGTATTTTATTCATTTATTCAGTAATTTTTTTTTCACTGTATGTTTTCACTTTTCCATTGGATTGTTCTGGAGAACCTCATCAAAAGTGTACATCAGTTACTGGATTTTGTCCCGGAGGGATGATTAATTAATAAATCATAGAAGTCTCTCAGAGACGAAGCTATTTATATGTGATAAACGTGTATGGAGGGTCTCTTATACGATGGCCCTGGGCTTACATTCTGCATGAGCTGGCTTAATTTTGGATGGCAGCCGTTAGGCCCACTTGTTTTTTACAACAACGGTCGGGTCGCACGATTGCTTTTAGCATTAAAAAACGCCAACCAGGTGGCGAATACGAAGGACGGATACAGAATATTTTGCTTATAAAACGGTCCTGGGTAAGCGGTGGGTCTGCCCCCATTGTATTTGTAAGTGTTAGATCACAATCCTTTTTTTGTAATAAATTATATTTTTGACAATAAAAATAAATTTACGGAAAATCGTCCGCGGCAGCGCGGTGATCCAATTTAACAATCAAAAGCAATCTGCAAGGTCGGCTGCTTTCTGCTGAGTTTTCAACACGGCTACACTTTAAAATGTCACGGGTATGTTTCATATACATACCTATTCTGCAATATTTTTTCAATATATCCGTTAAAATTGCTTAAGCTTCTTGGTGTATAATCCTATTGTAGATACGAATGCCACATTGTTGAAAGGAATTCGCTGTCTAAACAAGTATCGGAAATGCACATAAAATGTCATCCATCATTTATTTAAACTAAAATCACATCAATATAATAATAAATTACATCAAATTATAATAAGGAATGAATTCATGTACGTACAATATCTAAAATAAAAATCTATTATAAAGAAACAAGTTTTAATACTCGAATTTAAATAATAATGAATTTGAAAAAATCAAATATTTGTATCAATTTTTATCGCTGTTTTAAAGCAATAGATTTCAATATATATACAATCTATAATACAGGGTTTCATGACGCAACTTTCAGAAAATGTCGGTGCATTTTAACCCGAAACTATTTTTCGTGTATACTTCATATATCTTCTTCTTTCGTATTTAAGAAGTGTGTTATTGCTATGCAATTGTATTGTATTGTTGATATGTGTGTGGGGGGGGGGGGTATCGTGTCCCGGATCCTCACTTTTGTAAATGTAATTCAGGATGAAAATAGCCGATATGAAAAGAAAGCCGCAATCATTTTTACTCACTTTGTATTAACTCGTGGCGTCTGCTTGCTTGCCGGCTTGCCGTCAACAAAAACTTTGGATCGATTTTTGACCCTTTTCCCGAGATCCAATCGAGCTGAAACTTGGCAAGTAGACTCGTGGCAACGATCAAAAAGATCTTTCAAATTTTCGTTAAAAAAAATTAATAATTATACTATAATTTCGGATTTTTAGAAATTTTATTGGTTTTTTCAAATTGGAATCATTAGAAAAGTTTGATTACGGCGGCCCGATAACGTCGCGGAATACTTTCTAAATTTGAATAACTCCGTCGGTATGCATAATAGGTACTTCACTACGAATGTCGAAAATCTAAATTGACTGACAAATGTTTTTAGAATTTAATCTTCAAAGCATGAAGTGTCTTATCAACGCTCAAAACATCTGATATTTTAGAAATATATTAAATTACTGTAAGTTTAGTATTATGTTACATGTTTTAATTCTTCTTTAATTGTTGTTATATTTTACAAAGAAAGGGAGTATAATAAAAACTTGGTATTTATGGGTTACTTTTTTTATGATGTTTATTTTATACGGCGGGATTACAGTGTGTGCGTTATCGCTCGACCTTGGTCATCGGTCATCGGCGTGCCAGCTGATAGGGTGCGTCTGGTGTCGTCAACTCTGTTCCTGGCCACGTGCTAGCGGGTGCAGGAAGTGGTCGGTGAAGATGAAGATCGTTGCTGGTTGCTGGAGATGATGCTGATGATTAATGTAGGTGGCGTATCGCGGTGAGGTCAAGGGTGATGGTGGTACCGCAAGAAGGAGATGGTGTTCGTTGCTGAAGGTTGCGAAGACAGCGGAGCGATGAGGATGATAAGATCGATGGATTGAAGACCGGAAGCGCGGAATGAGCGGCGGAGCGATGTTGTTTGATGTCGTAGCTGCTGCAGGCTGGAGATTGGCCGTATTGAGTAGAGAGAGACGCGCTACGAGAGGTGAACTACAAGTAGCAGCCATGCAGCGTGACTTCGCGTCGGTGGTATGGCGAGAGAATGAACTAACTTGATACCTTGCTGCGACGTCTTTTATATCCAGATTTTTCCGATGTCGTGCCGGCTGCAACAAAGAACTGCAGCTTGGAAACAAACCCCTCAGAATATTTCGCGAGCGTAGAAACTGTGTGAGAATTAGCCTGTCAGCATATTTGGATCCCTCTGTCTGCCTATTTTGCCGGCGTGGAAGCGGGCGCGCCAGCATTTTGCATTTCTGATACTTGGTGTATCTTACTTCATCGTCATATTTTAACCTACTCCGTCTGCTTCTTCTGCGTGTAAAACTCGATGTCAGCATTTTTCGTACATGTGTTGTTGGGCGTTAATATCGGCCAATTGTATTTTTCCCGTGAGAACTGTCGTCATCAGCGGTGGTTATGGAATGTGGGGAAACGGATCGTTGACCCCACATGTGTATCATTTTCCTTGCATTTTCCACAAAACATTTGTTATCTTTTATTATTTTTTAAATGTAAATGTCGAGAAGGCTAATAAAACTCACATTAAAATTTATAACATTTAGAAATCTTGGGGTCGTGAGTTCGTAATTAAAGTTACTTTACTTGTAATATCAACTTATAACAAATAATAAATCAATTGTTTTTGCTACGTTTGTTTACATCTTAGTATTTTGTCACTTATTTTTTTAATCTGTCAAAGTCTAAATATTATTATTATTATTATATCTATTATTTATAATTATTTATTAGTTGCTTATTATTTATACCTCATCAAAAACAATAGTGGGCCTAGATACAAAACTAAAATCGGGAAATATGTAGATATCCATTATTTTCATTGCGGCTGGAGCCGGATGAGATTATTTCTAGATTTTTTTCAATAATAAATAATTAAATAATAATACGTAAATGATTCTCAACCAATGTGGCCCTGTGTTAGCCTGTCTTCGTGTTTGTAAATAATAATTCAAGCGCTAAGTATACCCCTAGCCCCGGGATGTGAACCCAGACCATTGTTTTAGCTTTTAGGGGTACCACTCCACCAAACCAAACATCTCCACAGGTAGTCGCTTCGCTTTTCTTCCTTTTCCTTTTGTACCGCTGTCCCATCGAGTCGGAAAGCAATATAAGACCACCGAATAAAAAAACTCCTCTCGTATTATGAGATATTATTAGAAACGGCACTTTGTTATGTTCCTTTTTAATTTATTTTGTGCTGGATTTTCGGCAACTTCTAGACTGTCTTTTTAGTTGGATGAGCCTTCCAAATTTTACAAAAATTTGGAATTTATTAATTTAATGCGTCATTAAATGCTTGAAGTTAAAATAAACTGCATCGAAAATTCAATGCATTCTTTGCACATGGCATCATTTTATTTTGTTATGAAAAAATATCAAGTGACAAATCCTTTTATGGCATTTTTTATATACCAACTCTATTATATGAATGTGAAGCCTGAAATTGACAAAAAAAGAATGAAAGTAGACTTAATAAGGTTGCTTGGACGCATGAATGAACCAATAAGAAGTGGATACAATGCTGAGTGTAGCGTAGTACATACTTAAATAAATAAAGTTTGAGTTGGTTTGATCATATGGAACGCATGAGGGTGTATTGCTTGATAAAGAAAATATACGATTGTTGAAGGTAACAGAAACAGAGCGCGTCCGCGAAAGACCTGGCATGATTAGATAAACAAAATATTTTGGTACGGGCCTATTGAAAGTTAGTACAACCAATGAGCGCGCATAAGAATACGTATATACGTATGAAAGTGGACTAGAGAAAAGTTGCGTGCCAGGATAGATAATGGTGTGGTGCTTTACTCTCCCAGTCAACCCCCGCAAGAAACGTTGTGATGGTTAAACACATAGTTATCCAGGTCATGATCATCCCATCTCAGGCTGGCTTCTTTCATCTCTTCCGTCAAGGGTACAACCTTAAAATTTCCCCCAATGTACTCATTGGAAACTCTACCAAATCTTATCACTTATCC
The DNA here is from genome assembly GCA_016648135.1 of Agrypnia vestita. Lineage (NCBI taxonomy): Eukaryota > Metazoa > Arthropoda > Insecta > Trichoptera > Phryganeidae > Agrypnia > Agrypnia vestita. Next base: position 62,577 of record JADDOH010025018.1, on the reverse strand, counting down.
AGCTCATCTAAGCAATTTGAATTTGTCGGTGCTCATTTTTCGTTCGTGGGCGTTCTTCATTCTCCAAAGATCGGTACCATAAAGCATCGCGGTTCGTACCTACGGCCGTCTTGTATACTCGACCTTTAGTTTTGATTGGAATTTTTGGGTCACAAAGAATGCCGGTGAGTGGGTGTCACTTTTGCTTTACAGTTTGTGTTTTATGAGTGACATCAATCTCGATTTCAACTTTGGAGGTTATCGTGGTATTTATTTGTTTATAACACTGTTAATAATAAACAAATTAGGAGTGAATGTAAAATTGAGCGAAGTTTTCGATGTGCTTGATGTTCTAGTGGTTAAGACACTCACCTTGTGATTTGGAGGTTTGAGGCTTATTCCAAGAGACAAATAAAAATTTTGATACAACGCGTATTCCATTTACGTGTGATTTTTATAAATTTAAACTTAATTTCTTAAAAGTAATGAGTGACGAGAGAATGGTAAGAACAATGTAAGGCGCGTGTGAGTGTCACCATGAATAAAGGACTTATAGGGAACAGGTTAACAAAGTTCTTCTTCAAAGCAATAGAGACCTTCCGGATTCACAATTAATATATGTTTTCAACAATTCAATTCAGTTCCATCAATTCACATAATCCTTAATATTGAATTAACGGTTGGGTGCAGTTCAGTTCAAAACTTCAGAGGGGACAATATTCGTAAGTGCCCCAAAAGTGACCTTTATACAGTCCACTTTTTCTTTAAAATGTTGTCAGTTAAAGCGATTCCACTGTCTGCCAACTGAAGCAACAATCCCCTTCAAGTTAGTCCTATTTTCATAGCACAAGCGCTTGTCTTAATTTGAAAATAGTAAGAATATTGATACAACAGTATCGCTGTTAAAAAATATACGAGTGTATGTGCAAATATCACTATAGAAAATGATTTTAATATTGTTGAAAACATATATTAATTATGAATCCGGAAGGTCTCTATTGTCTTTGAAGAAGCTGAGGCACAAGATAATAAATTGTTTAGTGGGAATTTTCATAGAGCTGATTGGCAAATAACTGTTATTCGCCCCCTCTGAACTAAGCTTTTTAGAATTTTCGCAAAACGCGGGCTCTCGCGACCAATGGTCCCATCCACTTTTAGGTCACTGTATGCATAAAAATTCTTGTGCAATTTAAAGAGGAAATTAAGAAAAACAAGAAGGTTCATTCAATGTGCATATAAACTGGAGAGATTGTAAGAAAAAATTTCGCTCTAAAATTTACTAAAGTGAATTACCACAATGTAATTACGGCGGCCCTCGTACCGCAGTGGGTATGACACTGGCTTCTCAAACCGAGGGTTCCAGGTTCGATTCCCGGTGAGATCAAAATTTAATCTATGTGATTTTCTCAATGGGTGTTTTGTGATGTATTTCGCTTCTGTAATTGTGCCTCCTGGCCTGTTGAAGCGTACAAAAATGTAGGTATATGTTCATATTTATTTTACAGTCGTGGAATTAAATGATGAACTGAATGGATACAATTTGAAGAACGTGAAATTCTAATTTATTATAACAATATATTTATAAATTATATAAAATTAAAAACAAGTTATATTTAAATGTATTTTCGATAAATATTTAATTTATAAATAGTTTTTTTCAAATCATACACACGCGTAAAGTTCATATGGTTCTAAGGTTGCGCTGTATTGATGTTTGATTTTTCTTGTATTAAATAAAGAAATAATCATTACTAGGTGGTCATTCTGCTCGCTCCGTGCTCATATATACACTGTCCTTTACTCGAATTCCAAAATAATTCTCATGTATATACCTACGTTTATTCTTATTTTATTATTATTATTTTTAATCTATAAGAATTGGTATTAGGTACCGTAGTTTCACGTTCTGCGTTCAAAACTTTTTTTATATAATTCTGCCTTTACTTTTATACCTCGCATATTATTTAGCTATCACATGTGGCTTGGTTATGAATTTTATTTTATACAGCCTTGCCGTATTAGGTGATTCGGGTAGGTACCCATCATAAAACAACGCCAGATAAGCCATTATCTTATCCGCCTTAATTAAAAATATTCATATATAGCCATGCTCTGACGTCATTCCACGTAATCCATCCGACTCAATAAGTGCCCATTATTTACAAATACTACCACAGTATCTTAGATCCCACATCTAACGTAAATGCTCTGCATTATTTTGTCAACTAATGCTATATAATTTTATATTCATATATCTATATATATATTTAAAGAAGGTATTTTGGTGTTTCTATTTTAGAACATATGTATATCTCTTTTTACACAATTATATTTGGCTCTAGTTTTTTTTTATTTATTTAATTGATAATACATATAATTTCTATTAAAACAATAATATTAACAATTCAATACCTATGTTATACCTCACCAAAAAAGAATTAAGATTCTTGTTCTTGATTCTTGTTTTTGACCAACAATCGCTCTCAAATTTGGCAGAAAAACGTATTCCGGATGACAATACAATAATCATGAATTAATTTTACAAAATTAATTTAATTATTCTAAAAATTTATTTAAAATGCTGACGCATTATTTTATTGGGAATTGTAGGTACATGCCAGTGACATCTGTTAGCTTGTATTATTATAAAAGTGATGTTTGAGTTTTGAGGTTAATAGCATCTGAAAAAGAAACATGTCATCGACGCAATTCGAAATGATTACCTACTATATTTAATATGATGAAGACTAAAATTAGGGAATCATAAAAACGCGTTTTTATTAAAAATGACAATAAAGGAGAATTTTTGTAACAGCTACTAAGATCGATCAAATTTTATGCATACGTCAATAAAATAAAAAACGTTGGACATTTTTAAACAATATTATTTTGTTTTTTATTTTATATTTGATAAAAGAAAATGTAATATTATAAAATTTATTAAAATTCAAACAATAAAGCATGCTTCTTTAAAAAACTTTATTTTACATACAGCGCGCTAAAACATACATACACTTGAATTTATTCCTGCTCACAGTTTGATATAATGTGTTTTTTGTTTGTTTAAATAGCTCAAATAAATATTCGCGTTTAAATAGCTAAAATAAATATTCACGATAAGAACAGCAGATAATTATGCATCAAACTTGATATTAATATTTAAAAACCCAATCAAATACTTGTACACTTTGTTACATCAACTTGTAAATTACGGGCACGGACTATAAAGGAGTAGTTCAACCATAATACGTATGTAATATGGTCATTGAATGCGAAGAATGTAATTCTCGATTCAACCAATCATCGCGAGCGTTAAAAGAATAAAACTACAGCCATAATAGTACTTTCATCGATGCAATCTTTCTACAATGTATCAAAGTATCTACGGTTCGTGAATATTGAAGCACTCGACCGAAGATGCAGGTGGCGCTTATAAGAACAAATTAATGGTTCGCTGGAGAAACGCCATACGTCATTTTTTTAAAAAAAATTTTCATTGTTCACTTTTCTTGAATATGTTTTGTTTCTATGAATTTGTTTTTTATTTTTATTTTTAATATTTATGTAAAAATTATTGTAACTTTACATACAATAGCGAGCATAGAAATTCCACCCTTTTTGTTTGTTTCCACCTTGTTTCCACCCTCAAAATAAAAGTTTTCTTGTAACATGTCAGATTTTATAAAAGTTCGATAATACCTTTTCACTTCAAATTATAATGTAACAATGTTAAACAGGAAAAAATATATATATATACATTACAGCTGAAATACTTAAGAACCAATTTATTATACTTTAAAAAAATAATAATATTGGTACAATAATATTTTTTTCACAAACTATTGTATTTTTTCATTTAAAAATTTTACTTGTTTCTTTTTTATTATTGTTTTACTATTAACTAATAAAACCAAAAATTATTAGTATTTTGTTGGTCCCCCTTAATTTTTAACACGATTTCAATACATCTTGGCATGGAATTCAACTTTTAGAGATAATCTTCTGAAATTTTCTCATACCAGCCATTTTTAATAATTTTGTTGAGGTTTTCCTTTGACGAAGGCTTCAATATATTTATATCAATGATTATTTCACGCCACAGGTTCTCGTAGGATTCAGGTCAAGACTGTTTCCGGACCAACTCAATGTTATTATCCCATTATTTTTCATAAATTCTTTGATATAAAAATAATTAGTATTTTTTTTATATCAATAACAAAATTTACCGTTAGAAAAATATAATACATACAGTTTTTGATCGATAGTATGGCGCAGAGTCATCTTGGAAAATGCACTCAGTAATATAGGAACAATGCATCCATCGTCCCGTTTTTGGTCCTGGAAAATGTATGTGGTCGCCTGAAGACCATGGCCTGGATAAGGGTTATCCAGAAAACTTTGTATATTGCTTACCGCGACCGCTGACTAGCATTTGCACGCACTCTGTGCCGATCAACTAGTAATAGCAAAATATTGTATTGTCCGAATTTTTTTTAGTTTCTTCAAGTTCTGTTCTATGTAGTTCAAATGTAATAAAAAAAAAAATTCCATTTAACGCGTAGTGGAACCATTGTTTTTTTATTTTATTTTATTATAATTTGTGTTCTCTCTGTTAACATGTTTGCTTTGTGACTTGCACTAAAACTTGAGTAGATTTCACAAGTCTTTCATACTTACATACGTTATTATTGTTACTTTATACAATTACGGTATTGCTGATTTTATAAATAGATTTTTTTGCCTAAACACATTTTTTCAATATTTGATTGTTTGTTCAATTTTAGGCCCTTAATTCTGATTATAAATATTAGGGTCGTTTAAAGAGATATTATTTTTACGTTATTAAGTATTACAATCAAAATTTAAAGTGTTTAAGTGTTTTATCATAACCATGTATGTGCTAAAAATAAGGTATTTAAATCTCCAACAAGATTTCAACATGCTTTCCTGCATAATAAGAAGTTTACAATTTTTTTCAATGAATAGAAATTAAAATCTGAGTAAAATTATACAAAAGTCTTATAGTAAAATTAAGACATCTCAAAAACTAACAAAGTTATAGAATTTTAAATTTGAATTTGGGGTCGCGTGACGTCATCTCTCGTACGTTTGTACATCGCGGCTTGTGCTCCGGTGCCCGGCCATGCAGACGCGTGATGTCACAGGCGGGTAGGAGATCAATCATTCCTCGCTGAAATACTCTAACTTTAATATTCCTTTTCTCAGTTATTTATTGACAGATTTCAACATTTTTTTCACAAATTTATTAGTTTTGGGCTATATTATTGTTGAATGTTACAACGTAATATATAACCACATTGTGACTTAAAGCGTTTATCCAGCTAACGATTCAAATGTGATAATCTCTGTAATACAAAAAATACAGAAAAATACATCCTCCAACAATTTATTTTTACACCAAGGAGATAAGGCAGATCGATAAGTTAGCTGAACAGTTAAAACATAATTCTCCGCACAGCCGCCATAAATACCTTTAAAACAATCGCAAAAAAACATGTCACTTTAGGTTCTAGCCGTTTCCAGGATTGCCTAGCAATTTCGTAGTCGCCACCGGCGGCGCGTCCTGCGTCGAGACGGTATTCCTGGAACCCGCGCGAGGGTGGAAAAAATCCCGGGTATTTGTTCTACCGAGCTTTCCCGTCCGTACCTGTCCTTACCTGTCACAACTATTACCTGTCCGTCGGCGGCCACTTCGGGGCACCTTTGCGTCCTTAATAAGTGCAATAATTTGGGTGCCCAAATTGGCTGGACGGTTTTTTCCTTTGAAAAATGATAGGTCCGAAGGTTTGCGGCTGTCCTCGGCTGTAATCGCCTTATCGAAAGGAATTATTGCGGCCATAAATAACTGAAGTCAATTTGCAATTTTGGGAAAAGTGTAGCAATATTCAGTTTAGAATCTGTAAATCTGATAAATAGGGCATACCAAATTACCGAGAAATGGTATTACCACTGGATCTGTAAAATATGATGTTAATACGGGCTTAGAGGTATTTTAATGATAATTATGGAAGTACTTACCGTAAAACCGCAAAAATTACGAGACATGTAACTATAATAATACAATATAATTAATAACGTCAGTGTTGCCTAATTCCAGCAAAATTCCGTATTACGCATAGACTGTCATTCGAAATTAGGATAGTTGATATTAAAAGGTGACTAATTGAAAAAAAAAACTATGTATATGTGTATAGATGGTGTTTTGTAACGATTTATTAACCTTGTTAGGGATTAACGATGTGTTAACCCTCATAATTAAAAAAATAATAATTTCTATAATATCTATTCGAGAATGAAAAGACATAATCACAATTTAAAAAAGTATTATACTGTTTATTTTGTTTTATATTTTATGTTTTATGGGTTAATACATGATTTATATTTTAAAAATATTGTAGTAAATAATCATTAGTCATTCACAATTTTTTCAAAGTAATTCTTTGCACTCGACATTATATTCTTTAAATTTATATTTAAACACCTTTATATTCACTGTATGTATGGTTTTCGCTAGGATGTCGACGATTTTAAGTCCTTTGTACTTGAAACAATTTTGTGAAATGTTTTTGTTTTTCTTTTGGATTGTTGTAAGATAATTAAATAGCAATCTTAAATATTTTCCCTGAATTTTCGAAGAGGATTATTAATAATCACATATCATAATTTAAAAAAATAATTATATTATCAAGCTAAAGAAATGTGTTTATTTTATCAAGATATTGGTACCTAATTAGAAATATATTTATTGGTAATTAGGCATCATATTTATAAACCAGTTTACCGAAAACCGGTAATGTGAGCGCTAGTGATAACCTTGTCGAAAATTTGGACTGGGTACGATTGTCTCTTCGGCTAAATACGTGGCGCTTCACATTTTAAAGACGATCGGACCAGTTTGAAGTCGATTGCATTAGTTGATTCGAACATAAGATAGGAGTATTAATAGATAGGAGTAAGAATGCTAAATAGCGGTCCAGTGATGAACCTCCCTCGATACGAGGCTATCTTGGACGTTCTGACAACATATCAATCATTCCACATGTTACTCTTATCACATAAAATGTCTGTCAGGAGTCCATTGCTGACATGTATTATTTTCACGGTTGATTCATTATTCGTTTGTGTCCCCGATCAATTATCGCACAGATCTACACGGTACAGGTACCTACCTACCACAACGAAAAGCCAGATTAGAATAGCATTATTAGAGTGGCTTGTTGGTCTTGTGGTTAGGACTCTCGCCTCGTGATCCAAAGGTTCGAATCTCACTCCAGACCAGCAAGTTAGTCGTGTATTCACAGCACAAGCGTTTAGCTTAGTTTGAAAATAGTAAGAATATTGATATGACACGTATTCCGTGTTCGCATCTCTATTTTTTATTAAAAAAAAATAACATGGACATTGGCAGGACTTTAAGCAGTCGGACGTTGAGAAAAAGTGATTATTCATAGCTTGGTCAGTTTCGACATTAAAGCTACTAAATGTGCATTTCCAGCTCTCAACAATACAAACAAAGTGAATCAAGCGATGTTTCAATTCGGAATCCGTTTTATCGGCGACCGTCTCAGAAGATGTTCGCTTCACCGCCTAAGAACATGGCGTGATTGTGGTAAATAAATGTCTATAAATAGGTACCTCATAATCTTTTCAATTCACGACAGTCACGATTGTTTCCTCTGCCTTTTCATTATGTGAACATTTCGTATAAAAAGATGGGGGCATCGTTGTAATTACGCGGACTTTACGAAAGTTGCCGTAAAAAAGTAATTGGGTTCGATCCGGTCGCGGCACCGGCAACGTCATTATCATCCGATATAATGAGACTAATTTGGACGATATCTGGTGGATGTCCATTAGCCGCCAGCGAAAGGGTTGCTGCACCTATCATCGTGCTTGGAACTTTTTCGGGCAAATGCGGGAAAGATGCCGCGGTTTTTTAAAAATGATTATAAAACCACGTATTTTACAAAGTTTATAAAAATCATGTTATTTAAATAATGGGGACATGCCTTTATCTTGAGTATGCTAAAAAATCGGCTTCTAACTCGTACTGGTTCGTAATCATACGTCTGTCTCACTAGTGTAGTTACGTACAGGAATTTTGTATATTCTTTCGGCTTCACGCTTGGTCATTTCACAATTTTCATTTGCTATTTTTGACTAATCTGTATCCAATTCCGTCTCTCGATTCTCTTTCTGTGAGTATACGCCTGCTGAAAAAGAAATAGTATACTTAAATATCGCTCCATAAAAAATGTATAGCTTTTCCAAATATTACTTACATGCATTACAATAAGATCGTATGTGGGTTGTAAAAGCAAAGGCAGCATTATCCAAAAAAATAAAAAAATGTTTTAGTTTGAATTTAAAATGTACTGAATTCTAAATTTTATTTATCTATCGCTTCCAAAATCATGTTTTTTAAGAAGTGGATCAAATTTTGTAGATTATTTTTTAAGTACCAGCTCGTGGGTCACCAAGTCAGTGGCGTTATTTGGAAAAGAGGAAGGGAGAATAGTTAAAAACAAAAAATTTTGGTTCTCATTTTTAAAATCCTCTAAAAACTTTACGTATTTATAGTTCGTGTTTTATATGCTTTTTTTATGATTAATAAATAATTTTATAAAAATCAATGCGTCGGCCTATCGCATTATCGCGATTTCGGTATCTTGGCAGTTATTGTTTAACATTATAATGCCGCCAATTTTAACAGGTTTGAAATTAATGAATTCAATCAATCAAAAAAGTTAAGTTATACACAATTTCTGTCTCAACTATGAGTATTACATTTTATGTTTTGGTGATTAAATTATTCTTCTTGTATTTGTAGTAATGCAATGTTTTTATATAATCTGTCTAAATTAGGGACATTGTATGAATTCTTTATGTAGTAAATCAGCGAGATATAATCATTTTTGTGTGATTTTAAGAGCCCGAAGATAACTTTTATATGTTCCACCCCAACCTACGTTCTCAATCCAATAAGCACACCAGAAGATGTGGTTTCTCCCGGCGCGGCATCCCTCCCGCAGTCACCCTAACTCTGTTCATCACGAGCGGCCGCGGATTGGCCGGCGGGCCGCGCTGCGACAAGTCGTGTGCTGGGGTAATGATAAACGAAATCGCAAAATGCTTTGCGGTTATCAAATAAACAGGAAAATGCGGCGCTGATGCATTTTTATTGCGGCGGTCTGGCGCCGGTGTTGTGCGTACATTTAAAATGCTTCACACATTGTCTGAAATATTCGCATTTGAAACAGGACTTGTTGCCTTTTGTTTTTGTCGAAGGACCAGGGTCCCCGCGCCGACGCGTTCAAAAGATATTTTCTAACACGAAAATTTAGGAGAAACTACTGTTTCCACCTCGACCGCATTCAGTCAACTTTTTTTTGTCTAATCCAGGCATCACTTCCATACATTAGAGCTGACCCCAATTAATATTTTATATCTATATTTAGACATTATATATTATTTTTTTTATAATTTATTTTTATTTTATTTTAGTATTTGTATAATTATTTAATATTGGCTATAACCTATGAAAAATGGATTTCAGTTTTACAGTAATCCGTAGTTCTAACGTCCTAGCGGTATATAATTCAAAACACATTCCTTAAAGTTTTCTATAAAGATTTCTGTATTAATTTTTTTTAATATGTCAAAAGAAATGTTTCTCTTAAGATTATTATTATTTTAAAATTCTTTATTTATTTTTAATTAACAATAATTTTTGTACAAGTTTTCACGAAAAATAATTTTTGATACAGAGTGTTGTCATAACATATAGAATTATTATATTATATATTTCGGCTGCGAGATAAGGCTCTGAGAGCCCGCCAGCGCTATCTAGCAGAGCGTTGCGCCCTGACGGCATTAGTGACCAACATTGATAGACATAGAATTGTTTTTACTCCCTTTATATTATTAACTCGTGGCGTAGGTATGCTTGCTTGACGAAAAAACTTTGGATCGATTTTTAACCCTTTTCCCGTGATCCAATCGAGCTGAAACTTTGCAAGCAGACTCTTGGCGACGATCAAGAAGATCTATCAAATTTTAGTTAAAAAATTAATAAATTTTTGGATTTTTCAAATTTTTAATGGTTTTTTCATACAACTTACTAATTTGTATGAAAATATTTCAACGCGTCTGGTAGACAGTGAACTTGATTATAGTATAATTTTGGATTTTTGGAAATTTTTTATTACTCCCTTTCGTAGCGTCGCTCGACCGAAGCCCAACGCGTAGGTTAAGCGCCAAACCAGTTTCCACTAGTAAGTGAGAAAGGGAGTATAATAAAAACTTGGTTTTTATGGGTTACTTTGTTTAAATATATTATTTATGGTCAACCGTATTTCTTGCCCCATAAAAAATAGATGCTTACATCTATGTATAGATGTAAGCGGCGTATATACCGCGGAGCATTCTTGCTCACTATCGAGTATTTTACTTTCTTTTTCTTTACGAAGACTGATCAAAATTCTAGCCTGCTCTTCTCAACGCGTCATTTAGGATCAAGTTTGTCGGACAACCCGAGACAAAATAACATCACGCCATAAAACAGCTCTACAATCTGATCTGCAGGAATGCCAAGCGAGTTGATGAGATCTCATAAAGAATACCGTTCAATATGCTCCGAAGGATATTCTAGAATACCAACAGGTTTTTTACGTAACTACTTTTGACGTCAAAGATCTTCAAAATCTTGATACTTGAAAAAAAATCGGCATAACTAATTAAGCTATTCATAGAACGAAAAAGAAGTATGAAAATGAGCTTAATAGTGCCAACATTATTATTGTATTATTTTCATCAGTAGGAATTTTATTATGTAAGTATAAGTAGAATTTTATTATGTATACAAGTCAAATAAAATTATTAAAACCTTGCAGAAATTATTTTTGGGAATATGAATTAAATAAGTCCAACATTTTACAGATATAAGGTAAGAAGTATTGAAGAAAAAAAAAAGGAAATTTTAATGTCGCCTATCTTCACGACTATTGATATTATGACATTTTTGACTCGTAATTCAAATATAAATCTATTTATCTTTACAGGTAGATTCCTGTTTGTCTGTTACACTCTATATTAATTATATTTATTTCTTATATACTAAAATTTTAAATGCCTACCTCAGAATAAGATTGTAAACTAAAATTACATAATTTTATTTATTTTTTGTTTATTTCTAAAGTTATTTAATATGACATCCCCTTATATAAACTAGTATTTTATATTCTACAATACTTATATTTTTAACATACTATCCATAATAGCTTACATATATCCTCTATCTGCCTCTAATAATAAATAAATTTTTACATACTACGTAATATACTTTTCATGATAAATAAAAAATAAATACTGCCTTAATGATAAAATCAATTGCAAATAATATTTTAAAAAAACAAATAAATATCGCTAATCAATAAATACAATTTAGGAATAATTTCTTAATCTTAATCTATAATATAATCTAATCTATAATCTTTAGTACAATTTATATTCAATAACACATATAATACTCTACAATCCTATACTATTTTTACAATAAATATAGAATTTGTTTTTAAAATCATTCATATTCTTATTGTTTTCTGGCATTTCATCAAACATCTTTACACCTTTGTACATTAGACAACTCTGTGTATACACTTTTTTCTTATATAGTAATCTTATTCTATTCCTTTTTCTAGTATTATAGTTATGTATATCACTATTTACAACAATTTTGTTAAAAAATATTTAGACATTTTTTTTACTGAGAATTTTATGTAAGTATGTTATATATTTTTACAAATACCAAGATCTAAGGACGAGTGGGATTAGTTATAGAACAAAGACCATCAAAATAATACTCTTTGGTGTAGAATGTTTTAAATAATGCAAAAATATATTTTGTTCGGAATTTTGCCACTGTAACTTGACGGTGGCCATTAAAAAAGATGGTCGCTTTTTTAGACGTTCTTAGGGGCCTCCTTGAAAACACTTTACGTAGATAATGAGGTGTTGAGCAATGCAGCTCACGTCTGGTGTCAGCGCCCTCGGCCCCAGAAAGGCTCGCACGCATTTCTTCAATGGAATTAAGCCACGCACCGCGCGTTTCAGGTTATCAGGTTCAATTGACAAATCAGAGATCGCGGTGGCGCTGCAGCGCGATGTGCGATGTGCAATTATACGACACTTTGCAGCCACCGATGCGTCAGAGCTTATTTTTCCTTTTTAGGCCAGTTACAACACTTTAATAGGAAATAATGTCTCGCTAAAAAGTTGTAATCTGTCCCATGGGCTTAGGCAAGTCAAGTCGAGCAAAGTTAGCAATATCAAAAAAAAAATTAATGGAATCATCGAGAGTTATTTATTTATAATGCACTGAGTTCGAGATTTTATAGAAAACATAGCCTGTAAATTTATGGGAAACATGATTTATGGGATAGAAATATAAAATCAAGAATTCAGTACATTTTAAATTGGTACCTAATACTCGGCGACTGCGTTCAAAATATTTTTTTATTTTTTGGATATTTGCTTTGCCTTTGCTTTTATACTCCTTAATTATCATCTCATATGAATATGCGAAAAGGAACCATTAAAATATACTTATTTTAATTTTTCAAAATTTTACTGTGCAACTTTATAAAAGGCCGTTTTAAATTACATTTAAAAATATAGCAACACTATTTACATTCACTATTTGTTATTTAAATCAATTATAATGTTTACAATGCTGACGCATCATCTTCAGTAATGTTATTAATACTTAACTTAAGACTAGGCCATCACTGTCGATTCAGTTATTGCGTGGTTCGCCATTTCTGAATTGATTCCTCTCAAGTGTACTTCCATACGTTTCTTTATTTTTCCTCCAGTCTGTGCAGTGTATGAAGCTTGAAAAATTTTACAGTTTATTTTATAGACTAAAGACCCCACCACCCGAATCGAATCGAAGTAGTAGATACATAGTCCTTGAGTCTTAAGTTTAGTGTAAGAAATATTACTGAAGATGGTGCGTTAGCATTAACAATTAATATAAATTACAAATAGTGAAGGTAAACAATTATGTTATTATTTATTAAACACAACTTTATTTTATATATTACAGAGGATTAACAATTAGAAGAGAAAATATGTTGTAATTAGAAAGTGATTGTCAAATCTATCATAAATGCTCATTGCATTCGTTTAATGTACAGAGTGTAACAGAGCTATTCAAAAATACTTTTCAGGTAAATTGCTGCCTAAATTATTATGGTGGTGATTACACACTCGAAGAACTGTTAACTGTGCATATGAAAATTTCACATTATGATTAAAAACAAATGTAAAATTCCGGATATTATCGCCGTTACGGCTCGTTTAATTTTCCATTTCCAGCCCTGGGTATATTTCAGACAGCTTTTTTAAATTCCGATGCGTTTTGGTAGCACACAATGCCAAGGTGCAATTTGGCGCCGAAGTATATGTACACGCAGTTACATCACATTAACATACTTGGAATATATTAGATATTAGACAAAGCTTTTTTTTCCACCCGGGCGGCCGAACAACGCGTAACGCACATTAATGTTGAAATTGTCTCGCCGGCTGCCTCATTCGTATGTGGCCATAAGGATAAGGTGAGAAAAAAATATTGCTCACAGCGGACAGATTTACAATGAAGCCGACAAGAGCGGAAATAATCCGTGTTATTAGACTGATACATAATTATCCACCTTTTTTCGCAACGTTTTTTTTTATTTGACGTTCAATTGACATTTTCATGATATAATTCTTTCGACGGGTTAGGAAATTAAAACGCACACTGAAAACCATATTCATGTATTTTCTTTACCACTTCGAGAAACTGGGTTTTCATTTTCTTTTCGGTAAAGGAACGAGTAGCGAAGGGTTATTACCATCTGATTCTATATTTCCCATTTTCCTGAGTAACTCAAAAAATTTCAGCATATTTTCTTCTTTTTATATGTCTTTACTTAATGATTAACGATTCATTTTTTCACGTATGTAATAATTATTTTTTTCTCCTGTGGTCTGAATTATTTCTTGAAGATTTTTTATTTATACGCTTCAACAGGCCAGGAGGCCCAATTACAGAAGCGAAAGGTATTTTGACATTCTGTGATAGATTATTGTATTTCTTTACTACTTTAATTAAAATAGTTTTGTGTAATTAAAAGTAGCGGAGCGATATTGAAACCGAGGATCAATTTTTGATTTATAAATTATTATGGCTGTTTCTTGAGTCAATTTTTGCCTTACTCTTCCCAATATACCTATGTTATTTATTTTGCAATTTTCTTATTTTCAATTTTTAACGTGTTTTTTAATGATAATTTAAACTCTGGGATTCCTAAATAGTTTATTATATTCTTTCAGAATTAATGTAAAATTTCTGCAACCAGTTGGTCTAAGAATGATTTTATGAACGATAATTTTGGACATTTATTACATACATACATTTTTATTTTAAAAAATTATGTATAGCGTACGCAGATATTTTTTAACAATATTTTTATATCTATGTTTACAAATGGATAATTATCAATTAAGATAAATTATACAATCTCACAGAGATTAAGCTATTTATATAGAAAACGTGTATGGAAATCTTTACAGATCACGTAAGTCAGCCCAAACAGGTCGTAGTAAACCCTGAGACACCCTATAAAGACCTCCATACATGTTTCCCATATAAATAGCTTTATCTCTATGAGACTTCTATAATTTAACTTAGATATTCTTTACTTATTCAATAATAGCAATTTGATTTTGTGGTGACATGATTAATAAGAATATATAATAAGAATATAAACTAAGAATGAAATCACCACAAAATGATTTTCCTATTTTTAAGTAAGAATATACTTTGTTTTCACCACTTATTTTGTATATAATATATCTCTAGGTTAGTAATATTACTATAAACTCTTTTTTCATTGTGTTTGAGTGTTTGAGAACTTTAAATATCCCTCCGAGATATTTGAAATTGTCAAAGCTATTTTTTCTAATGCAATAAAGGCTTTTTTCTAATGTAGTTCCTCAACATTGATTCTCCTGAAGTCACCAGCTTGCTAGCTTTCCACGTCCCATTCCGACCTACCAGACAGAAGTACCTCCAACATATCAAACCAGCAATAGGAAATCTTCTCCCATTCCACGCATACGCTCAGATTATCATTACCTTTTAAATTGAGTAGATATTTTTAACACTAATATGGTGAGGCAGATACTAGAAACTCGTCCCCCTCCTTGATCATGTATATTATATACATCACAAGCCCTTTTGTGTCTATGTTAAAGTTACATTTGGAACAATCGGTTAAATGAAACTGTAAAGTTGTTTATCTGTCATTTTCAAATTGACTTATCTATGGTTATGTCATATGTGTGTTATCCTTTAATTGTGAGAAACATTTAACTTTTTTTTTTATTTTATCTTACCAAGCGATTGTGGCTCCCTGTTGGAAGACCGAATAAAAATAAAATAAAATTAGCGAAAATATATGGTTTTATAATCATAGGTATTTTCCTCCAATGAAACGTAACGTACGTCGAAGTCTACGCGTTTCGTGGGTCTTTCGATCTCACCTCACGGTCCACGAAAATCCACAAGGCGTACGTACTCAGTCGCATGTTGTACCATTACGAAACTACGATACAATTATACCTAAACGTTAATAATACTTTACCAAATCCGCTCCCGTTGGAGTTCTTTTAATAACACACCGGGGCATGTTTATCTTTTTATATCAATATTTTTACACTGTCATATTCGTATAATGTATCGCTTCCTGCCCGCGTGGCTGCCGGTCGCCGATTCAAACGTGTTTTTAACGTTTTGTCATACATATAATGTGAAATGTTTTAAACATTGCGGAAAAATTTGCAACATTTATTGAGGATGTAGTGAGACCGTTTTAATAACATGTTTTATCATAGAGTAATCGATGTTGCTGTGTGGTTAGACATGTTGTATTAGTACATTAAACTATCTACGGTTTTTTTGTTCATTCGTATACATATATACATACGAGTACTTGCAAGAAATTAATTATTATATATGGGTATTTCTACCAGCATTATTGAAATTTTGGAATTATCTTTAGATGCGTGTAGAATGCAACGAAATGCGAGCGAAACATGTAACGGGAAAATTTTCACACCATGAAGTCACGACTCGCCAATAAAAAACCTAATATTGCATTTACAACAATAGTGTACATTAACTTTCGATATTGTATACCGTAACTCATAGCTGGTGCCTACATATACTAGTTAATGTATATACATTATCGAAATATAACACATTGTCTGTAGCATATGCATTGTACCTGTTGTAAATCTGAATTATAATGTTTTGATGAAGAAATTTAAATTAGCTACCTCGCTGATTTTTTCTTACCCCATTTATTATTTTAAAATTGTTAATGGCTCCTGAAGCAAATTCGTTAATAATCACGTTCCTGCTAAATCTACCAGGAACAAAAAACTTTTCATTGCCATCCTAGAAATACATATTATATAATTAATAAATATGTATAAACTTTGTTTTCACCACTCGTGTATTGAAAAATATCAACATTTTGTTAGTATTCAATTATTGTATCCCGACAAAGGGGCCATGGGCTCGGAAACATGTTGATATTTTTCACCACAAAAGTGATGAAAACAAAGATTATTTTTATTAATTATATTAATTAATAATGTCACGGCAAAATTATTTTGCTCTTTTTGAATAAGTTACAAATTTTATAGTAAATTCAACGATAAGTAGGCGTGGTAATAAATATGCTTATCTGCCAAATGTATTTTCAGATGATTTACACCGTTAAAAATGATCACCGATTGAAAATTTTCTTCCTACAATTTCTCTATGTACTTTTATTTTGGTACCGTTTTATTCATTTATATATTCTGTTATAGAACATTTTCTATCTTTTTACTATAAATAAAAATAGTTTTATTAGCTGTTTCTTTCTCGCGAAATTTTTTGTAGTCGGTATCCCCAATGCAAACCATGACCCTCCCATATTCATCGAGCATTCGCCATATCTACCTCGGTACCGTAGATTTTCGTAATGTCTTCTCTCAGTCATATATCCCGAAGAAATAGTTAATCTATATCGATCTGGCGGATGGATAGCTTGAACGTCCCCCGATTTAGTCAGCGCGGCCGGTAATTGTCCGCTCGTGAGCTGGTCTTCCTGCCGAGCCGCGTCGGTGACCAGCCAAATTACAGGGCGCTTCGTTACCGGCCGCCGGCCATTCAGCGTCCTTACTTTCGTGTTTGTTTATGGATGCATGTCCGAGATGCGAGGGCCCGCCGGTGATTACCGACTTATTACGATCTACTATTTCAACGATTACGGTGGAAACTAATAAATGGCGCCAAAAGGGAAAATGGCTGACTAGACTAGCGAGCGAGACTCGGACGCTTTCCGGCGCGAATTTTTTTTCTAATCGTATAACATCTATAATAACTCATTTTCTGTCATTTTCTACCGATTTCTGTCCACTGTTGGATGAAACCCCCGAAATGTCTCCCACTTTCTCTGCCTTTTTGCGTCACTCGCAGATGTTGGACCTGTATTTTGTTGAAAGTCCATGTTTCGCAGCCGTACATAAACAATGAAAGTGAGCATTGATTGAACACTTTTCGTTCTTGACACTGTGGAAGATCACTTTTACTTTCTTATCAGTAAATATTTTCGTGAGTCGAGATCTTCCTCTTCCCATTTTCGTGCACAGTCCATGAGAGTCGATCCCGTTTACCGGTCCATCTCCCATTCATTTGATCCTGTCGAATTTACCCCCATTCTTCACAACCTTTGCATGTGTTCAATAATAGTAAATTAACTCGATACCACAAGGTTACTTAGCCACCAGCAGTAGATTGAAATAAGATGTACTTAACAAGAAATAGATCAAAATAAAATATGTAATATCTCGTAATATTCCTACCAAATATTAGGTCCTTACATATGAAATTGGCGTTTAGTATGGGAGGAACATAAAGCCGATTTTGTTTTATTATAATATATTTATTTAATCAAAGTATGTACCATTGCTATCTATGCACTTTTGCCATCTCATAGGTAGTTCATCGATCCCTTTACTAAAAAAACCATTCGGACGGGAATCAATAAAATCTTTGAAGGCGGTTTGGACTGCCCCATCGGAGTTGAATTTTTTCCTTTGCAAGAAGTTATCCAAATTTCGAAAAAAATGGTAATCTGTTGGGGCAAGGTCCGGAGAGTACGGTGGATGTCTTAGACATTCCAATTGAAGCTCCTCTAATTTGGTAGCCGTCTGTTGTGCAGTGTGTGGTCTAGCGTTATCATGAAGCATCAGTGGCCTAGAGCGATTAACCAGCCTCGGTTGTTTAGCAGCTTGCTTTTCCATCATGGTTTGCAGTTGCTGACAATAGACATCTGCCGTAATCGTCTGGCCAGATTTAAGAAAGCTGTAGTGAACGACACCAGCACTAGTCCACCAAACGCTCACAATTAACTTTTTGGAGTCAATTTTCGCTTGGGGCATGGTTTGGCTGGTTCGGCAGGGTTCAGCCATTGCGATGAGCGCTTCCGATTATCGTACAGGATCCACTTTTCATCACAGGTAATGATTCGATTTAAAATCCCTTCATTATTGTGCCGGTTGAGTAATTCAACGCAGCAGTCAACGCGCGTTTGTTGATTTGCTTCACTCAATTCGTGAGGTACCCACCTTTCAAGCTTTTTCACCTTACCAATTTGCTTCAAGTGGATTACAACAGTTTTATCACTAACACCGCAGCCTGCAGCTAACTCGGATGTGGTTTTCGATGGATCCGCTTCCACAATAGCCTTAAATTCTTCATTATCAACTTTGGTCTCCGGCCGTCCACGGGGGCTTGTTCTGCAGGTCGAAATTTCCAGAACGAAAACGTTGGAACCAAAAACGCACTGTGTTTTCTTTTGCGGCACCGTCGCCATACACATCATTAATCCTTCGAACCGTTTCTGCAGCACTGGTGCCACGGTGGAACTCGTACTCGTAAATAACGCGATATTTCAAGTTTTTCATTTTGTAAACTGAGTGACGCAAAGAAAAAAACAATTGAGGAAAAAACAAATGAATTATAATTTTCAAAACACAAATACATGAGTAAATAGCTGTATAAATTTGGATTTGTAATTCCTAACCAAAGAGAAGATATTTGAGATCAAATTTGCCAGTACGGCAAAACGCCAATTTCATATGTAAGGACCTAATATTTTAATTTATTATTCACATTTTAATATACCATAAAATTCAGTGTTTTTCAAAATATATATTCACGTAAAATTCAAGCTTCAGTTTAATCACTGCACGCGCGTGGTAGCTTTCAATTATTCTGTGTAAATTTTTAAATATAATGTTATTTTGTAAAATTATTTGTTAAAATAATTTCTGTTGAATTCATTTTTAATTACTAACGGGCTTTCACCTAGTGTTTAAACATATATGTAGGTATTTATGAAGGATAGTATATTTACAATATTGATACATTTTTATTCACTTTAATTAATAACCGACAATTGTTCATATAAATAAAAATACACAGAAATTTTATTGAATTGATATCGCATGTAATTGTAATATATTAATTATTTTAAAACATTATTCGACAATTGAAAAAATCATAAATGCTTCAAAGAAATTTATATTAAAAGAAAAATAAAACCTTTGCGAGATTTTATATTAACAGCATTTATTAATAAATAAAGTAAGTATTTTTTATCTTTCTGGCAGTACGTAAACGTAAGAGTTCAGATCTAGTTACTAAATAAATCAAATTTAATTTATCAATTATGGCTGTTTATTGTTCCCAAGTATTTTAATTTTTTTGTAATTTTCTTAGTTATGTATTCAATGCTATTTTTTTATTCATATCCATAATATTCACACAAATCTACGAGCTTTTGGATATCCATTTAATGTATCTAAAACCTTGTAAAATGTTTGATAATGCATGTCGTACATGTACAACGACCACATTGTTTAAAATGTTAACAGTGTCGTTAGTTTTGAATTCGACTTGAAGGTTTTTATTCCGAAAGCCTTCGTATTCCCGTGTAATGTGCGTTCGAAGAAACATCGTGAGTCCAGCTGAATGTATTTACTACACATCGATTATTCATTTCCTTTATCCCAACCCCTGAAGGCGGAAAGCAACGAAATGTCTTTGATTAAAATTTAAACCAAACATGTACGATGGGCTTATCCAAGCGGCACAGTTTTCAAAACGATGTTTAATTTTTTTTTTTTTTTTAACACTTAAATTAAGGAAATAATTAATTCTACTATCTCTACGAGTGAGAGACTTGTGTGTAGAGGAGTATTGCAGGTATAAAATATAAATATGCATTAATCTAAGTAGTACAAAATAGAATTGAATGGATTACAATGATTATATACAAAGAAATATTATATTAGTAAGAAGTATGTAATAGTAGCCTTAAATACAGTTTTTATTTGATTATAATATTGGGGTGGAAGATGCAATTTGTTGTTAACTGACATTTTCAAATAGTTTCATGATCCTATTATGTGCCTAGTAGGTGTTTTTATACATGTTTTTGGATTCAATTTTAATTGTTTTCTGATCTGTTATTTTTCTTATTGTTAGGGGGAGATTACATATTAAAGAATTTAATACCAAGAAAACTAAAATGATTTTGGGTTGTGGTAAAATTAAATTTTGGTATGTTAAGTATATCTCTAAATCTCGGAGATCGAAAATCGCTTCATATATTTAATATATTTTTATTTTAAAAAATTTAGATTATTGATTTTTTTGTATATTTCTATTATTTTTGGTCCCTTTGATTCTTTATTTAGTTGGGCACTTGGTCATTTTTTTCATAAAAATTATTTTAATTATCATTTTTGGGTAGTTTCTAATTTTGATGTAGTGGTTTTATATGCCCCTCCCCTTCCAATAATACTGTACTGTAATTGGGATTGAACAGAAGCGTAATATATTATTTTAATATTTTTCAGAGATAGGATATTCCCAAGTCTCAAAAATATGTAGGCAGTTTTTTTTTTTTTTTTGTTCGTAAGATCAATTGTATCTTTTTTCAACTTAAGATTGTTGTAATTAAAATAATAACAGGCTTGAATATATAGAGGTGTTTTTTATTGGTATAGAACTTTAAAATGAAACATGACACATCAAAATCGTGGTAACCGTCAAGGTGTTGACTTTATTGGAAAGATAATTTTATTGCAGGGCCTAGCAACAAGCTGTGCTGTACTGTGATGTCCTGGCCGCTGCGCGGCTGTTAGAGGCCAATGCGCGACCATCGGTGTCTCCAGTTGGCTCTCAAATATGGGCTGCTGTTAGGCCCTGTGGGTGGCTATAGTGGGCCTACGTGCCGACTTTCATGGTCTCGATGTCAATTGTTATTGTGCAGCGGGCGAGTATGGTGGCCGCCTCGCGGCATACAGTGGCCGCTGCGAAGCCATTTGCTAGCTTGCTGCTTGTATCTGTAATCAGTTATGGTGGCCATTTCGCAGCAGCGCGCCCATTGACGCCTGCAATCGGTTCTCGCTGATTGATTGCTGCTATGCCCAGTGGGTGGCTGTTACGATTAAGATAAAATAATTGTACCTAACCGATCTTAAAGCCAAAGGATTTTAAAATGTAATATTATTTTGTAAAATTGTCATCAAAATCAGTTATCAATTGTCAAATTGACACATTGCCAGACAATCATACTCAAAGGTGTCACTTTTGCTTCTGATTCTAATTTCCTAATGAAGTATTTTTGAATATCAACGTGAAAAAATATCATGATTTTTTCATATTTCTTATTAAAACAACACAGTTTAGCTGTAAAAGAGATTTTCCTACAATAAATTTTAAGAAGAATGTAGCAAATGCAAATTAATCACAAATAACGCACTCCTCGATGCGTTTTTAGCGCTATCATAATATATTATCTATGCACATCTACCATACTATTTTAAGTAGTTTATATTTTCTCGAAATAAATAATTCTTGCTTTTCTTGAAATGATGTAATTACTGTGTGTAATGTGTATCGATTTTCAATAAAACATAAGAAACTTACATATTAAATCGCTGGTGCTTTATCTGTTGATCACACAACCGGTTTCAAAGTGTTGATTTCTTCGTAAGGAACGGTTTGGTACCATCATAAAAGGTTGTACCTATGTAGTAATATCAATTCCTAATACCTACTTATACACATCAATATCTCTCTAAGAAAATGTATTTATATGTTTATTGGATTAAGAAATGTTATATAAAAATTAATTATTTAAAAATGGTATATTACGCAACCGTACAATGCTTGCTGCATTATGGTATTATTGGATGGGGAGGGGCATACTCGATTACAATGTATCCCATAAGAATAATCCAAAGACTAATTATTAAAATAATTTTGAAGAAACCTCAAAGATTCAGAACATAAACTTTATTTAACATATTAACGGTTGACATAATTTATAAGAAATATTCAATATTACAATTATATAAAGAAAAGAAAACTAATAATCAACACAGTTCACTCGAGCAGACATGAAAGTAATATGAAAATTCCCAAATTTATTTCCACATATTTTCAAAACGGTTTCCTATTTCGAAGAATACTCAACCTTAATAATTTGCCTACAGAATTAAAAACTATTGATAATTACAGTAAATTCAAGTAGAAGTTAAAGTCCCACTTCAAGAATATGCAATAAATATTGACACATCTTTTATACACCTACCTATAATTTTCATATTTTATATACCTATAATTCTCATTGTCTGTTAACATAGATTATACTACTAATATCTTACACTACTTACCTAAAACTTAAAAACTTAACGAAGGAATTATTTTGTAATTCAAAATTCTTCATATAAATTTTATTGATATAAATTATTTTTATATATTTATTTTTATTGATAAAAATTTTTCTTTTGTAAATGATTATCCTTCACCACACATTCTTTGTGGTGAGGTTTAACGTATACAATAATTTGATTATTAATATCTATTAGTTATCATTGTTGTAAAAAATCATATGTACTTGTCTATTAAATAAATAAAAAATCTCTGTTCATATTTACGTGTTACAGAACTCGGAGATCATATAAAATACGAAATATACAAATCGAAAAAACAAACAAATGTCTTTGAACTTGTCTGAACATTAGTTTAACTTTTTTTTTTTCATTTTATATACATTTTGTGTAAATTATATACATTTTATTTATATAAATTTTATTAACCAATTGGTTTACATCAAAGCTGTGATAAATTATCGAATCATTCCTATAAATATAAGTTGTCAAACGACCAAACCAAATGAATGTGTTTTATGTACAATTTACAAACTTGGACACAAGCAGTTATCGAAATACAAACATTAAAAGTTTTCTTTCCTACAGAGCCTCGCCACAGGGGTTCGAAATGTTTGAATCACCGCATGTCTTAGATTTTTATTAGACAGCTGAGTGAAATTATTAAAGAATTTTAAAAGGTAGTTAGTATGTTCAGTAACATGACTACGATATACCTCAAGTTTCACGTAATTAGTTTTTTTACAACACATGCATATATTATAAAGGTACATACATTATATATGAATAATACTTACTGATCATGTGCTTAACATTTTTTAAATCAGTTTTTATAAAATGATTAAAACAAATCAGATAAGTCAGTTATAACACAAAAAAAAATATCTTTACCACCGGGACGTTCCGTTGCCGGTAATAGAATTTTCCGAATTCAAGTACGTAATTTTTTTATTTATTTAATACGTATATCGTTTCAATCATCGAAGAACTAACTATGTTTTGAGAAATCCTACAAAAGAAATGTGATTTCATTGAAAATTGTCAAAGTGGTTAAATATTCAATCTTCATATCTTTATAATATTATCTATCCTAATTATTCATGTTCAAAATTATATTACTTGTTTAGTTTACGATACATGATTGTAAACTCTTAACTTTTATTAAGATCATTTTGAAGTGATTCGTTTGCTGTGCTAAAAATTACATCCATTTCAAACAGTAATACTATTTATACTAGCTGTAACCCGTAAAAAATTACGGAACATTGGTTCGCGTCTTTGCTACGTCCTATTATATATTTATAACATCTTTTGGCGACCTACGGAGAGGAGGCCGTAGCAACATGCGTTAACCGGCCGGTTCGGGTTTAGTGACCCAGGGTTCAAGCCCTATGTGCGGCCGTTTTTTTAACCGTGAATTCGAATGAAATTATGGACGGATGGACAGACAACGAAATAATTATGTTTGATTTTACTACTCATCTTTCGAGAGTAACAGTATGTCTCATCGACGGGTGAAGTGTTGAACTTTTTTTTCCATAGTAATCCTATTTGTTTGGTGGATGTATTTTGTCTAGGCTTTCTTCTCTGTCTTCTTCCTTCAATTACATTTCTGAGGTACAAAGTATGTATTGTGGTATAAAGTATACGGTGCGAGGTATGTGTTGTGTGCAAAAATATGTCCTAACAATTTATGGTATTTATAAGTGGCAGTGGTGCTGATTTCTTGCAATCTCTTCAGAATTTGTGATTCTTTCATTCCAACTTATACTTTCCATCCTTCTCCAGCACTGTATCTCGGGTGCTTTCGACCTGTTTCTCTTTCTCTGGTTAGTTTTCCAGGTTTTGGTCCAGTACTGTATTCCAGACGTATGTTTTAATGAATTGCGAAGGCGAATGCAGACACTTACTTCCAGGAGTGATGAGCTAAATCGTTGTTCTGCTTGTGTGATTGGTATTCGACTGTAATGACAATTGATAACCGAGATTTAATTGTTGGAGATTTAGTTTCTAGTATTCCAGTGATTTCTAAAAAAACTACGAATAATCAATCATTACCATCATAGTTACAGTCGAGCACAAATCTCAATTGAGCATTGCATCAACTAGAGCACAGTTTTTAAACGCGAAAGAAAACGAATTTTATTTAACCGTCAACATCTCATATATAGTCACCAAATTTTAAACGATTGTGAAATTGTATTTAATTTTTTTTATATTTTGGAGTTTTACTTTTTTGCGCATTCAGGGTAAATTTTTTTTTTATAAGAACATGTTGCGGAAATGCGAAACCAGAACTGACGATGCCATGTTGAATTTATATCAGCTGTTAGATTCTGTTTACGAATGTTTTGTTCGTTTTTTAAGAAAGTTTTTGTATGTCACCATGCAAAAAAACTATAAAAAGAACAAGAAATTATTAATTGCAAAAACGACGTAATTGTCAAACATTCGTTTTCAAAACAAAAAACTCATTCATTCATTCTACATTCAACAGGTCTGCAAAATTGCATAGTTTAGAAACTGTTGAATACGGGACGGAAAATCGATAAAACATGAAAGTGGATAGATTTTATTTATTTATTTATTTATTTATTTATTGTTTATGGAAGACCAACAGCACAAAAAAAAGCATAGAAAACATTGATACAATATAGATGGCCAATTACAGGTCTCCACATTTAGATAGATACTTGGACTTTTTTTTTAATTTACAAGATTTTTGAAAATGAACAACGTCGTCATATTGAATTCTCGTCAGCTTGAATTCTGTTTACATGCGAGTTCACGAATGTTTTTAAGAAAGTATTTGATTATTTTTTTTTACTATATGGAGTTTAGTCAGGATTTTCAGGCACATTTAATATGAGCGATATATGTTGACAATATGCTATTGTTTTTTAAATGACCTTCGTTCGTTTAATAAAACACAGAGAGGTCAATATACCATCGTTAAATATTATGATTGTTGTCCAATCAGTGTGATTGCGTTGCATTAATTGATTTTATATTCCTGTTTTGATAATTAATATTCCGACTCCGAATAATGGCTGGAAATCCTTTCTTCGCTGCACACTTAATGGCTCTCGGTATCTGGTTAATTACATGTTGGCTCGGAGCTGTTTAATAAACATCTTGAGATGTTA
Organism: Agrypnia vestita; assembly: GCA_016648135.1. Classification (NCBI taxonomy): domain Eukaryota; kingdom Metazoa; phylum Arthropoda; class Insecta; order Trichoptera; family Phryganeidae; genus Agrypnia; species Agrypnia vestita. Next base: position 36,583 of record JADDOH010025018.1, on the reverse strand, counting down.
TTTACATCGGACCAAACCCAGGGTCGACGGTCATTATGCGGCCGTAACTTCCACCGGCCTGTCGACTGATCAAGAATTCAATAATGTTATAACATTTTTTCTACACAGATATCTTTATTGAATAATGTGTATGGCGTGTTTTACAGCAGGCGCACTAATCACTAATCACCGAGCATGTTTTTTGTTTGCTTTATGTACTCCGGTATGTAGATGATCAAAAGCGGTTTGAAATATAGTTTTAATTCTGCGATAAGATGGCGAAACACGATGTCATTTTTTTAAATTTTACAGGAGAGCAGTTTTAAACTTCGGATATGAAAAATCCATTTTTTTAATTTACTAACCTTACTTTACTGTCCCATCCTGCAAGACCTCACCCTTCAGTCCTTTTAAATAATCTGTATTTATTTAACTAGTATTTATTTAGGTATACTAAATAAATCAAAATAATATCATGTAATATTACACGTAATTACATATATATTATCAGATAAATACTTTTTTAAAAAAAATTATTTAACATTTTGTCAAGGCGTCGTGGTTGTCGGATGCAAATTAAACATTTATAATTAATTAACGTTTTATTAATCACTCAAATCAGTCAAAGTCACTGGACATGAATTTAATCGTAATTCTCACTTATTATCTAAATTCGTTCTAGAATCTCCGCTGCACTTTTTATCACTCCTGAATAACTTGTCTCTCATATACTGATACACATTACTTATATCGCTCAAGTTCGCACTCGAAAACTTCTCGCTTGTCAGTAGGTACTTTCTTGATTTACTATCGCTGGAATCAGACACGCGCTGGCTACTCAGCCACGCGATTCCGTTGTCGCGTAAATCCGATACACTGTTGCACAGAAGCCGATCGATCTCTTTTTATCGGTAATTTCTTTAATTTACGGGAATAGCCCAGTCGATTCCAGATTCATGCAGACCGTTCGAGAGATTTCGATAGTGCATTGTTCTGTCTGATTCTATCATACTGTGACAAAACGTTTACTTATAATTCGTGTTGAATGGACTGAATACACACGCCTGCAAGTCTTAAACTAAACACTTCTTATTTTACCGTGTTAGATGGTTCCGGCTTAGAGAACACAATTTGTGAAAAAACAAACGTATCGTTCTATATTGTACAGATATTCATCATATAAAAATGTATTTATCCATTTATGTATATCAACGCTGTTATAGGCCTTTACTCCATACCTATGAGTATATTAGCTACACAGAATGTAAACAAAATTAAAAACAGTAAATCAGATGTAACGTTATGTTAATAAGAAAAAATGACATCAATGTTAAGAAAAAAAAAAAATTAAGAAATATAAAAACATTACACTTATTTATTTATTTTATTTTATAAAGATAATTACAAATTAATCTTATTTTACATCGTTATCTTAGCATGTTATCCCCTAAAAAGAGTTTTTATTCGTGCTTTGGAGTTGAATTCATGCAAACCTATCAACTTGTGTATGATATTGTAACGAGAAAAAAAGAGAGCTAAAAAGAATTTACGCACTGTCAAATATTTCACTTGAGACAATAATATAGAAACATCGAGAATGGTCTAGAATAATCAAAAACTTTCGCGAAACGTCTATAAATAACCGGAACAAGCGAGAAGCGAAGAGGACCTTCTCCTAAACACTAGAATAATTTATAAAGTACGAAAATTTAAAGCATTTAGGTAAAAATACGGAACAGAGCCGCGATGCGAGTTCAATTGTCGTGTTTGACAGTTTAATTCAATGTGGCGTATGCGCGAGCCACGATACTACGTAGGCCCAGGGTGACCAGTCGTGAATTGCGAAGCGACAGATAACGAGCGAAAAAATCAAGCGAAGTAACAAATTGTCGAAATAAATAAGCGACAAATAATACGTGCGAGAATTTATTGAAATGTTCTAGTTAATGTTAAATACCTGTTACCCAGCGATAATAAGTGTTAATTTATGAGTGATATATTGCGAAATAGTAATTTGAAGAATAGCATTTGTTTTAGTTGACTTTGTACATTGAATAGTTAATTAACCATACATTAATTAATCGCTGATTAATTTTCAGTGTTTTCATTCATTCCTCCCCATCCACGATACGTGACAATATCAACATGGATTGAAATAGACTAAATTTGTCCACAATCCTCTATTGAATATTTTTCCACTTAAAGATTCCATCCCCTTCAGATGACATTCCTAATAATTAACACTTCCGAACCCCCCCCCCCCTTCCCCCATCCACCCATCATCATCCTCTTCACCGTAACATACTTGAATGTTTTAACATTTTCAATTTTTAGTACACAAACAATCCTGATGAAGAGAACATTGTTCTCGAAACATGTAGATGTGTATAATCTAATAAAGTGGTGAAAACAAAGTGATTTGTGTTTTATTTTAATAAAAAAATAACACATAAAAATCAAGTTTTAATTATACTCACTTTCTCATTTACTAGTGGAAGCTGGTTTGGCGCTTAACCTACGCGTTAGGCTTCGGTCGGGCGACGCTACGAAAGGGAGTAATAAAAAATTTCCAAAAATCCAAAATTATACTATAATCAGGTTTAGTCTCTACCAAATGCGTCGGAATCTCCATACAACTTAGGAAGTTGTATGAAAAAACCATTAAAAATTTCTAAAAATTATACTATAATTATTAATTTTTTTTAACGAAAATTTGATAGATCTTCTTGATCGTCGCCACTAGTCTATTGAATCACGGGAAAAGGGTTAAATATCGATCCAAAGTTTTTTCTTTTTCATCAAGCAAGGAAGCAAGCAAGCAGACGCTACGAGTTAAAAGAAAGGGAGTAATAAGGTCACCACAAAGTTCAAGCCTTCTTTCAGAAGAAAAAATATTCTTCGAACAATACACATAATTTTTAACAACAGTATATCGAGGAGATCACTACCATGAAAGGTGCGTTTCTATAATAATTTGTATTTAATATTTACTCGAAACAGCGCCCTCAATCTCAACCTAATACTTGGAACGAGAACATGGTGAAATGAAGCCAATTTTATAAACAAATCCCTTATAATTTCTCGACTCTACATGAATCATTCTCACCCATTCAATTCGCCGTCAACTCTGTACTAGTAGATTTGAGACGAGTAGTCAAAGTCTCACCCGGGAACACGCGCAATTAGAGTTTAAGGTCTTATACGCATTTTCTAGGATGCAATTCCGCATTGTATGCATTTAAAAGAAGCAAATGGCTTGGCTTAATTACGAGCATGTTGTCATGTTGCATGCTTCGTAGATAATTGTTTGATTGAAAGAAAAATTCTGTGGATAATTTTTTGTATTTTTTCCTCTCTTCAGTGATAAAAATAATCAAAAAAATTTTATAAAAAATAATTACAATAATTTATATTTTATACAAATACAAGTTTGACAGTGCATGAATAGATTATTATTATTAATTTAATTCTACAAAATAAAAAGTGCATAGGTACTTTTATATTCTGAAAACAATTATTTTAAGAATACAAAAGCATATACTGTTTTAAAAGCAATGAAATATTTATATTTTGTTTATGAAAATTGGTAAGAAAATGACCGGAAAAAGATAGTTTTCTGTCGGATATCGTGCAAACATTCAGTCTATGACAATCCGGTCAAGCATATGAATGAAACAATAATAATAATAAACTTTTTTCCAGTATGTGTGGAGGTTAGTGCAATCCCACACATTTCATATAAGTATATGTATATATATATTAAAATTATGATACAAGCGCTATTCTATAAAAATATAAGAGGATATGTATAAACAGATATTAAAATCAGGTACATAATAGGTAAGATATATAAATAGTTGAGGTATATAGCAATAATTATTCAAATAAATAAGGCATACAGAGTAAGAATGAATGATGCGAAGCGAAAGAGTAAGTATAAACGATTATAAACAGAAAAAATAAGTATTGGTAAATAAATAGGCTATACAAAAGAAAAGGAAAAAAAGGTCATTCCATTTTTTTTCCAATTTTTTAGTAAAAGTTTTCAAAATTTATCATATGGATGTTTTATTAGTAAAAGGAAAGAAATACAGATTATGATACATTTACGAGTATGCTTACTATTTATACATATTTCTAAATAATTAAAAAAATCGTGGAGTAGATGCTGCTGAAAATATAAAAATAAAAACTGCTGTACTAAGTGCACTGAACGGGAAGTAAGTGGTACAAGTTGATGTAATGAACATGTTCAGGTCCGGCTAAAGGTTATTATTTATTGCGCAGAACAAAAAATTTAAGGTGGCTTTCAACCATGTAAAGCAAAAAAGTTCTCCTTGGAGTAATAACTAGTAGAAGTGCACCGAAATTCGCTTCATGTTCGGTATAGCCGAACTTCGGCAACTTTTACCGAACTTCGTCTCTGGTCGAATTTCGTTTAAATCTGCCGAACTTCGTTTAAATCTGCCGTACTTCGGTAGCTTTTTAATTAACTAGCTTTTGCCAGCGACTTCGTTCGTGTAGACTTCGATTTCATCCACAGAAACCTATTATTGAGATAAAAATATTATTTGTGCTTTTTCAGACTATAATCTATCTCAGTGCCAAATTTCATCCAGATCCGTTCAGTCGTTCTGGTGTGATTGAATAACAAACATTCATCCATCCAACTAAACTTTCACATTTATAAATAATAAATAAATAAGAAATGTAAAATTACAAAGAAATTTAAATTAAAATTAAATCTAGACAAAATGTTGATTTATAAGTAAATAGGTAACGTGTGAATTGATTATGTTTTCTAGTGTCTAGAAAAGAAACCACATCAAGTATCAATAATATGCTTTAATAAAACAGAATAATAAATCTTAATATATAATATTCTGTAACAACTATCCAGAACTACGTTGTTCCGCTTAATTAATTAAAAAACACAGTAAATAAACAATTACACGTGTTTTCGTGATGGCGATCTGACCTGTTCATCGGGCAAAAGCGCCGTACTTCGGCTTCGGCACATATTTAAACTGAACATTCGGCCGAATTCGATATTCGGCAGAACTCACATTCGGTGCATCACTAATAAATAGAGAAGAAGAGAAGAAGCAGGTTGAAGGCTTTTGTAGTCAGAGGCTTATTAATTATGTATGCGATGTTGTTTTTAATACGGTTAATAATAATAATGTATTTATTTCAGCGTAACCAAGGTAAGTGTGCAAGACCTGGTCCGCCATATAAATAAACAAGTTGTTACATAAATACTTAAATGTGCAGGGAGAAAAAGAGAATAATTACTTAAAGAAAAGAGAGAGAAAAAGCAATGAAAAAATAATTACCTAAATTATTTTACAAAAATTATACACAATAAAACATAAGTATTAAAAGCTTTTAAAATAATGTACAGTAAAGACAGCAGAAGGAGACACACATGTGCTTGGGGTTTCATGAAGTATAAATCACCTAGATATGTCTGTAGTCTCTTGCGCCGCTTGCGCGAGAGAGTTGGTGCTCTCCTCGAGCCGCTGGTGCTCATGGTGGTGAAGGACGATTTAAAGATAGCGTTTTTCACTTCCTTGCTGCATTTATAGAATCGACGTGACAAAATATTCGCCCGAACGCTAAGCTGTCTCCTGTGTTGTTCAATATCATCGTCGTCCTGTGCATCTTCAGTAAATACATGGCCAAGGTACTTCACTTTTTTTTGGATACTCAATCTGGTTCCGTCTAGCCACACAGGTAGGATATTGTCTTGCTCTTTTCCAAGAAAAAAATACTGTAAAGAAGTTAAAAACGTTACACGAAGTTACGGGGACAGACGGACGGACAGGCAGACAATGAAATTATTATAATTAGTATTAAATTGAATTAAATTGTGTTACCGAAGCTAAAGAAATTATATCTCGGGCAGTCGCCTAGTTCCTAGTTCTGTCTCTTTGTACCCACCGAGCCCTAGGCGAAACATTCAAGAATGCGATCAGCGGTCCGCCCCTGGAGGTCGTGCATTGCGCCGTCTGACTCGTCTTGTAGTCGCATTTTTGTGAAAATATTCTATTACAAAAGCGCTTCCTCCCTCCTGCTCGGAGCGCTCGGCCGCTCGGCCGCTCAGACCGCAGATCGCGCGGTCTCACAGCCTTGTACCGCGGAGCGTGATAAACACAATAATCTCAATTTATTTATCTTATGCGTACAAAGTAATTTCATAATTTTTAATGTTATTTTTTTCGCTATAATTACTTTAAAATATTTTGTTTACATACCACACACGTAGTGGGTAGTACGTACATAATCAATTTTCTGTTGAATAATTAATTAAATAAATAACTCATAGCTTTTATCAAAAATTAATAACGTATATTTGAATATAAATAATTTATTCGTAGAATAATATCTTTGGACTGCCACTCTTATACCTAGTGGTAAGTAGTGGGTGGACCAAAATGTTTGTTTTAAACAGCTTCTGCGCGGGACCCTCGCGAAATGAGGTGCGCGGATGTCTGGTCCTTGGAAATTTAGTCGCAATGGGTTGCGTCACGGAGGAACAACGCTCGTTATGAATGAAAAAGTTTTACAAAACCAACGATTCTTATGTGATTATTCGGCGACTGTTTCGCGATCAACTTAAGGGGTTACACCACTTTGAGGCATCTAAAAACACAAGTAGAATTTTTAAAAAAATGGATGTAAGTATTAAACATACATATATATAATTCGTTTTATTATCGTTATTTACGACATAAATTAGTTAATTTTTTTCATCAATAAATTATTTTCAAATTTTCAAAATGGCGGATATAATCATGACGCTGATGCCAGGGTTTGACCGAAACGAAAAGCTTAATTATTTTCTTGTTAAATTGTACCATATTTATGATGTATCATATAAAAAAAATTGTGCAAATGAGAGCAGTTTAAAAATTATTTTATTTTTTTTCTAAAAAATCGAAATGAAAAATTTATTAAAACATACGGCGTATCTTGCCATATGCTGCATGATATGATATAATGTTTAAGATATGTCCAAAATTTAAATGAAATCTGCAAATCAGATATTGTATCCACCAGTCTGAGAAATACAGTTTCGAGGAAAATGCAAAAGAAAAGTGAAATTCCTTTTTAAAATTTACCTACCATGGTGGTTTCAAATTTCTACAAATCAGCCTATTTTTGAAATTTTTAAATCAGTGTTGACTTTAATTATTCTTAAAATTTCTAGCTTTAAGCAAAAAAACGCTTTTTTGAAAATGTTAAGTTATTATTAAATAAATATTAAAGCGATTATTCGTCAAGAGATTGATTCAAGAAATGCCGGCGACTAGGTGGTGGTTATTTAGAAGAAAATATTTTTAGTACATAATTTTCTCAATTGTCTATCAGTGAAATAACATTCATTATCATACGACCTGTTTATAGTTGTTTTTTATGGCCCACGGTATATTCTGTTATCTAAAAAATATTTAATAAAATAGCACATTCTAGGATACTAGATACATTTGAGGTTATAAGTCAAATTTTACCAATAAATTGATAACATATCATCAGTGTTTTAAATTTGTTGTTATGTATAATAAGTTGTCAGGTTAAACTAAATAATATATTACAGTTTCTTCATCTTTGGCCCAAATTATTACCAGAAGAGAAATGTCAAAAACACATGAATTTATTTATTGCTTACATATTTTTTTTTTTTTTTTTTTTTAAAAAAAATAGAGATGTGAACACGGAATACGTGTCACATCAATATTCTTACTATTTTCAAACTAAGCTAAGCGCTTGTGCTATGAAAATAGGACTAACTTGCTAGTCGGGAGTGAGGTTCGAACCCGCAACCTTTGGATCACGAGGCCAGTGTCCTAACCACAAGACCAACAAGATATCTATCTATCTATCAGATTATCGGTGAAACTCGAAAATACAATATTTCTAATTATATTATAGAATTAACTATCATCGTAATGCAATAATATTGCCGCGAGATTTTAAATTTCGAGAAGAACTGCACATCAACGAGGTCCGAATAGTCTGAATGGAGCTGGTATGCACCTAAATTATGCGGAAATATTCAAGAAAAACAATTCCTATATGAATTGTATCGCAACGTGCGAAAGAATAATCTTATTTTGACATTTGGCTTAGCCGCAGAAGACGGAAGAGAAGAAACGGACAGCGGACAATTCGGTGCGATTATTGACGACCAGCGATTAAAGTAGAACCTACCTACCTGCGTGTGAGGGGTGTTCTAGTAGCGATAAGTGCGATAAAAACGGCGTAATAAAGTGTTCCACAGACAAGTGAAAGATTCTCGAATGACGATTTGTGCGAGTTATGAAATTGTCACCCAACCAATCAAGGTTTCCTTGCGACATTCCCGCTTTTTTTTCCATTGTACGCTTGATAGCCTGCATGACCCTGACCTTTTTCAAACGCACTGCATACAGAGTTATCGGTGGGGTTAGCTATCACCAGAGGTGTTCGGTTCATTTATTGCAATTTCTTGTTAAAGGTAAGCAGTTTAAATTTGTACGTCAGAGCTTGATAATTCAAAATATTGTAATGTATCGTAAATTCAATATGCGTAACTGGTATCGTGGGGTCCCCGCGGCCCCCAAGCAAAGACTGATTGTAGCAAGCATGTTTCAATATTATGAGTGGATAAATGTTGTTAAATGGTAAATAAAAGGCTTATTTTACATAATCAACTAATTTTTATTCAAAATATTTTCTTTCTTACATGCTAGTTCAGATCACAAAAAGTTACGAGTTTAAAACACTAAAATCTAAAAAGTTATCTTTTTGAAAGTTTTTAAAAAATATATTTATTTTTTCTTAACCTTTTTAAAATTATCTTAAAAAAATTACTTTTATACCCTAAAATTAACGTTTAATAAAAAATGACAGACTAAATAATCAACTCTTAATTCTTGGACGTAGGAACATTATGTTCATTCCTCCTTCCTGCTGAGTGCCGAACGCCCGCTGCCCGCCCCGAGTTACGACATGGTGAGATTACTCAAAATGGTGAACGCGCACGATGCTTAGAAAACCTCAAAAACGTAATGCACGGGGGCCGCGCGGCCCCCACGATACCAGTTAAGAGTTAAAATTAAGTATAAATGTTTACGGACTAAACAAACTAAAATTATACGAAATGATCTTCAAATATGTTTAGTATTTATTTTATGTATACTCAATTTATAGTTTCATCATCATCAATTAATAGTTTCTTCAATATTAGCAAAATGATTTTGTGGTGACATTATTAATATAATGAATATAAATTTGTTGAAAATACCAACTTGTGTCAGGGCCAATGGTCCCTTCATTGTGTTACAACCTGTACTAAAAATTAAAAAATCAAAAATCGAATATTGGTGCTTAATATTCACCTCCCATATATTTATTTTTATTTTGTTATTGTCTATACTTCGATTTTTGAATTTTTAATTTTTTTGTATACTTTGTATCCTGATTAAGGGACCATTGGCCCCGAAACATGTTGGTATTTGCAATAAATAAGTGAAAACAAAGTATTTACTTACTTAGTAAGTACTTTGTTTTCACCTGCCTATCCTCTGCCTATCTCTGCCTATCCCCACGAGAAAACGACGTTGTGGTAAGATGATGGAAAACGAGGTATATTCTTATTGATTAATTAAATTAATAGCTTACTTAAGTACATGTGTTAAAATCGTTTTTTTTTTAATTAGGTTCTATTCAGATACAATTTAACATATTTAATATAATAGTATGTATGTACAATGTTATTGTTGATATTTGTGTTCTTAGTCCTCCTCACTAGGGGTTCCTGTACTGAGGCGGACTAGTTTACACCTATTTACTTTATATTTTTAAATTTCCACGTCATTTTTAATACTCCTTTTAATTTATCTGCATCGACTTGATTTAGCCATACTTTTATCTTTTTTAACTCTTCAATCTTTTGAAGGTTAGAGGAAGGATGTTGTAAGGTTCTGTTTCAAAATACATATAGCTTATATATTCAAGAACACATTCATATTTGTGAAGTTGTAATTTTTCAAAATAAAGTTCTGTGAAATTTTTAAAAACCAAATTAATTAATCAATTAGAAAGACACATAGAAAAATCTAATTCACGAAAAAATATTAGGTTACTACTGGGATTCGAACCCAGGTCACCTCCTTTCCGGGGCCGGTGCTCTGACCACTAAGCTATAGCAACCCTCTATTGTTTGTACGTGAAAAAAAAATTAATCAAATAAAAACGAGAACTACATATAAGATCGATATATTCACGGAAACATAGAGGGTTGCTATAGCTAAGTGGTCAGAGCACCGGCCCCGGAAAGGAGGTGACCAGGGTTTGAATCCCAGTAGTAACCTAATATTTTTTCGTGAATTAGATTTTTCTGTATGTCTTTCTAATTGATTGATTAATTTGGTTTTCACATATAGCTTCTTTGTTAATTTATGTAGATCATTGATTAGGTTTCAGTGATTAGAATCGTAAGATTAAAGTCTGCATGGGCATACCCCGACCTCTAGCGACGACAGTACAACGAGATCGCGCCTTCATAGCGGCTTGCTCCGCGCTGCCCTTCACTGCGCTACCGAACCACATCGAGGCATCGAGACAAAAGCTTTCAGTTCAGCTCACTCGTAAATTGTAATCGCATATTTAAGATAATGAGTATGTTTATATAATTACACAAAAACAGTAAAATACTGAAGCAATTGAATTGTAGAAGTATTTTACTCATAGATTTTACTGTCTTAATAAATCAATTTCATCAACATACATTGTAACATGTAACATACTGAAGTGTTCCCAAGTAAGTACTTTCTTTGTATTATCACAATTCCTTCCATTCCTCGAGGTAGCCAAGATGAATATAAAATTCCCGAACAAGGATTACTTCCGAAATATGGAATCGGAAAATCTTCATCATCGAACAGCCTTACCACAACCCAACCTCCAAAGTATAATCTTCAATGTATCACAATATCTTAGGACCAATGTGATCGTAATATCCGGCAACCACTGTAAATATTAGGCAATGAAGTGCATTAAATTGCACTCCGAACACGCCAGATTACGAGATAATTCAAAGCGGTATAAATTTAAAAAAAACAATATGTACAACAATATTCTAAGCGAATTACAATGTATGCAATCCGGCTCGCGGAGGCTGGGCCGGAGAGCAGGCGCCATTAAGAGAGCAGACATCCTATAAACTTTACTTTATTAATACATATATCGGCGGCAAAGCGCACATACTTGCGCGGCAAGATCGGCGCACCGGCGATCTCACGTGCACTTTATATAACAGCCGATCTGCGCAGATTGTCCGGCACATTTGGTTGCATAAATAATGAGACATTAATGGCTGGGAATGTTATTTGAGTCAGTTGGAAAGTATTTTTGATGTTTTATGCAGGTGACGCATTATATATTATATTCCCTTTGTGATGTGCAATGAAACATGGAATTTGAATTTGACCATTAAAAATATTTGCACATCGATAATGCATTTGTGTACACACATACATCTCTGGGAATAGTTTTTCAAAAATTTCTTGTTTAACTTTGTTTATGGCCATTTTAAAAAATATATTAAATTATAATTTGTTTACTTTCACTATTTATTTATGACGATTATAATGTTTTCGATACTAACGCATCATCTTCAGTAATGTTGCTAATACTAACCTTAATACTAAAGGACGGTGTGAGGAGTGGGGTGGAGATTAGTCCGGTGCAAAAGAGGGGACGCAATATCAGGTGTCTGAATATTGATTATATTTTTGTTACTATTCATAATTAATTAGATTTCTTTTAGTTTTTCTCAATAAGGTCATTCTATGTCGTTCGTGTGTAAGTTCTGTATTTTAAAAAAGGAATAAACACTTTGGGATTATTTTGAATTACAGAAGCATTTTTAACTTCACTTTTAATCCAACAAGTTTGAACTATTTATTTTCCTTTTAGAGCTTTTTATACTTGAATATGTTATAATATTTCGGGAACACTTTATTTTTCTTAACTTTTTTCCAAAAGGGGACATTTTTATAAAAGGCAAAAGCCCATCCAGAACTAAACGTTCCAAATCACGTCTCTGCGAGACTTTTATAATTTATCTTAATTAAATAATAATCCCGCAGTGGATAGATCCAGTAATTGTGTTCTCAGAACGTACATATAAAAATATTGTTAAACTAATATTTTATTAAATTGTCTTTGTTACTGCTATTGCTATTTTTTATTACTTTCTGTTATGTAATGCATACGTTAATACTTACACGTGCTCAAATATAAACGCAATGCCATCAATGTATAATACATATTTTCGAAGATTTAAATTTTAATTTTGAATATTATTTTTTCCTTTCTTATTTCCTCTAGCATTTCGTCGATGATCATCATTATACCGTACATCGTAGCTTTTTAGATTTCTACATCTTCCAGAATGACAGTCTCATTTTTTTCGTATTATATCATGTTTTAAATTCTGCCGATCTTAATCACAGTTCTATAATTGTCTCCTGCGATTGGTACCAGTGCACCGTCTGAAAATAATCTTATTTTACAATGTTTTAGTACTTTCATTATATCATTTACTTAAGTATTGGTCCTAGAACTGACCCTTGTGGTATCCCTAATGATATAAGAGAGTGCTCAGATATTAGGTAACCTACTTTAGTACAATGTACACCATAAAATAAAATAAAACATATGTATTAAATAAAACCTGACTTCAAGAATGTCATGTTTTTAATATGGTATGTTAAATTCGTGGAAGAGGTGGGGGGGGGGAGACGTTTAACACCTCCAGCGAGTGCGCCAAAATTCGTGGAAGAGGTGGGGGGGGAGAGGTTTAACACCTCCAGCGAGTGCGCCCACATAACAAAAATTAATTCATTTATTCTGTGATAATAGATTATTCTCTGATAATAGATTATCAGATGCTCTCTCGTTAGGGGGCGCCTAAAGTATATGTGTACCTGTTTATCAGTACGTGTTTATCATAAAAATATTTAACAAAGCCAGATCATTGACCTCAATTAATTCTGAACTGCTTCTACCTATGACAGGAGATGAAATAATGAATATTTCCTGAAGTTAGCACAGGGAATTTGGATGGTTTGTGCGGCAATTTTATTGATCCCTACTTATATCCCGAAACTGCAAGTAGGGTTCAATTAAAATAAAACCACCCAAAGGATGGATGTTGGCGAATCTCAAAGAAAGGGACTGCAGAAAAAAAACGTGACCCAGCCGAAGCCAAAGACACGAAGTTGCTTCTTGCAGAATGCGAGGCCCGTGTTGTTCCCGCGGACCCCAGTCCCCGCAAATACAAGAGGGAAGAAAGGTTTTTTTTTCTGGTACTCTCACGGCATCTTCTGGAAAGTTATGCAGCCACGGAGAAACAATATCGCCCGAAGAACCTTAATTAGTTTATTTAATCGTATTGCCATCCTTGGTAGACGCACATCCCAAATACACATTTGCTTGCCCTAATTGCCCGTGTTCACGGAACGAGACACGAGATGAGATAAATCTCAGACATAATTTTCAATATCGCGTACATGTATTGATATTTGATTTGAAGATCAGCTTGAAAAAAATACATAAACTCAGTCTGTACATCGTTTGATTTGACAGCGAGACTCGAGATGCATTCACACGCGTTACCTAAAACCATAAATATCTATAAATATTTATTCTGAAAAGTTGGACAAAAAGCAGATTAAATCATAGTAAATTAAATCATTAAATATATAGATAGACATGAACTAACTTAAATTTTTTGATACACAACCAACTCGTTTGACTTATTTAAAAAGTTATATGTTGGTGTTGTGGTTAAGTATTGGCTTGCAATACTTAACCACAACATCAACATTCACAACAACACATCAGCCCTGATGATGGACCCTGCAATGGGATCCGAAACGTCCACCCGAAAGGTAGTAATAACATGGCATAATACCCCAGTAAACACAAACTTGAAGATTCTGAGTGGCCGTGAAAACCTAAGAACATTCTTAATAAATTTTATTTCATTTGAACTTACCACTGAACAGCTGTCAACATAACAAAATAACACAAAAGTATTCTGTTTTCAACTCAGTCACGTGTAAATATAAGTCAGACAAAATAAAGTATTTTCATTATTTTTAACTTCATCCCCTTGTCCTAGTTTGGGCCCAAAGACTCGACAGGGTGCTTCCATATTCCTCAGGCTTGTGCTGCTTCCGTACGTAGATATTAACCAGTCAAAATCCATTCTGTTTTCCAAATTATTTTGCTATTGTCTTTTCCGTCATTATTGTTAGATTATTTCTAGTAACTCACAAAAGTAAAGGCATGGAAACAGTTTTTATCGCATCAAATTAATCACTAAATACAAAGTCTGTTCAGATAAGCAGAGTCAATAGAACATCAAATTATATTTATTCAGATCACTCGCAGGAAAATTAATTTTAAAGCATGATTCATGAAAAAACAAATTTCAACCGGTTCGGAAAATTATTTTTGATCTACATCTACATATCCCGTATCTCAAAACATGATTTTATTGTAAATATTCAGAAACAAACCGTCCGTCGAAAGGGTTTCCAATTATAGCAACTCGGTTTGAAAATAATGTTCATTTTTTCCTAAAAAAAGTTGAAAGCTCGTGTGCTTCGTCGTAGATAATATTATTAGTTAGATGTTTGCAAAATTTGAACCAAATCGGCACAATAGTTTTTGATATAGTTTCTCCACCGGTCTTAAAAATGGAGTTTTGAGAAAACTCAAAAGAATACCTAATGAAAATCGTTTATAAATTCACCTCCGATGCTAGCTTCAAATTGCTATAACTCGGCCAACTTTTGAATGAGTAAAAAAAAACATTTTTTGAAAATTTCAAGATGGTGTAACCCCGTAAAGCTAATTAAGCTTATAAGTGGTTAAGCAAATTTTTTTATGTACGTATAGTTACGTCAATATATGCAATACATTCAATGTCAAAAGGCACAAGCGTACAGAATCCCAAAATTCGGGAAATGTCTACACACGCCTGGAATTACCTAGAAGCGACGGGAACCGTCTTCTAAATACTAGAAAGGAAAATGATCTTCTCAAGAATTCGAAAAAAATAGTGTTTGGGTATAAATAATGCGACTACGCTGCGGCCCAGGAAGTTTTGTTTTGGAAGATCGTTCAGTGCGACGGCCAGGTGTGCCTGGTCGCGAAATTGCGAAGCGACAGATATCGAGCGAAATAAGGAAGCGAGTTCTTAGCCAAGTGACGAAATAAATAAGTGTGAATTCTATGAATGTGCGTGAATAGAATGTATTACGAGCGATAAATAATGTGTTCCCAGCGATAATAAAGTATTCCATATACGAATGATATATTTAAAGAATGGCCTTAAATTTAACTCGTGTTAAATGACTTTATCCATTTTAAAATCAAATAATCACTGATTCATAAATCGCTAATTAATTTCCAGTGTTTCCATTTGTCTCCCGCAGTCACGACCCGTGACAATATTTTTTGTTGGTGCGGGGTGGTGTAACTCGTTAATGGAAAAAAGAAGAACATTTTCCATTAAATGTACGATTGTGTTTGTTTGCGTTCGTAATAAAGACAAGAGAACAACATTTTATTATTTTTCCGAGGAATTACTCTCGCAAATAGCCCCGAAGTGGTGCATGGAGGCAGAGTGGAGGTTGTGCCTGATTTTCAAATTGGGCATTAAAATTTGTCACGTCCCACTGTGGACAGAGTAGTCGCCGTTTATTTTTCTGTCTACCAATAGCGAGCTTTCGGAATAATAAATCGGTGATAAACAAACGGACAAGAGACAATAACCAAATCTCACATTCAAACGACGTTTGTCATTGTGCATTTGTCAACGTTTGCACTTTCCCGTACACGGTGCATGTGTGTAGGTGCACACGTCATTACAAGTGCAGACATACATAGCAAGAAATATTACATTTTTGTTTAAGTTTTATTGTACATCAGTGTTTCCCAAACTTATAACCCGCCCGTACCCCTTTCTGAGATCTTTGATAATCCTGGTACATATTTTTTATGATGTTCTTGAAGAGGCGAAAAGCCAAGTGACGAAAGCTTCGGTTCTATCAGAATGTCTGAATAGGATAGTATGTAAAAACAAGGACATTCAACTGAAGAGTAAAGTCCAAATCTACAAAACCCGTGTTAGACCGATGATAGCCTATGGCATAGAAACAAGAGCTGACGCGGTTCGCACTAAATCACTTCCTAGAACCACAGAGAAGAAACCCTCAGAAATATAATGGGCAGGACTCCATGCGACAGAATGAGAAACACCACAATCAGAAAATGTGTTATATCCAAGATATGTTGTCAAATGGGGGAGACAAAGGAGAAGGTATTGGAGAAACAACGTGAAAAGATGGACTACCCATAGACTAACCACACCGTTCCCTACATGGGGAGAAATTTGCCTGGAAGATCTCTCAAAAGATGGAAAAACAGCTATGAGTCAACACCACAAGAGGCGGCAAACTCTATACAAACAGGCCCTAGTAGCCTTCAGCCAGTATAAGAAGAAGAAGACATATTTTTTTACGCTACAACAGCGAGCGAATAACATCACAAAATTACTAGACTTCAGTAAATCACCAAAATTTATTGTGACTTCGGTGTGAAAAGCCTGCGTCATGCCTACTGGGTTATGAACACCGAAGTATGATATAACTTATAAAAGTCGATCTGTCTGTGAAAATTCCTTTTTTTCTACCAGGGAAAATTTCGTTGTTTGTCTGTCTGTCCGTAACATCCTGTAATGTAGTATCTTTTTTTTTTTTCCTTTTTTGAGAACGACAAAACGTCCACGAACATTTGGTCGAACGACAATAGGTCCAAAAGCCAAGGATTCCACGAGATTTTGGTCCAAATACAAAATGTCCACGATGAAAATCCCACGCAACAAAATTCTTATGTTATTGTACCAATAATAATAATTTCGTTATCTGTAACTAACTGCATGTAACGCCCGTAACTTTTTTTTTTTAATTTTTTTTTTATGTTATTCTTTAAGAGCGGATATGTAAACGTTCTTAATTTTTGTCGGATTACAGCTAGTAATTAATAATCTACAACTTTACTACGGGACGGAAAAATTCTTAAAATATATCAAATTTTTTAAATTGCGCCCGTTTATCGCATCAGTTTATTTATCGGAAATACAATTAGTTTATTTTTAACCTTAAACTTTTTAAATAAAAAAAGTGTATCTCAGTGTCACCAAGGTTTCGAAAGGCTTAGCAATTTACCTTTTCTTTCCTCGCTTATCGTTAATGAAGGGATTTGTTTATTCATTAAGGTCCATGCACAATGGCAGCCTCCGTCGAGGTTCCTTTACATGGCTGGATATGCGAGTACATACATATACTCGTATAGACGTTTTATACAGGGTTGTCACGATATTTTAACCATTTCTTAACTATACAATTCAAACATATTTAGTTGCTCTTAAAACGCTGAATCCGGTGAAACTCTAAATATAATATTTTCCCCACAAACAATCCAACAAAAATGTTTATAAAGTAGGTAAAATGTTTTCAGATTTGGAACATGTATAGAGCTTTCAAAAATTTGTTAACGTGTGGATGTTCTTTCGGTGAAATTGGCGAACGTTGCGTTGTTAGAGTGATCACTTAAGCCAGCTCATACTGGTCGTAAGCTCTGGGCCATCCTATAAAACGACTTCCATACACGTTTCTTATATAAATAGTTTCGTCCCTGTGAGACTACTATAAAACTAACTATCCAACCATCACGCTGTTTCACTGAAAAGGTAGGCAGATAGGATAGAACGCCATATTCTTCTATCTTGACACACCATTTTTGCTCCGGCTACATTCATACATCTTCTTATACATGTTCTACTTTGAGTTTGTTGAAGCTTTTAACAGGGCCATCCTCCAATACTTGTAGTATCTGATCGTGCCAGGTCTTTCGCGGACGCCCTCTCTTCCTGTTGCCTTCAACACTCGCCCCGTACATTTTCTTAACCGTCCTTACCTCACTCATACGTTCTACATTACTAAACCATCTCAGTACTTTTTTCTTTATTCTACCTTAATTGAGATATTTATAATTTATCTTAATTAATGTTACAATGAACGCAAAACGCAAAAAGCATTTATTTTACATTTTTGCATGTGAGACAACCCAAATATTTGATTTAAAAAAAATTTAATCTTTAATTATAATTAATTCATAAAATAAAAAATTAATAAACCAAAATTCAAATTAACAATTAATCGAAAATCAATTTGTAACATTAAACGCAGATAATTCGAAACTGTACTTTTTTACTACGTACACCTACTCATTGCGCAATATGTGACATGTTTTAGAACAGGCTGCGACGCATACTAAGTAAATTATTTATTTTAAAAAAAACTCCGTTGCCTCCCTGTTCTTCGTCGACGGAATGTAACGGAAGGATTTAAATGGCCGTACGTCGACTGTATCTTTTATCTCCGGGGCAAATATAAAATAAAAGAGATCCTCCTCGCATCGCTGGGTAGGTTTCGCAAGACGACGCGGAGGCATTGTAACATGCAGCTGGGCCTGCGGAACTGGGTGGGTGATAAATTTTCAAATCCTCTAGGACCAAAGACATTCTCTCGGAGTCCAACATATTTCGCTTAATTTTAAACTACAGGTATGTATAAATTATTAGCGCGGTAATTCACAATGAACGTATACAGGTATTAAAAAAAACCTTACAAAAAAAGTTTCGTTTAATAAAACAATAAAAATTACAATAAGCTTGAGTTGAGTATTTGTGAGTTTTTTGTCACCCTGACGAACAAAGTTTATTATAAATTTTATTAAAATAAATAACCGCAATCGTTTGCGATAAATATTTAAAATGTTAACTAGTTAGATTCGGAGAATTCTCGATGTACTTCAAGGATATGAAATGTGTGCTGCCTCATTATAAATCCTCTTCTGGAGGATTGAATAATTGAGTATCGGTTCAGAATTTTTATCGAAGAATACGTACTCGTTTAATAGTAATAATCAATAATAAATTTAGATCATTTATTCAGCCCCATTTTCATCAAAAATTCTACTCAATGGTTATTTAAGCGTTCAGACTTTTTTTAAGTCATTTTTATCGTGATACAAAAATAATGTTTATAATATCCTAAAATTCACAGCTAAAAACGGAGATGGAGAGACTAGAACGCGCGGACGTCAGCGCGACGACTGGACGACGTGACCACCATCGATTCTTCATGGCCCGTCAAAAATATACTATATATACTACATATTGTAAAGGCGGGGCTTAGCTAAGACGAGAACCATTCATTTACGCCTCCCCGTGATTTTTCACGGGTGTATGGCTAGTTTAAAATTAATTTCATTCAATTTAATTTCATTTATTTAAAAATATGAGTAATACACCACGGCTGATGTCGCGATGAATCTAGTTTTTTTTTTTGTTAAATCTGGAACATCTTTGATACAACTAATATATAGGTATATATTATTGACAAAACCACATTTCTTTTTTTTCTTTTTCTTCTTCTTCCCATGTTTGTTAAGTTATCGGACGTTAGCGATCATAATCTTGCTAGCAGTAAGTAGCTCGAAATGGTTGTACATTTGATTTTCCGAAACATTGTCTTAAGCTTTTCAGTCAGGATGTCCTTCGTCTTCCAGGACCTCCTCTGCCCGCAATGTCGCCTCGAATAATGAAATGCAGGATCTTGTACTTCTCTAGATGTCTCATGATACGGCCAAAATATTGTTATTTTCAGATTTTAATTGTTTCAATAATTTATTTTCCCTTTCACATCTGGATCATTGAGTTAATATTTTTAACCCTTAAATCCAGCCTATTATTGGAAACCGTCAATGGATCTATATCTCAAATGCTTAAAATTACTTCAGCAGTGTTTCAGTAGGTATCTATGATTATTTTCCATATTAAAGTATAAGGGACACATGGCATGATTTTCATTCGCAAATTTAAATTTAGGGCACTGCTGCATAATATATACCTTTTTCATCCTGAGGAATGCAGCTCTGACTTGTTCTATACGACATTTAATTTCCATAGAAGGGTCCCAGTTTTCATTAAATCTGCATTTCAGGCGATTTTATTTATTCTTTCTTGTCTAACTCGCCACCATCATCTTTTTCGTTTTGTTTGCTAATGATCATGTGTTTTGTCCTGTTTGCACTTACTTGAAGACCATATATATATATATATATATATGTTAGTTCTAGCTACTTTGGGGTTAACCCGCGTCAAATTCTGGTCGTCAGGACCAGTCGTCTGCCGACGTTTCGAACAGATCTCACTGTTCATCTTCAGGGCGCCTTGTCGATGAGATGCTTCTCCAAAAAGCGTACAACCGTTTGGGTCCGGAGCTCACCGTCAAGTGAAAGTTTGAAAAATTCTGCGAAAATCACGATGAAAACACCGAAGCAATTAGAAAATCCAACCTTCTCAATATTGTATAATGACGATAATAAAGTAAATATACGGATTACTAGAAGCCGAGCAAAACACATTAACGGCGTCGCTGGAGAAACCCACTCCTCCACAAACACCTGACGCAGAATTTTTCAAACTTTCACTTGACGGTGAGCTCCGGACCCAAACGGTTGTACGCTTTTTGGAGAAGCAGCTCATCGACAAGGCGCCCTGAAGATGAACAGTGAGATCTGTTCGAAACGTCGGCAGACGACTGGTCCTGACGACCAGAATTTGACGCGGGTTACCCCCAAAGTAGCTAGAACTAACATATATTGTACCCGTGAAAGCCTTAGATTTAACACATATATATATATATATATATATATAGAATTGAAGAGATATATATGTATATACTTCGCATGCATTAACTACTTGTCTGTAGAACTCGGAGATTTTCCATTTCCGCTAGAGTCATAGTATCGTTCGCGTAACGAAGGTTGTTTAATTTCTTCCCATTTATCCCATTTATTACCAACCTTTCTTCTGCGTCATATAAATATTTTCAAATATTTTCTCTTCATAAAGATTAAAGGTTGGTAAAAACAATACACTCTGTCTAATTCCTCTCTTTATTTATAGTTCTTCCGTCAATTAGTGTTTTCATTGTGATGTTCTATCAAGCTTATAATAATTTATTGTCTATTATTACTAGATGCCACCGGGTACGTTTATTCATTATATATTTCGTCTATTTTTTATTTTATTATGTAATACGTTGTATATTATTTTTATTTAATCCGTTATACATTGTATAATAGTTATTATTTAGTTATATGTATACAACGTGTATTTACGGGCAACCAAATATTTTTTCGATAAATAGATTTTTTCTGTAGGTATATCTTTTTATTTGATTATAGTAATTTGATTTTCTTTAGTCTTCACTGGAAGTTAAGATTTAAACTTGCCGTTTGAACGGATATAATCTTGTGAAAACATTTATTATATGAATATATTTGAGATAATCACCAAAGATAGATCATAAAATCATATGATCAGGTATTCGATCTTATTTTGGAAGACAGCTCCTGACAGCATCCGGGAATAGAGTTATTATCCAAGCGCGGATATGCAGAGCGCCCGCTAGGCATGTGTGCATATCCGGTGGGATGGTACGAGTACACACAGGTGGGTATCCTCGGGTTGCTCGCCGTGAAAAGATCAAATGAATGAAGTATTTGCAGGATATAAAAGCAAAGGCAGCAATGTCCAAAAAAATTTAAAATTCTACTCCATAAGAAAAAAAATATTACGGATAGCCTATAGCGGATAGATATAACAAAGCCTTGGCCTCCTCAAGAGGAAAACTCTTGAGGAGGCCAAGACTCACCAGCGGTCGTACAGCAAAAAGTGATGATGATGACGATCTATTTGTACCGATGTTTGATAACTGAGATTGAATTGTTATCTGGTGTATCGAAGGTTACCCGTCGAATTGCGAAAAATTAATCAGAAATTATGCACTAAACCTCTTAAAAATCAAAACATAAATTTGTTACGCTACTGATAAGGATAATATATTTACTTATACTCTTATATATAAAGTATCTCGTAGCCAGTAGAAAAAATTCTGAGGAAGTCTTTTTCAGTCATATTTTAATATACAATGTTCTTTACACTTTGGGTGAAATGTCAGCAGTTAAGGAGATAAGCGAAATCAAAGTTTGATTTTATCAATATTTCTGGCTTATTTTCTGTAAAATGTTAGACTATCACTACACTAACTTATATAGAGTATTTCAAATTCATTCGCTCATAAAAATATATTTTTCAAATATTTGATCATTTTATTAGACTTATATCAAAGGAAATGAATTTTAAATATTCCATATAAATTACTGTAGCGATAGTACAACGTTTTACAAAAAGTAAGTAAGAAATGTTGAAAAAAAAATAGTCAAATTAAATTTAGAAGTCTCCCTCGAAGTTTTTCTACTAGCTGCGAGATATTATATATAATTTGTTTTGAACCGGAAAAACACTGCCTGCTATAATACAACCAAATACTATAGTGTAGCAGGCAGAGCACTGAATAAAGTGTTTACTTTGCTGTCAAAATCTCCTGCAATAATGCTGATAGATTTGCATAATTAACTTAATATATAAACAAAAAAATTATATCATCACCTAACTTAATATTGAATGTGTGTCGATCCGTAACCTAACGTAACTTGCTGGAATTACAAATTTTGATAATTAGAGTGTGACGCGCGGGTTTAGAGCTATTAATCGTCGATACGATTAGATACAAGTCTCTTAAATAACGGTTATTGAGTAACCGGCTAAAATTACGGTTTTGACCATCACTAGTGATTGTGATGCATTTTCCTCTCGTCCTTATTGAACCGTTTGGTGGCCCTGCGTCTTTCCATTACAGCCGGGACACTCGCTGTCAGACTTTGACAAATTTACTGTCCGTGTCTCCGGCGAACACGGCCCGCGAAGCCGAGGCTTTTGGGCACCCTTAATTAGGCCCCGTTTCGAGGGACATGGCCGTGAAAAAACAATTCGCAGAACCATTTGTCTTTTATCTAAAAAATCGACGATAAAACCGACCATCTCACTCACCGACAACATTCCCCGGCCCGACTTTGAAAACATGACCATGGGACAATATCGTATTTTTTTGTTTGTTTTCGACGAACTGTTACTTATCCTGCGGTCACATAAATGAAAACAATGTTATCGTCTCACACAAGTATTTAAAAAATATGCCAATAGGTTTTGCTTGTATCGAATTCGGACAACCCAATCCAAGAGTATTAAAATTCCTCGAGGGGTTGTACCACCCTGAGAGCCAGAAATGTAGCTAGACATTTGGGATATTTACAAGTAGGTGATTTTTTTTATTGGCACATATTAAGGTACATTTCGAAAAGATTTGGAAAAAAAGTGGAGCTCCTCCACCGTGACTGAAATGCAACTTTACCCCAAGCTCGTTTGTCCGAGACAGAAATGCAGATCATGTACTTATTTAGAAATGAAATCTCCTTCCAGGATGTTATAACTCCTTAAGAATTTTAAAAGATTTGGCTTAAAATACTCGTAAAATGCTTATCTGTGATGTTTAATACCTTAACATTGTGGTTGGACATAAATATTTATTTAAAAAAACTAATGAACTTTGTACAAATATCATTTTCAGGTTTTCAAAAACAAATATTTCGGATCCCGTTGCAGAGTCTAGCAGTCCTATGATCATGAGATCCAAAGTGTCGGTCAAAATAGTCGTATACACACGGCAGAATATCCCATAAAACTGTGTCCACAAAATTTTATATAAACATTTAAGGTCAACCGTTTTCGATGTTACTGTTTCTTCGTCAGGACGGACGTACTCAATAACTAATCCATAAAATAAAATATGCAACGAAATCGGTTGTCGATGGAAGTGTGATTATTGCGGGTAGCTAGGAGCAGCTGGTTTACGAAACGAAAGACAGAAGACTGGGCATTAGAAGAAGCCTATATAAATATATAGTAGTGGATGGACACGAGATGACGATGATGGTGATAGCATAATTGCAAATTTCTTAATAAAATTACGCATGACGCATTTTTAATGAGATCGTAACAGAATACTAGATACAAAATACATTAAAAAACAATACATTATCTATTTCAAACTCGGCCCACTATCCCAATTACAAGTGTTTTCGGCCTGCTCTAGCGATTGAGCGTGAAGAGTGTAAGTGGCGAACAAGCAAACCAAATATTATTGAGTAATTACTTTAACATTACTTTTCAATCATGTCGTCATCTTTGATCGTCCCTGGTCACAAGCATGTACATCAAAAAAATGCGTCTCTTTTTCACTACTAGAAAACGATGTCTGATTCATTCTTGGTCTCATTGAATGATGTCAGTCCGTATTGCTTATGCATGCAGTACTTCATTCAACGCTTCCCAGATTCCGAGAATGTGATAATATTGTACGTACATTACATTTCCTATATGTATGTTCATCAAGCCTCCTTCATGCCCAACTATTCCAGGGCATTCTGTCTGCCCACGGAACATCCGACGCGGAATTGATGGCATCTCACCATTTGATGCATGGCGGCTCTTCATCTCCTGATGCGAAATCACGATCCTTCGTTTAAAGGGATTTCTAGGCTCTAATATTCAAAGGCAGGGAACCAACGCACCGCGTTCTCGTTCGTCGCAAAAGCTCCAAGACTGGAACAAAAATTATTAGCTTTTTTTCTTTTAACGTCACTATGAAACGGAATTCTACTATTGAAAGTAATGTCACGAAAAACATGAGAAATGTTATGGAGTCTTGGCTACGGGAGTGTGGTCACTGGATACGAATTTAATCGGAGCACTATTCTTAAATTCACTCGAGATGTTTCTAGAATATTTCACGCAACTAATAATTGTCCAATTTAGTAATTAGCACTAACTATCTTCGCTGCGCTTTCATCACTCCTGAATATCTTGTCACTCATTAACTGATGTACGTTACTTAAATCGCTCGGCTTCTCATTCTCGCTTGTTTCTTGATTATTATCGCAGAAATCACACACGCGCTAGCAACACACGCTGCAAGATTTCGCTTGTCTGTGGATTGTGGATGTTTATGGAATTAGCCCGCTGTCAACTCGGACACAACTAATTGCGCAGTAGCCGGTCGATCTCTTTTTAAAGGTAATGTCACTTCCTCAATGTTTCCGGGGTTTATGAGGGTAACCCAGTCGATTCCAGATTAGTGTAGAATCGACTGGGTTAGTATTAGATCCTAGAAGCTTCTAGTATCTTCAAATTTCAGTGTAAAAATGTAAAGCTCGTAAAATCATCGTTTGCGTGTAATTTTCCATCAGGGTCTATTATCAGTCCTGCAATGGGATCCGAAGCGTCGCCAAGAGAAGTCAAATATACGCCGCAGAATATCCCATAACACTACACACAGATGAATACTTTAATTGCATAATAAAGGAGTCTTTAATATTTCCATACATCCGGTGTGTCACAGTCTCCTCGCCTAAAGAACAGCTCTGTACATTTTTATAATCTGCAGCCATGTGCAAAAAGAAGGCACCTGCCTCCCCCTAACCCCCTATTTTAACTTATAATAATTATTTACCATTCATAAAAAAAAACATGTCTAATGAAGACAATCCATCTGCGAAGGTAGGAAGGTAAGGGAAGGTCCATAAAAGTTCATCATCATCATTAGTAGCATTATATTCGAATAGTGAAAAAAGATATAATCTAAGATTATAATTAGATTAAATAAGTAAGATATAAACAAGACAAGAAGACAAAAATGTAACACATTAGATTAGGTGAATAAGATATAGACATGGAAACGTTATATTAAGTTATAAAAATTAAGAAGGTATTGCAATAACATTTAAAAGTATGTATATATTGATTGTTTTTGGTAAGATTTTTTTCACTACTTTATTGTGATTGATTTTTGTAGAAGATATTTCAGTTTAGTTATGAAATTTCTATAATTTTTTTCCGTCTTCATTTCATTGGGAAGAGCATTAAAGAATGACTATTAAATTTTATACATGAAATGGTGTTGGGCTGTGTATTACATTTAGGTATCAAAATATTTCCAGCTGATCTCGGTCTATTACTATTATTAAAACATCCAAAAGTACTATTATTGAAGTACATTTTGTAAATTTGCAGTACCACAAATTTTTTATAGATTTGATTAATATTTAGGACGATAAAAATGTTGAAAAGTTCCCTAGTTGGGAATATTGAGGGTATTAATGGAAAAGAAACCAAAGGACTTTAAGAATGTTGAAAAGTTCCCTAGTTGGGAATATTGAGGGTATTAATGGAAAAAAACCACGTTCCACTTGAGGAGGGGAGGGGGTTCAAGGCAAAAGTCAAGTTAGGGCTACGTGGGGGGAGGGAGGGGTTAAAAAGAGTTGTAGGAACCGTGTGGTATATGAACGCTCCCTAAAGACACAACTTAAAATGGAACCAAATTACAAAATCAATCTTGGAGCTGCAGTGCCGCCCGCTGTCCGTGAGATTATACCTCGCGTGTTACTATTTATCGTCCAATTGATGTCTGCACCGCATCGCCTTTCTTGCGGGACTCAGATATACTTCCCACTGATGCTACTTGCTTGTTCAGACTTGAATGATATTCAGCATCGTTTTGTAAATAAACTAGCGTGCCCGGCGTTACCCGGGATCGCCTTTTTTGTCCAGGCAGGAGGCGGGTGAAATATCCCGAAGGGGGTGGGATATTTATATTTCCTTCAGGGTTGGAGAACAATTGAGCAAAATTTTGAAATAATGGCATTCAGTGTATTATTTATGAGTGGAAAAGTACGACCCTGTGTTTTTCACAGGGTCCTAAAGCGCATCTATGCAAATTGGAAATTGGATTTCAATATGGCTAAAATACATTTATAAAGGGTCTTTTTTTTAGAAGTAAAGAATTTTAAAATGAAATAAATTACATAAAAATCGTAGTAACAGCTATGGTATTGACTTAATTGGAAAGAAATTTTTATGCCATTAGTGTTTAAATATATTTTAAAAATAAATATATATTGTCAGAGGTTTGTTTTTCCAAAACACTTTTTCAGCAACAGTCAATTTGACTTGTAATTTGTGCAAATTTATTTCGAAAATCGTGATACCGTAATCGTATTAGGGAAAGTGTTTTACGCACTATCCTAAAGAGTAACTATGCCAAAAATTTGAATCGTTAGCATTTTATATAATACACATTTGTTTTGTAAGGGATAGCGGGTCGTGGCTAGTATGGAGGAAAGGGTGTCATTGCTTTATTTTTGTATCTTAAAAAGTAGCTATGCAAAATTTGTTGAGAAGATGGCATTCAATATTAAAAATATTTAGAAGAGTGGGATGAAATTTGGCCAGCAATCAATACAATGCAATTGGATTGCTATTTATACAATACACAAATATTCAAGGGGAAGCGTTGTGTTACTAAGGGAGGGTATAACTATTTTTTACGCAAGGTCCTAAGGAAAATTTGGTATAGATCTGTCAAAAAGTGTAAAGTTGAGTAGAGAATAGAGCGACAGACATTCATTAAAATATGTAATTATTTAAATATTTGGTGCTGAATTTAGAGCATAATGATTATTTTACGAATACAAAATATAAAGATGAAAACGAAAACGAAATAAATATGAAAAACTATAACAACCACATTCAGTAGAGATATTGTAATGTTGTAGATTTTTATTATTTATTTATTTATTTACATTTTATATTTAATAATGATAATTGTACCCCTTCACTAGGATACTCCCGTGTCGAGGTGTGCATGACATACAACATTTTTTTTAATTCAGTAATATTCGTCATTAGTTTATTTATTCTTTATTCTTTTATCTAGTACTTTTATCCATTTTATAATATGATTCTTAAATATTTTCCATTTGTTGCATCTTTTATTTCCAATGGCAGTTTTCTCTACATTTAATGGAATATTATTTAATGGATGCGTAATTTTTGTTTTTACTGTGTCTCGTGGGTTCAGATTGCTGTGTGTTTTAATAGTTATTAGAGTCAACACTAAATCGACTTTGGCCAATCACTCACTACATCTAATTTTGTCTTCCTCCACCTCTACTCTGACTCCTACCTCCTCACCCTTTCCTTCCCATCCCTATTCCCGTATTACTATCAAAACTTTATTGATTAATATTATTTTTCTTTAATATTGTTTGTTGATTACTATAATATATTCTAATCTAATAAAAAGCCAGCCGTACACGTAAGTTAAAGGTGAATCCCCCAACTTTCGATAATATTGCCATTTCGGGAAAATAATCTCAATTGTAGTTTTTTGCTAAGTGTTGCCAGTAAGCATCTGCTAAATGTCTAGTTCAGAAGACAGTAAAATATCAATTGATATACATCCGCATAAAGATCAAATGATATATATCGTACATCAGCGAACCCTGTGGATAAGTTAATTTTTTGTATATATTTGCCAGATTGTCGGAACATCGATGGAAATTAAAAAAATTTAATGTGATAAAATGGCCGTGAATCCAAATTTAATATCCAAAGCAACAATTGATCGCATTTTAACATCTCCTTGGGCTTAAAAATTACCTCGGGCGTACGGGAAATAAAATTGCCTCCTCCACATACGTAACATCCGTCGTCACTTCTCTCGGCTTGTGTAAGAAAGGAGAAATCGCTCGTCGAGTCGGACATGTTCCTGTAACAACTTGAAAGGAGCCGCACACATGTTTAATGTTATGGTGTTACACTTTTCATCGTGGGAGAGTTGCTATTCGTCATGATCATTTCCAATTCTATGTTTGCCGACACAGAAAAGATACATTACCGCTATTTTAATCGTTTATTTTCCATGTAAATGTCAACAGGCAACAAATGCCGAACACAAGACGAATGTGGTCATTATTTTATTTTATTTACAACTCACTGTTGTAGATTCAAATGTAGTCATAATTTTGTATCCATCCATTTTTTGCTAAACTGACCTAAATACATTATTGTTCATACAACACCATATTCCATCGTTTCTGAAAGTCTTATAGTCATATTCCTTATCACCATTGTCATAATCGGCCGTATTCTGAAAATAACGAGATTGTTATTTTGGTGATTGCTACACCAACACTAAAAAATACACAAAACGTACATTTCCTACAGTCCCCCTTATTCGGCGATGACTATTCCAACACTCAAAAACGTATGAGACGTATATAAACTTCATAGCCGTTTTAATCACTTAATTAATTTACATTTACGACTTTAGCAATTTTAAATGAGACCTTTAGAAAGTAGTTGTGAATCTACATGGTCTGATTATTATGATATGTTGATTGGGTGTGGAGTATAAGGGATTCATAAATAGTTGTCATTAAAAACTCAAGACAGGAAGCGGAAATTGTATCCTTTATTTTAATGTCTATAATATAAACTATGGTGCAATATCACTTTTCAACACCCAAAAGTTGCGCAGTAATGGCGTATAAACCATTTAAATGCAAATATACCTACTGGGTGTTCTTGAATAATCTGTAAATTTGATGTCGAAGCAATATTTATATCATCACGTAAACCAGTGATTGCAATCTTATGTTTTGTCTTAAATACAACTTTTTAATTAAAATTTTTAAAATAAGTACTAATATTATTAAAAATGTTAGTATTAATCAATCTGTTTCACACACGTTTACTAATTTATTCATCCAAAGAATTCAAATATTTAATTAAAGCCAATATTTTCATCAAAATTATCGAAGTATTGATATTTGACGGATGTCCTGACGTTTCTCTATTTTTGGGTGTTGGGGTAACAATCACCAAATAACACTCTTGTTATTTTCAAAATACTGCCAAATTAAATGTACTCGACACTGTAATTTCTATCAATAAAAACAGTAATATTATTTTCATTTTTTTTATGCCCGTTACAGTACCTAAATATTATACAAATTTACAAAAAAGCATACTACTGTAGGTACATTTAATTATATTCCGAAATAAGCATATTCCAAGTCTAAATATTTCTTCAATTAAGGTGTGCTCCTACAATGAAAAATGTCAACGTTATCTTTATAAGATTGTAGTTATTTTTATAGTTCCCAAAGAATACTTCATGTTGTCTGGTTCTGTATATCTGTTTCTATGTTATGTCTTCAAAAATGTTATTACTCCGTAATATATAAAGCTAATAAATGAAATTTAGTTTAGCAATATCAAATATATTGCTGCATTTGTTGAAATTGATTAGAAGTCCTACGTTACTAAATATCATTTGGCCCCGATCAGCCGGAGATATTTGTTGGCTTCGCAAATGGGGCAACATGGAACTTCGTGCTTCGGCCGCGACGTCAGTCTCGACGTTTGGAGTACTCTACCAGGAAGACAGCACTGTCCGAACCCAATCCCTTCCTAAAGAAACACGCGATTTCTATATATTCGAATACCTAATACAATCCTTGGCACTTCAATACCAAAACTAGTGGGCAGAGAGCATAGTGTATCATACTCTGCTGACCCGACGAAACGGCTCTGTTCTCCCACATCCACGTAGGTACTATGGCCCGAATTCAGAATCAATACAATACAATACAGAATTAATACTATACAATACAGAATCATGGCATATGGCCCGAATTCAGAATCAATACAATACAATACAGAATCAATACAATACAGAATCAATAAAATACAGAATCAATACAATACAGAATCAATACAATACAATACAGAATCAATACAATACAGAATCAATACAATACAGAATCAATAAAATACAGAATCAATACAATACAGAATCAATACAATGGATGAATTAAAGGTTAAGTAAGGTACGCTTAATTTTCAGTACAAAATAATACTTTTAAGGCGTACCCTTAACCTTTAAATCATCTAAGTATTGATTCTGAATTCGGGCCCATATTTTATACGTGGATGAGGGATCTCTGTCTATAGAAGTATGTGTAACCTAGCTGTAACTCGTAAAAAATGACGGTACTTTTACATGCGGTTCCTAAATAATAAGTACTTACATATTTATAGCCGATACCGATGAAATGGTAATAACGATTCTTATCAAAATATTTGAAGATTTTATTTTATATTTCCCTGTCGGCAGTTAACTGTACTATTCTAAACCCAGCAACTGCATCCTAGTACTGCATTGTGTTGAAAATATTTTCAAGACTTACTTATTCAATACAACGACCACTGCAATCAAATCAAACGTCAACACGATAATAACCCTTAACATTGTTATCAAACAGTTCACAATCTCATCCCCAGTCAATTATTCCCCGCCTCCCACCACTCGCCTTCTCTGGAATTTATTTACCTGGTATTTTTTCGCTTATTGAATTTATGAGGTTATTGTCTTACTGACTTACTGAATGATAATTAATACTGTATGTAATATCTATCACTCTTACTAATAATATCTTTCTGTTTATCATTTTTTCAATTATCAATTTTAAAAAATTACAACAGATAAATATTAACTTATTCCACACATCTATTATTAAAATTAAACTGTGCGCCCCTGCTTCGTGTGTGGCAAATGAAAATAATATTAGTTAGAGTTGGGATTAATTTTCATTCAACTTTTTAAATTAACTTCTACATACATGCCTCTACTTACCTCTGTGGCCCTTGCAATCATTGTTGAACTAAATGAACAAACAATAAATGCAATTACCGCAGTGGCGTGCCCCGGTGAATATATAACATGGAGACGTGTCACGCACCGTGGAGGTGCGTTCTGTGTCCTGGCCCAAAGTAATTTACACACTTTTTCGTTCCGCAATGACTTCCAGGATGTGTATCCTTTCGTTACCTTTAATGATGCACTTGTTTCTGTTCACTGACTCCCAAAATGTTTATTTATACCTACCTACTTTATAAAACTTACTAATTGAATGAAAAAAGAATATGTTTTTATATTTGTTTGTACCTATATTAAGATTTTATTGTTCGCAACTGACGGTTTAAATTTTTGCAAACTTTAGTTTGTACGTCAATAAGTATGTGTTATGTCCTGATGGTGATATAATAGTATCGAAACCGGTCGACATTAAATTAATGAAATGGTTCATAAAAAATCGTTAGTTCTTTTTTAATTAATAAGACAGGATTAGTTTTTATTTTAACAATTCTTTAATTATTCCTGATACGTTTTTTACAAATCAAATAAAATTTTACTTTATGTTGTTTTTATTTTTTAGGCATACTTCTATTATCAAATCATTTATATTATAAATCCCGCCAACACAACAATAATCATAATATATTCTTCATTTGCAGTCTTTTATCAAAAGTTGGCAATCACGTTGCAGATTACTGAATTCTCCTGGGCATGACGTATATGATGAACACCGCCGTTTTGGACATTAAAATTTTGGACTTTTGTGAGGTGCCTCTGCTTCTCTTATATCTCGCCCCGCATAAAAGATTATAATATATGATATTTGTTGCTGCGCTAATACATAGACATCTTTCATTTGTTGATTTTAATTCACTTCAATAATCAATTTTTTCAACATTTGGGGGAGTTCACGCAACCTTTATCCGAATGAAAATTACATTCTGCAGTAATGATCTAAACCTCAGATTACGAACGCGATTGATCAGATGGTATGTGTTGTCATTATTATTTTACGAAATTGATGCAGTCCCTTACCGAAGAAAAAAAGCATTCAAAAGCTTTGAAAGAAAGCATTTGTGATGCGTATTTACAGAAAAATGCTTAAAATAAGCTGGATGGATAGATACGAATGAAGATGTTATTATAACACCAGAAATAAACCGTAAACAATGACGGACTTTTTATTTTGGAATTTCAACTTTACGTTAAGTAATATTTACATTAATTATTAGTTATATACTAGCTGTGCCAGCGCGGCTTCGCACGCGTGGATTTTTAGTACCTATTTGGAACTTTGTTTGGATCGTCTCAGAACTTTCGCGAACCTTCTAGAACATTCTCTTTCCAGAACTTTCAAGAAATTTATTGAATGTACAGGAACCTTCTAGACACACCGACACATTCCGCCACTCAGTTTAGAACCTTACAGAACTTTTGGGAATTTTCTAGAACCTTCTCCTTCCAGAACTTTCTATAGCAGGTTTTTCCGGAACCTTCTAGACTCACCGACACAGTCGGCGCGCCTGTTTTGAAACAATCTGAAGCATTTGAGGCCTTCCCATAACAAAAAAATGTGCTAGAAAGCACACATTTTCGTCACCCACTCCCACCCACGCAAAGCCACCCCCACCAAACTCGCATATTTTCGATGTGACACCAAGGGCTATCCACCACCATAACCATCGGTGGATGGTTGTGGCTAGTTGTAGATAAAGCTTGGCGGATAGGGAAACACGGGTTTCTTTATATATATATATATTGGTTTATTAGTAAAAACAAAAAAAAAGTGTATTGGGAAATCGATCTTAAATATTAACTTTTATGAGTATGTACTATTTGAAATCATACTAATTTTGAAAACAGAATGAGAACAGCTATTGAATTCTAGTTACGATTACGAATGGACTTTCTAAATTAGTATTATTGAGGATATTTTCTCTGCTTTTTTCCTCAAATCGTCAACGCTTTGTATAATATTTTTAAAAAAAGAATATTGGAAATCGGGGCCCTGGAAGAAGGACAACATTGTTGCTGCCAGAACAAGAACCAGAGCAATGATATAGTCAGTCAGCTGTGGTCTAGTAGTTTTGCTTTACTTATTGGAAGAACCTACTCGATATTTGGCAATGTGATCAATCCTGCAAATCTTCAGCTTATGTCATTGGCAGATTTTAGTGTAAGTAGTGATGCTCACCAATGTGCTGTATGTCGGAGTTTAGTGTAAAGGGTGGCAAGCGAGTAAGAAAAGCAACAGGTATGCAAGAATAGATGCTCACTGTTGGTATATTCTGGTTTACTTCGGATGATTCGAGATTTACATTGGCGATGCGGCGCGAGGGCCGAACTAACGCCGGTTCGTTCTTCGCTGCCGCTGCATTCTTGACCTCTGATTGGTCGATCCCGATTTTTAAGACCCGTTCACCATATGTCGATACATCCACACCCCAAACGACCTAATTTTTTTGATATATTGTTTTAACATTCATATTTTGACTGCGTAGAGCGTAAAGACATAATCATATATTTTAAAAAATATGTCTATCATCTATCCAAGACCCAAAGAATCAATACCAAGAATGTAGGAGGTGTCATGACTGATTTTACGTCATTTATAAATATGTTATGGAGCGATTAAATTCGATATTTCAATCTGATCTTATCCAAAATATTTATTGAATAAAACGATTTTAATTACGCGTTCGAATTTTTAAACGGCAACATTACGGTCTTGTTTATTTTTTACGTAAACTTTATTGAAATTTGTTTATAATTTTGTTTTACAAGCAGACTGAGTTTAATTTGTATATATGACTCAAAACACTTCCCGGTGCTTTATTAACGTACTCAGCGAATCTGATTTATAATTAGATCACGTATAAACATTCTACAATTTCGAGGAATCCTGAAGGACATAACAATTACAAACAACATTTTAATATATAAGGTGAATCAATTAGAAATAAATGTATAGGTACCATAAAATATATCTATCGAAAAAAAATGTTACGACCGGAATCTGAACCAAAGATTACGAAAATTATTTAAGATTACGAAAATTTGAAAAAAATTTGTCTGAAATACGATGGCTAGCGGTAGTACACAATGGAATTTTGGTGCTAAGGCTAATCTTAATAGAGAACATAATTTAAGGGTCGCTTAGGAGGTTTGATTATGTGGTACGAATTGATGAAGAGAGAACACACAGTAAGAAAGATATATCATGTAAGTTTTGACGGCGCAATAAATAGAAGATGGCCGCGGAAGACTTGACATGATAAACGAAATACTGTAAAAAGGTGTACGAGAAGATGTATGAATACGAATGAGTCGAGACTTGTGTGTCAGGGCAAAAGGTGTGGCGCTCCATCTTCTCTGTTTACCCCCGCGGAGAAAAGGCGAGAGGGTAAAGCAATTCAGCATAATCTTTTTAAGAGTATATATCCTCGATATATTGGAGTGTCCTAATTTCAAAAAAAAAAAACAGAACTGATGGTCAAATAAGTATTAATTAAAGAAGTTATTACAATTTAAAGCTTCGAGAATTTCACTATTCATTTTGACATGTGAGTCACTTTAAGGACCATAGAAAAAATATATACTAAAGACAAAGCTCAAACCATAAACAAAAGAAATGTACATTTAATAATTTCGTTTTATTCATGATAACACTAAACATTGATGCAAACCCTAGACAAAACACAGAAAGTATTATAGTTATGAAATAGTTATGAAAGCCTATTACCAAAATACAAAAAGTTCCTACGTTCAGTATTCATTATATTTCTATTGTCAATGATTCGAGTAAACATTTGATATTGTCAATAAATAAAATTCTCCTCGTGTAAATCTTGTCTATGAATTAAACTTTATCCTCAGATATTGCCTCTCAAATATCCAAATGTATGATGAAATTACGGAACTTTAAAAGTGGAATATATCTTTTAATAGTTTTTTGAGCTTCAATTTTCCTGTATTTTGAAATCAAGACACTCAACTTTACCGTAGATACTTACTCAGAAGGATCAGTTATAATGGCCACTATCTTGAATTTAGGCGTTAGTTCACAATAAAACGTTTTTTTTTTTAAAAACCAATATCAAAACTGACACGCAGTTTGAGAATCCTCCCGTACGAATAATAATGTTTCAAACAAATATAAAAATATAGAGTACGCCGTTGCCTACCTGTTTACACTGTACGCACGGGTAATGATAAAAGGGCGCGGAAACGGAAGTGACCACTTCACCCCACGAGCTTTCGCGCGCAACCGGAAACCGTCTGGCCGCGGTGTGTTCGACACAAATGGTGAGGTGGCGCCAAAATCAACCGTCATATATGGCTTCCGCGAGGGTTCACAAGCAGGCAGACGATTATTGTTGTACCTATTATTATTGGATTCGTTTCAAAGTCGAATTTCATGCGCCCATACACCGTTCCGATCCAGGGATCGAAATGGAAAATTTAACGAACTGGAACGATCGATAATATCAGATTATTATTATTTTATTTTATTTATTTTTTTGTTTATTATAAATACATAGTATCATGAATACAAAAAGAACATTCATACAATAATAGCGTTTTACTCGCCATAAAGGAGCTGACGCTCGTCCTAATGGGAAGAGTAAATTCACATGACTATTATTTCATGAATATTATTAAAATTATAATAAAGGTGTTAAGAATATCAAGAAAAAAAATCAAGAAAAAAAAAATATATATATGTCAGTATTAATTTCTTTGGGGGTAACCCGCGTCAAAATCTGGTTCTCAGAAGGACCATTCGTCAACCGACGTTTCGCCTGAATCACAACAGGCATCTTCAGGGTGTCTTGTTAATAAATTTCCGTCACGAAGGGCAGTGCGAGCACGTCCGTTCGTATCCGAAGCTTATTACCAAGTGAGGTCTGATAAGTCAAAATCTAAATTTGGGTACTGTGGTCATTATTGGCCTTAATGGAAAATGA
>JADDOH010025017.1:0-48454 GCA_016648135.1 Agrypnia vestita | reverse complement strand
CAATAAAAATTGCACGATTTTGTAGCTGAAAATTCATTAATAGAAAACCATTTATTTTTTAAATTGAATTTGTTCGCCTCACTAAAGCCTTTGCCTCTCTCTCAATTTATCTCCGTAACTGTCAATGTTTCACCAAAAGTGTAAAGATTATTTTCTATTCGAAATCGCATAAACAAGCTATTATCTTTTATGCTATTATCTATGAGACATCCTGTATATAGTTAACGTGATATAATATACTTGTAATCATTCAATTAAGTTAAAATAAAGTCATTCGTTTATTTATCTCCGTTTTCCCTTCACAGTGGCATTGATTTATCCCACTATTTGCTTTTCTGTTGGGCAAACTCCTACACGCCCCGCACAGCTATACGTATTTGGTGTACATATATATGCATATACAAATACACGGAAAATGGACGTTCACTCGCTATTTCTTCCACACGAGAACCCGATATAACGTAAGTTCCTAAACTTTCTGATGCCAATAAATAATTATTATAATCTTTGATATCCTAAAAACATCTAGTCTTTATTTCTTTTCATAAGAGTAAGCACAGATAACAAATATCAAGAATCTTAACAGACATTTTATTATTCTTCACTTTCTATATACAGTGTCTTCATTCACTCGCTTTTAAAGAAGTGGAAAGATTTAAATTCCTAAAATCAACATCTTAAAGTATTAGGCTGTGATATCTTTTATCCATATCATCATTATCAGCATCGCAACAGCCTGGAATGGGCTTTGGTCTCATGGGCCGTGTGTCATATGCTGTATTTTTACAGTTGTAAATGTGTGCGACTGTATGTGCACCCAGTCATCCACCGCAGCATGGGTTTCCAACATACCAACTCCTTCGACCAACGGGTTTTTAATTAAGCACTTTTTCGCTTTTTTTAATGAAACATTGAACACGTTCAAGCAATCCATGCATTGAACGTGACCAGCCCGCCTCAGCGGTAAAATTTTGATAATTTTGGTCCACCGAATTCAGCCCATCCACTGGACCTCATTTTCATTATAGGCTCCAGGTATTCTTTTTTGAATCTTACATTCGGAGACCATGATGAATTATTTTCTTTTTTACTGAGTATCCAGCATTCAGATCCAAACGTGAGAACATCCATAATATACAAGTCCTCGTAAGAATTTATCAAGATTTATATTTACATTTCCTCTCAATCATTTTATTTATTTTCAGAGTTAAGACTAAGAATTATTTGCTTCTTCTAATCTAGTTTATGATTTGTACTGATCCAAAATAATGTGACGATGCTGGTAAGGTTTAATCAAAATTTAAATGTTTAAACATTAAATATAGTCTTAGACGTGAAGACGGTAAAAGACAAAAAAATATTTTTATTATTATTATTTTATTTACGCTTCAATAGGCCAAGAGGCTCAATTATAGAAGCGAATCACCCAGGCTTGAGTAAATAACACAGATTCATTGTGACCTCACCGGAAATCGAACCCGGAAACTTCGGTGTGAGAAGCCAGTGTTTTACTCGCTGAGGGCCGCTGTAACAAATTGTAACGTTTGACTAATTGGAGCTTGGAGTTTCAATGTGTAATAATAGAAGTAGGTATCTGTAATAATAAAAGCCTTAGTGTCGTGACATCTCAAACTGATGGTGGTATTGAAGTTGCGCCTGGTCCGTAGGGATTATTCTTGCTATACTAGGGTGATATTCTAATTGCATATATTAAGGCGCATTGTTTAAAATACCTTATTATAGACATCATTTAGTGGTATTACAGTTTGTTAACAAGTGATGGATGTTCATTAATACACACGTAAATGTTTTGAGAAAACGTGTGATTTAAACAGATTTTTTTATTAAATAAATAAATAAAATTAAATATTGGAATGTGGCTTTGACCAAGTATTAAGGCAATCATCTAAAGAATCGGAACTCTTCTAAAACACATATTTAACACCTGTGTTTGTTTTTTTTCTATTCTAAACAATTTGATTACCAGGTTTTAAAATATAACGTTGTATAAAAAATTATCAATTGGAAAATAATTATAAAATAAGATTTATGATACTTCTTATACCATAATGATTATTTAATATATTTTCTCGGTGTAAATTTTTCTCCTGATTTATCATAACAATCTTCGAATTAATCGCATGTTAAAAATCATGATGGGTTATCCTTTTAATGTACCTATTATCCTTTTTTATTTTACTCATTTTTGAATGTATGAAGAGACGATTGTTCTCAATGGCGCTGGAAACATGGTGGTAGTGAAAGCTCTGACATAACGAACTTACTATTCGGTTGAAATCACAGAAACAAAGGATGAATGTAAAAGACAATTAAGTTGTATTCTAGGACATAAAAGTGTGGCGTCTTATTCTCTCTGCCTATGCGTAAAATGGTGATAGGTCGTAAGTTAGTCGGAAATTGTAAAAAATATTTCTAAATAATTGTTGGAAAATAGTGGACCATGGGGTAATCCCTGTATTTCAACTTACGTAGTGAAACCTTATTGTTCCCAGCTAAATCCTGTTAAATGTGTTCACAAACTAACCCCTGACGTTTACTTTATATACCTATCTATGTTCTGTTTAGTATGGTATAGACTGTTGTATTTCCAGTCGTAGTAGTGCCTATCTGTACGTATACATCTAAGTATGTATCTCATTTATTCAAGTAAATAAAAAACTAATTTCGTCACCAATTTTTAAAAAAATGTCAATCATTTCTTGATTACAATACATCTTGCGTTTAAATGAGATTTTTATTTTTATTTTTTTGAACTAATAAAATTATTTTGATGATGTAATATTAATTAATTTGGAACACAAGTTTTCATATTTAAAATGCGTTTATTGATTTTTAATTAATTTGGACCCACAGATAATACAATTACATGAATGAATACTTTCCAGAATAAATACTATTGGGCTGTTTCCTAAAGGATAAGGCAGAGATGATAGTTCACCACACATAACCTACACTAAATACACAGTTTCTCCTCATCATATATGTGATTTTTAATACAGTTTATGCAACAATCTTAATTATATTATTTCATATATACCATATAATATGAAATACTCTGATATTTCTTTATATAATGTATACATTTTAGCTATTTAGAGTACATAAAATAGTCAACTTGATTGCTATCGTTAGTTAAGCTGATAAGCACTAAAAATAGAAGAAGAATTCTAGTTATAAGTACATATATGTGTAGACTTTCCATAATAAGTATGCTAAAAATGGTTATCTGCACTTGAGTTTAATTATATTGTACTATTCAAGTTTCAAGAGTAGCAGAATCTCTCATCGACATGCGACGGGTGAAGTATTATTTATTATTTACTGAACATTAAAATATATATTTTTCCGTGGTGGTAATACAAATAATGGGCATGATGACAGTATTACAGAATTAAAGAATAAGTGCTTTTAAAGAAGAAAATATTGTGAAAGGATGAAAAAAATGATCCAGTTTTAATGTACACATTGAGATTAATAAGATTTTCAATAAAATAAAAGTACAAAATTGTACAATCCGCCATTTTAGCTGAAACGCCGGTCAGAGCAAATTGCAGAGAACGACGTCACGCCTCTGTAGCCATCACCGTGTGATGAATCACCTGTTTCTATAGATTTTTTATTTTATTTTATTATTTTTATTTTGAACTCTAAGATGATTTAAATGCTACGCGGGAAAAATTGAGCTAAACCCACCTGGCGGAGTATTGGGGCTACAAAAATTTGGGGATGATGAAACGCTAGTATTGGGAGGGAGTTAGTAGCGATTGATCGGATATAGGTTACGGGCAGTTACTATTCAATTCTTATAAATCATATTAATCTTGTGGTAAAGCCGTGTTTGGTACAAATGGTTGACGATCGATGCGGTCCGAGCGGTCCACATGTGCTTCCCATAAAAAATGCTGAACATGGTTTTCAGAGATTTAGGTCGCGGTTATTGCAGTTTAAGCCGTTAAAAAACCGATTAACGTCTACTCTAAGGTGACGATGATATTGACAGTTCCACGAGGTTTCTGAATTATGGGCTTTTTTGCTGGGTTTTTGAAACCGTTTAAATGTCATTAATCGCCTTCTTAAGTGGATTGCCGCGCAAGAGAGATAGCAGAATATGAGCAAAAGTAAGGAAGGCAGGTCCTAATCGGGGGATCGCGAGAGGAAAACGCCCCATAAATAATTTATAGGAATTGGCCGTGAAGCACGGATTAAAACGTATACGATGTACCAGAGGGGTGACCTTAACTGAGCGGATAATGATTCATTTTCGTTTCGCGGGAGTCGGATAACGTAGGCAGATAGGAAAGTTAACTATAATTCCATTATATTTATCTGTAGACTGACGCTCTATCGAGGAGCGAATAATGATTCATTTTCGTTTCGCGGGAGTCGAATAACGTAGGCGGATAGAAAAGTTAACTATAATTCTATTATATTTATCTGTAGACTAACGCTCTTCAGGCTTTTACAACAGATAGGTAATTGTGCAATGACGGTATATACAGTTAGGAAAGAGATAACGATAACGTGTAAGCATATTAATGGCACGACAAGAAAATAATATACTCAAATATAGATACAATATATTAACTATGTAATCACTACAAACCTGTCCGACATTAGCGTAGTCTCATCAGAATGGATAACGTGTATACGATTGGCTATTCTAGCTCAGATTTCGCCGGGTTTGGTAGTAATAACCCACAAAACATAATTGAACAAGTGTATCCAGATAAGAATATTGTAAATAAAATAATATGAATTTGCGGCCCATATACACATGAAATAAAAGGATAAAGCGTATGGGGATCTTATAGATGGATGGATAAATGAAACAAATATATATAGGAGTAAATGCAAGTAAAAAGCAAGCATATAAGTACCAAAAACATAGGAGAACATAGTGTGATAGAAATTCGAAGACGGGAGGAACAATAATGTGAAGTGGAACGGATATAGCAAGAGCATGTAACAATGATAAACGTACAAATACAGACAACTACTTGAGACCGATTCGACAGATACTAGCAATCTTTCAACACACCTCTAAGAACATGGTGAGCGGTATATAGTTATCAGCGGAGGCGTCCAGTGCCTTGGCAATAAATGAGCACTGAATTAATCCGACGCCTTGCCTGCGGCACTGGAGGTTTATTTACTTATTTATTTTATTTATTTTCATTTATTGGTTTCTTACAGCCATATAATTAATCAATCTTTGAAGAAAAGACAATAATTGATGTACAG
This sequence comes from Agrypnia vestita, assembly GCA_016648135.1. Taxonomy (NCBI): domain Eukaryota; kingdom Metazoa; phylum Arthropoda; class Insecta; order Trichoptera; family Phryganeidae; genus Agrypnia; species Agrypnia vestita. Next base: position 43,192 of record JADDOH010025017.1, on the reverse strand, counting down.
AGTTTTGGGCCAATTACGCGAAAACACATACATACAATCGATAAAAGAATAAGAAAAACATGTCCAATAGTGGGTTGTGTGAGTGTGTATCTGTGTGTTTATTTATTTATTTATTTATTTTGTTTTGGGAAAAATTAAAGCAAAACGATCTTAAAAATTTTCCACTGAATTTAAAAAATTTACTTTAACTTACATTAATAGTTTATTGTGTTATAGCGAATAGTACTCTTCCAGTATTATATTGTTCGAGAATATTCACTGTCTATGTAACATAGTTATTTTGTGGATCAATCTTACTGCCAATAAAAATAATAATAAATGGTTACAAATTATGTTTAAATTCCGCAACGGAGGGAGCTAATACGTCCCTGTGCGCGGAGAGCCGCGGGCATAAGACAGGATTCATTGGGTGATCCACGAGAAAAGATCGCCCAAAATTAATTTAAAATTAGGTATAGTACCTTTGGATGATTGTTATATCTAGGTATGCAGTGTGCACGTGGTGAATATATGGAAATTGATCCCATGATATAGCGGCCAAGAAACGTTAAATTTCCGATAAAGACGAGTGAAAATACGAGGGAACGGGACATGATAATGGTAGATAGTGAAGAAACATCAACTATGATTAGGGAGTACCCGATAGATTGTGGTTACGGTTGATCAAACGACAATATGGACTGAACTTAGAAATTAAATATTAAAAATTAATTATCGCGCTTGCGAAGCGAAAAATATACCGTCCGAAGCCACCAAGTCCGCCCCAAAACATAGGAAGAGACAACAACAGAAAAGGTGGAGTCAATGACGGCTGTAAGTGATGTCGGGGTTGTGGACTGCAAAAATAGACCTTAGTAGGCGGCATTCTGATATCAGGGGTGGCATAGATTAGTGAAGCCGAAGAGGAGGGACATGGGCCCTTTTCCCGCTAGGGGGGTTTTAAAATGTCAAGACACAGCAGAATTCAGGCAGTTGGTGTGAACGTCTACGGGAGTGTGAAATCCGCGTCGGTTGTTTTTTTGAGTGAAAGTTACCGTCGACTTAGAGTGTCCCAGTGGTTGAAAATTATAGTTTAATTTCAAGTGAAAGTTGTGTACGGGTAAATATACTCTTCGACATTGTTTATTGCTCACGTTAAAAGAAAAGGGGGGTACGGGTTTGATTTTATTTTATAAAGGGTAATTAATTTGGCATATTAGAACTTCGGAAATTACTGCGCTTTATTAAGTTGATTAGTCCGGCATATATAGAACTGATATTTGCAGATCTCCGGAAACTAGCTGTGCGTTATAAAGATACCTATTTTATGCTAAACACGCGGGAAATTGTTAATAAATCTTGTAAAAATACCTATCTTATGCTAAATACGCGAGGTCCTGTTAAAAGGGTTTTAACTCAGAGTACGGGTTTGATTTTATTTTATAAAGGTAATTAATCTGGCATATCGGAACTTCGGAAATCACTATGTTCTATAAAGTTAATTATTTTTGTCGTCTTACTAGGTTCACAGAATAATATTCGCAGAATTTCAGGAAACGGTAGAGTTCAAATTTAGTTAAATTTTCGTTTTACTAAGTATAGTATTGGCGGATCTCTGGAAACTAGCTGTGCGTTATAAAGATACCTATTTTATGCTAATCACGCGGGAAGCTGTTAAAAGATAAAGGGAGTTGTTACTAACAGATTCGATTTTAAATAAGTCTTATAAAATACCTATCTTTGCTAAATACGCGAGGTCTCATTTTAATTTTTACATTTGTAAGGCATATAATATTTCGTTATATGAAATGTTTCGATTAGACCGGGTTTATTTTAGTTATCGAAAGAATATTTAGTTTATTTTAATAATTTTTTTTGTTTATGGTTAATAGTAAGAGTCCGTTAAAATTATAGCGAATAAATTCTGGGATTAAAAATACGTCTAGTGAAAAATATATAGCTGATCTCGCGGGGTATCAGGTTCAGCCCATAATAATCTAGATTTTCATTTCGTTTAAAATTATATAGAGTAATTCCGTGAGAATCGGGGTTTATTTACAATTTCACAGATGTATAAATTCCATTATTCTAGAAAATTATATAAAATAATCTCGTGAGAATCGGGGTTTATTTACAATTTCACAGATGTATAAATTCCATTATTCTAGAAAATTATATAAAATAATCTCGTGAGAATCGGGACTTATTTACAATTTTACAGATGTATGAAATTTCTTTTCTTTTCTAAAAAATTATATAAAATAATCTCGTGGGGGTCGGGGTTTATTTACGGTTTTACAGAAGTACAAGTTTCACTATTTTATAGAGTATATAAAATTGCTTCCGTTCGGCCCGGGTTATCTTATATTATATAGGAAAACATAGGTCCCGCGCTATTAAAACATATAAAAACGTTTCATGTGGCCGGAATTATTACGCGCGTTGGGGAAAGTCTATAAGGTAAAAATATGTTTAATTTGATTCTGGTTATTTTATATTTTATGAAAGATATTTGCCTCGCGGACTTAAACTATGAAAAATGTTTCAATTAGTTCTGGTTATACTTTAGGAGTGATGTAAACTTCGCGGTTGTATAATTTGGGTTACTTCGTATTGTACGAAAACGTAAATCTCGCGTATAAAAACGCGTATAAAAAAAAACGTATATCATGTATTCAAACATATAAAAACTTCTAGTACATTGTTTCGATAGACCGGGGTTGTATTATACTTATAAAGATGTAGGGCCTCGTTATATTGAAAATATATAAAAACCGCCTGGGGCCGGGTCTTCTTATTTATAAACTATATAAGATTTCGTTACATTTAGTTATATAAAATGCTATCGTTCAGGAATTCGCGTTTCATTTTAAGCATATATAAATATAGGGTCCCGTTTTTGAGCAATGTTAGTGTTTCGTTTAGAATTCGCGCCTTCATTTAATAAATATGAAACATGTAGATTTCAATTAGAACTATTTTAAAATGTTTCGTTTAGAAATTCGCGTCTTGTATTATAAATGTGAAAATTGTAGTATTCGTTTTGAGCTAAAACGTGTGAACATATAAACACTACAGTTTTGACCGCTATTTTGTTTACTATGCCTAGGACATTCTTGCGGTGTATTAGACTTGATGGTAAAATTTAAGCTCTTACTCTGTTTAAAATATACGTAGTGCCTCCGCCTAGATTGGCTTCACGATATACTTTATGAAATTTGTAAGTTCCGCTGTCCTAAAATTATATAAAATTACCTTCGTTTAGATCGGGTTACATCATATTCCTCGTGGAACGCGTAAACCTCGTTGTCCTGAAACTAAATAAGGATGTTTCATCTAGACCGGGTTCATTTTACATTTTAGGAAGAATATAAATCCCGCGTCTTTCACTACATAAAATGGTTTCGGTAAGATTGGGGTTGTTTATACTTGTAAAAATTACAGAATCCCGTTATTTTTAAACTATATTAAAATGATAAACTATATTAAAATGATTTAAACTATATTAAAATTTGCCGGAGAGTAGATATCAAATATTCGAGATGATAATAAATTTATATTAAGAATAATATTAAGAATAAAACTAAACCGGCGGACCCTAAAAGTAATATGTATTGACCTTATAAAGATGTAGACTAGTGGGGTTTTATTATAGAAGCAATCAATTCTTTAACAACAACAAGTGGACAAGTGGTTGCTTCATGGGTTTGTTAAAACTTATAAATGCATGGAATCCTAGATTCAAAGCTTAATCCCGGTATTTCGGATAAATATAAGAATATATAACATCGGAAAATAACGGGTAACGGTTTTATGGAAAATATCGGTGCGTATAATCATTAGAGTATGATCATTAGAATTAGAGTCTAGTCTCGATGACCCGGGTAAGTACGGATGCGTAAGGACTATGTTACAGTATTATTAAGATATATGAATACTTACAATTGTCGAGCTAGAGTCTAATTCCGGTATCCCGAGGAATATAAATTCAAAGAAAGGGAAATAATGTCTAGTTTCGGTTTGGTTAGAGTATATACACCGTATAGTTACAGAGGCTGGATACTAAGCCCCAGCTACGGAAACTTAAAAACGCGTGATGGCAGGATCAAAGGTTAGGTCGCGAACTATAGTTAATTAGGGGCCTGTGAATCGTATGCGCGTGCAAGGCAAGTGTCGCAATCCTTAGGTATAAAGTGAGGTACATAAAGTGAAACTACGATGCACTGGAATGGATATAATCGGCGGCAGATGGGTAAGTCATGTCATCCTCTTTCCGTTTTGAGATTATAACGATATATAAAGGTGGCGCACGATTAAGAAGAATGGTCTCGGGTTCGACACCCCAGACAGAGACGGAAGAAGCGCCGACAGTGAAAGCTAACCCCTGTACCGTAAACTTTACATATGTTTTTCCACAGGTGTTGTTTGCATGTTGAATCCGTACTGACCATAATAGGGGCGAGTTAATTTGCCAAATTAACCCTTCTCTGCATGTGTGTGAACTTCCAGGGATCGCGCGGCCCGTGTGCTCGACGCCGAACTTATTTATTCATTTCTATTTATTTATTTAATTGATTGCTCGATTGATTGAATGGTTCATTGATCAATTAGGTATTTATTTGTCTATTCATATGCCGCGTCCCTGTTATATATAGTCGGGAGGCGTTTCGATAGCATCATCATCATCATCACCAGCATTAGCAGTGTCCCAGTTGTATATCGTCAGGAGACGTTTCAATAGTATCATCATCATCATCTTCATTAGCGGTGTTCCAGTCACATATAGTCAGGAGGCGTTCTGATAGTATCATCATCATCATCTTCATTAGCGGTGTTCCAGTCACGTATAGTCAGGAGGCGTTCTGATAGTATCATCATCATCATTAGCGGTGTTTCAGATATATATCGTCGGGAGGCGTTCCGATATTGTCATCATCATCATTAGCAGTGTCCCAGTTATATAGTCAGGAAGCGTTTCAATAGTATCATCATCATCATCATCATCAGCAGTGTCCCAGTTATATATTGTCAGGAGACGTTTCAATAGCATCATCATCATCACCATCATTAGCAGTGTCCCAGTTGTATATAGTCAGGAGGCGTTTTGATAGTATCATCATCAACATCATCATCATCGTCATTAGCAGTGTCTCAGATATATATCGTCAGGAAACGTTTCGATAGTATCATCATCATCATCATCATCATTAGCAGTGTCCCAGTTATATATAGTCAGGAAGCGTTTCGATAGTATCATCATCATCATCATCATTAGCAGTGTCCCAGTTATATATAGTCAGGAGGCGTTTCGATAGCATCATCATCATCATTATTAGCGGTGTCCCAGTTATATATAGTCAGGAAGCGGTTCAATAGTATCATCATCATCATCATCATTAGCAGTGTCCCAGTTATATATAGTCAGGAGGCGTTTCGATAGCATCATCATCATCATCTTCATTAACGGTGTTCCAGTCATATATAGCCAGGAGGCGTTCCGATAGTATCATCATCATCATCATCATCGTTAGCGGTGTTTCAGCTTTCGATCGTCAGGAGACGTTACGATAGTATCATCATCATCATTAGCGGTGTTTCGGCTATATATAGTCAGGAGACGTTACGATAGTATCATCACCATCATCATCATCGGTGGTTCAGCTATATATCGTCAGGAGGCGTTTCGATAGTATCATCAACATCATCATCATTAGCAGTGTCCCAGTTATATACCGTCAGGAGACGTTTCAATAGTATCATCATCATCATCATCATTAGCGGTGTCCCAGTCATACGTAGTCAGGAGGCGTTTCGATAGTATCATCATAATCATTAGCGGTGTCTCAGATATATATCGTCAGGAAACGTTACGATAGTATCATCATCATCATCATCATCACTAGCGGTGGTTCAGATAAATATCATCAGGTGACGTTTCGATAGTGACAACATCATCTTCATCAGTGAAGGCAGGGTTCCAGTTACACATCAGCCGGAGAAAATTAGGCAGATCCCATCATCATCGATGGCAGGATTCTAGCTGTACACCATTTGGAGAAAATACACCGACATCCCTGGCCAGGGGCTAGGCATATCCCTACTGTCCAGATCCACCTTTCCATCTACTAATACGAGGGGTCATGGCCTCGTGAAACCACATGGCAACCAACCATTACAAGTATTTATTTATGTATTGTATATGTAGGTATCTGTATGTATATTATATTTTATTAGTATGTATCTATTCGTACGTAGTGTATGAGGGGGCTCTTCACGGGTGGCACAACACCCGTGCGGATGTCTTCCCTCGTCTGGAATGGATTGAACGTATTGATGCATACCAGATTATAATAAGTACTACCTGGGAGGGTGATTGCAGTCACTGTAGTGTCGCGAATGGCCAATGGGCTGTAGTTGCTCACAGGCGAGGGTTGGGGAGCCTAGGAAACTCCCCTTCCCCACTCGCATATTTTTGACTTGACAGGTGGCCCGGGACCATCTTTACAGTAGCTTCAGTATATATACCGTAGTTTAACTTAGTTTAACCTGGAGGAGTTGGAATTCGGGGGGCAAACTGGCTCTGAGCCCGGACGCCAGACACTGACGCGAGGGATGGTGCGGTACTTTGCACAGAAGAGGCCCAACATGAAAAGGCGCATCCAGGCTCAGGTCAACGTATCCGGAACTCGTGTCGGGAGAAGGAAGATGGGATCAGTCACCGATGAGCCTTTGGGTATGGAGGGGCCGAATTTAAAGCAACCACATTTTCCGCGTACACATACATTTACACATACCTTCTACAAACCCCTTATCCATTAGAACCCAACGTACCACTAGAATGAGACATAGGGCCAGATACAGGTGACGGAACTTAGGCCGGCTAGTAAATAAACGTAACAATGTAATTGATATAAAGATAATGCAGAGTAAATATAAAAGATCGTAAGGAATAAGCACAGCGAGATAACAGCGGAAGATAAAATTATTAATCAGCGAGGGCGTCGAAGACGGAATCATCCATAGGAGCGGCTACGAAGGACTCGAGGGCTTTCAGGGGATCTATGTACTCTATATGTGCCTGCGCATGTGATAACGGCACGTCACTAACCTTTCCAGTGGATGGCGGTCGATCCCATACAGGTAGGACATCGAGCGGAGAGGGCATGGAAGCAGAGGATCGCGCACTCTGGAAGCGCAGCTACACCAGATGCAGTGGTTTCAGTCCGTAGGAATGATAGGTAAATAATATAGGGCCACGGAACATAGTATGTTTAGCAATTGCACCGTAGGGCTTAATTGACGTGCTAGGTAGTATTGTTTTCCATGAACATTCACGAACTTCATACCCCAGTATTTAATTTAGCTTGCGTTAGGGTTACCACAAAACCAATTCATCCCCTATAGTTCGAAACAAAAAATTACACAACGTGAACTGGGGAGGTCTTGAATAAAGCGAGGGTGTTCGGAAATACTACGTTAAAAACCGTAGAGCCTTCACCCGACGTAGATAGATAGCTTGTTTGCCTCTAACAAGGCGTAAACTCAGTTAGGAGTAGGATCGAGCTGAAAGGAGAAGAAGAGGAGCCATCACAGCCTTTAATGCGGGCCTTGGATGCCTGTTATTTAGTATAATAAGTGTTCCGCTATCTGATAAAATGACTACAAAGGCTTCTTCAATATCTTATTCACTGTGTGCCCAATCCGTTCCACGGACATTGGCTATCATGCTGGCCATCATCACTTTATTTATAGTGGCCAGGAACGGCTCTGCAGTAGACGAGCCAAACCATTGGTTTAAATTTATCAGCCATGATTTTCTCCTTCTTCAAGGGCCCCGATTACCTGCAATCATTCTCTATATTATGAGATGCAAGATCTCGTACTTCTCTGGATATCTCATCACTGTCCGAGATCTTCATTGTCCTAATTACTTATTTTTCTTTATTCATCCTAAACATAGTAGCTTTGTCCATCCAACTTATTTTCAGTATTCTTCTTTAGATCCACATTTCCAATGCTTCAAGTCGCCTTATCGATTCTTCGGTAGGCGTCCATGCTTCCATGCTTCTATGCTTCTTCAATATCACCCATTTATTTATATTAGTTAATGAATTTTTTTTAGTATTTGATGAAGAGGGATTCGAATGATTGGTAGGGTCGCAGTGTTACACTCCCTGCTGGAAGTAATATGCCTATAAAATGCTGCGTAACGCCACGTTGTATACCATCAGCAACACTACCAATAAGTCCGACTCTCTAGCGTCCACGAGTGGTCATCAGAAAACCCCGCGAACCCCGGGCAATGTGATGACCACCATTATAACATCACAGCAGATAGGGAGAGGGAAAATGGCAAAAATTCCGACGCCAGAAAACGGGAACCAGCCAGCTCAGGGAAGGAAAACCCCGACAGAAAACCCTGGTCCTCCAGTTTGAGGGTCGGGCGTAGGGCTAACAACTCTACCCCACAAAAAAAAACAAAATGTTACCATACCTCAAAACAAGCCTCGGAAAAAATTGGAGCGAAAACGTCTACAAAGACAGACGTCTGGCACTAAACCGAGATGAGTGGAGGAAGACTCTTGTTGTGGATCCAAGAGTGATGATGATAATGATTTGATCAAGAGATTATAAGAGACTACTCCAGACGAACCTGGCATGATGACGCAACCCACGCTGATGAAGGATGCTCCGATGGTCACCATCCGGTCCCTATATTTAGGGGTATTGAACTCGCCGATGTATGCGTACGCCACCCCCGTCGGACCGGATACACTGAAAAATATATAATAATAGAGATGTAATCATTTAAGTAATTGAATCTAATAATAATAATCACAATAATAAATAATAATAATAAATCATTTATCTATACTTAAAATGGAAGAACTAAAAATATAAAATGTACTACTTATGAAATAATTAATTTAGAACTTTAATGAAAAATATTAAACCAAATGCATGAAACAAAAAATTTGAAATATTAACAGAAAAATCTGTCTGTCGAATAATTATTAAATTATCAAATAGGTCGGTAACATTTTCTTGCTAGAAGAAGACAGAATGTGTTATATATGGTGTAATCATTTAAATATTAGACGTATTTTTAATTTATGTGTACTATTTTTAATGAGAATATTTTATATTCCAATAGCAAGTAATATTTTTTCAGTAAACAATTTTTTTTCCATATAATTGATAGAAATAAACTTTGTTTTCACCACTTTTGTATGGAAAATATCAACATGTTTCAGAACCCATAGCCCCTTCGTCAGGATACAACTGTATACCTACTAACAAAATTAATTTTAAAAATTGAAGTATAGACGATCAAAATATTAAAAAGTTATATATGGAAAATGAATGATAATAAATTACCTACTTAACATGAAAATAAATTTAAAAGATATCAAATAGTTGTATAATATAATGATTGCCGGAAGTCGGGGCCCTGGAAGAAGGAGGACTTCATGGCTGAAAAACTTGAGACAGTGGTTTGGCCAGTCTACTGTGGAGCTGTTCCGGGCCGCAGTAAACAAAGTCCGCATAGCCAACATGATAGCCAACGTCCGATAAACGGATAGGGCACGAGAAGAAGAAGAAGAATCAAATAGTTGTAAAAAGGACCTGGTTATTTATAATATTCAATTTACTATAACACTTTTTCTTTTTTAATAATGTTTATTTCTATTTATTATATTATATCACAAAGTTTATTTCTATTAATTATATAAATAATGTTACCACAAAATTATTTTGCTGTTTTTGATGAAAATTTTTTTTTCTGTATAATTTATCTAAATTCTTTTCAATATCAAAGAACCCTATTCTAAAATTATCACAACAATACCGTAAATTCGTTTTCATTAAAATACACTTAAAAAATATAAAACACTGGTCTCAGGTCCACTTTTTCCAGAACCCAAATTTGTATATTTTTGAAAAGAAATATTCTGTATATACAAGACTCCTATTAAGGCCCAGTTGTTTCAAGTTGGATTAAATTTCTTTCTCTACCAATAAAATGATCTGTTTCCGTAAAAATCTATGCTTTAATCGAACTTTTATGTTAATCCAACTTGAATCAACCGGGCCTAAGCCTGCAAACACTTTCGTAACTTAGACCAAAGAGCTCTTGATATCTGCTCGTATATATTTGAACGAAATATTCTAAAGAGGTTTCCCTCTAATCTATAATGAATATGATAGGTACTGGTTGTTACACGATACGAAGGTACCATTTACATACTTGTAGACCTCCTTCCATTTAAGAGAGATAATCGAATTAGTATGTGTTAGCCGTGCGTACGAGGCACATTGTGTCCTTGTGTTGATGTCTATACCCGTAAACACCAATACAATGAAACAATATGCGTCGTACTCACGGCTTACACATACTAACTCGATTGTCTTTCTTAATGGAAGGAGGGGTACAATATTTCATTTCCTACATAAATTTTTACATAAGTAACACATTTTTGAATAATATTTAAATTAAGGAAATATTAAATTTCCAACATTACCAAAGTTCCAATCATATGTACAAATTGAATATAAATAGATTTTTAAGAAATTTAATTTAAATTAATTTAATTTTAAAAAATTAATTATGCTAACTGCATCTTCAGTAATAAATAAACCTGAAGACTAATGACCACTTGTCGGGTCTGGTGTGGTGTGGACAAAAGGGGGAATGTAATATATTATGTTTGAGTATATTATTATTGTTAAAGTTGATTTCTAAATTTTCTGAAATGTCTAGTTTTCTTCCTTTTCTGTGCGTGTAATATGAATGTCGTTAAAATTGTTTATAATAAATTAATGTTTAAAGAAGAGGGATTAATTAATAATAATGTTGTACGAAAGCTTACAAGATGGCAGCAATAAATCTGACGATGACAAATGACAGGAGATCAGGAGACAGGCTGGATGCGATGGAGAAGAAGGAGCCTATCGCCATGGACCACATAATGACGGGCTTCCTGCCTCTCGTGTCTGCCAACCATCCCCATAAGTGAGATGTCACAATTATACCTGTAAATTATAACCAAAACATGAAATTTAATTATATTTCTAATAAGACGGCGTAGTTTGTATACAGGTAATTATATAAATATTAAAAATTAACAGTGCAATTTAAATACTGTTTTATAGGAACACAGGGAAAATATAATGCTTTTTTTTTAATAACTTAATATGTGTGATGTGTCAAGTCGATGTGACGATTAATTTTTATTTATACAATAGTTGGATAGCAATATGGAAAAAAAATCTCACATACGTGTATGTGAATTATAATAATATAATTGATAATGTTTCGAAATTATCCTGACAAACTTTATGGAAGTTCATTGTAATAGATTTTTAATATATTTTTATTAACACCAACAGAACAATGGGTACATGCCACAAAGAGTAACACATTACAAATCGAGACTCGGCTCATTATCCCAATTACAAGTGTCTTCGGCACGCTCTAGTAATTTTATTACTTTTTATTATAGCAACCATATTATATTAACAAAAAAAATAAAAGTAATAACAAAGCTGTTTTCTTCACACTTTAATTTAAAAAATATTATTGCGTCATTATTGAAAAATGAATTATAACGTTTTTGAAGCTCACTGCGTCATTAATAAGAAAATAATTATAAAGTTTTAGAAGCTTGCTGCGTCATTACTGAAAAATTAATTATAACGTTTTTGAAGCTTATTTCGTCATTATTGAAAAATAAATTATAACGTTTTTGAAGCTCACTGCGTCATTAATAAAAAAATAATTATAACGTTTTAATAAGCTAATAAATAAGCTAATAAATAAGCTCACTGCGTCATTAATAAAAAAATAAATATAACTTTTTTGAAGCTTTTTGCGGCAATATTGAAAAATTAATTATAATGTTTTTGAAGCTCACTGCGTCATTAATAAAAAAATAAATATAACGTTTTTGAAGCTTGCTGCGTCATTACTGAAAAATTAATTATAACGTTTTTGAAGCTTATTGCGTTATTATTGAAAAATAAATTATAACGTTTTTGAAGCTCACTGCGTCATTAATAAAAAAAATTATTATAACGTTTTTGAAGCTTGCTGCGTCATTATTGAAAAATTAATTAAAACGTTTTTGAAGTTTATTGCGTCATTATTGAAAAATGAATTATAACGTTATTGAAGCTTACTGCGATATTGTTGAAAAAATTTGAATCTTGCAGCGTCATTACTGAAATAATTATTATATCGTTTTTAAAGTTTGCTGCGTCATTACTGAACAATTAATTGTAACTTTTTTAAAGTTTACTTCGTCATTACTAAAAAATTTATTATAACGTATTTGATGCTTACTGCGTTTTTGCTGAAAAATTAATTATAACGTTTTTGAAACTTACTGCGTCATTACTAAAAAATAATTATAACGTTTTCGACGCTTACAGCGTCATCACTAAAGATAGTGAAATAAGCATAGAGCTCTATGAACTCTCTATAAACGTTCTATATAATAATACAGCTTCGTCTCTGTGAGACATCTATAACATATCTTGAGACAATACTTGTTTGCTATGAAATAATGGTAACAAAGCAACCGCACATACACGTCTCCAGACTGTTGCATTGGCTCATGATGTTATAGTAAAATCTCATAGTAAAACCAACGTGTTAATGGCTCTCAGCATTATCCTATTTTCCTAGCCGACGTTGTAGCCAGACAATAAAAAATATTATTTAAAATGATGCGAAACATATTGGGTGACAATAAAAAATATTATTTCAAATGATGCGTAACATATTGGATGACCAACTACATATATTTCCAAATTAAGCCCTGGTGGAATTTAAATAGTCCACCGTGCCGTCTTCTCCTCTAAACAAATGTCCTCACCGATGAAAGGTATTGCACCAACCAACCCTTTCTGCGCGAGGCTGAGCTCGAGGTCGCACTGCGCGGAGGGGATGATGTAGCCGAGGCCCAGGGTCTCGAAAATCATCCCCATCAGGATTGTGCCGGAAAGGACGAGAATGCCAATGTTGAACTTTCCAAAACCTGCAAGAAAAAAAATCAATACCAAATCTTCTACCGTGTTATTTACAATTTTATAACTTTTCACGTAAACCAAATTGATTAAAGATTTTAAATTAAGATCAACTAAAGAAGTCTCTAGTTTATGACAGATTAATATAAATCATACAAACCTTGATACTTCTACTGAGTTTAATACATTTTATATTTTCACTACATAAGTTTCGATAGAATCAGAATAAAATCAGAATAAACGCCAAATCCATCAATAATATATATGAGGAAGCTAATTATATGGGAAACGTGTATGGAAGTCTTCATAAAATGACCCAGGGCTTATATATAACCTGTATGAGCTAGCTTAAGTGATCCACTTCACCCACTGCAACGTTCACAACTCCACCGTAAGAACTTCCGCACATTATCACACTCAATTTTTGAAAGTTTTATATTATACTAAATCAGTTTCTTTTATATATTCGAATGGACTGTACTTGAGACATCTATGATCCTTCCCATGACATATAAAAGTACTGATACACATGCTTATACACGTGAGCATGCGCAGTATTGACCTTCTTTAGGCTTTGCTTATTAGTGGCATGTGTGTACGCACATTGCTAGTAATAAGCATGCTCATTAGTGGCATGCTCAAAAATCAACCGCTGGTTGATTTATGAGCTGCTAATGTCATTCACCATGAGAAGGGGTATCTTTTGAGCATGTGTGAACAGGCTTGCTTATTACGAGCATGCTTATGTCATTCGCGGGCTTCGCGGCTAGTATTATCAATGCGATCTTCTCAGTCTGCGACAGATGAAACAAATATGGCGCGTTGGGGAGATGATAAAACATTACTTTTCGTGACTTATTATAGGAATCACGAATGTCTGTGGAATACTCGATCACCGTTATGTAAAAATAATATAGCGAGAAATAATGTTTATGAGACTTTATTAAAAGGCATTAATAATTCAAATCTTGCAATAAAAATTATAAAAACTAAAATCAAAAATATGCGGATTGAAACTCGGGAACTGTTTTAATTTATTGGTTCACTTGAATTTTCTATTTCAGTTTGCAATGTTTCCATTTTGAACAAGAGCGTCTCTATTCTATGACAAGAGCATGCCACTAAAGCATGTGTGTTTGATTGTTAGCTTTGAGCATGCTTAAAATAAGCATGCTAATAATGAGCAAGTGTGTACAGTTGTTAAGGCATAGCATGCCACTAATAAGTATGTGTATCTGTACCTTAATACATAGATTTCGAAGCTGGAAATAATACGTCAAAATTTTTGAGGTGTGTATTTTCATACAAGTCCTAGGTCACCTTATAAAGACTTCAATACATACTCCGTCTCTGTGAGACTTCTATAATTTATCTTATATTCATGTCCATTAGAATAAAATTTTGCAAAAAATGCCTACGAACCATATAAGGACCACAACGCCGTAAATGCGTTTGACGAATCTCCAATTTATTACCAAGTCAGAAAAACTTTTCCACGATCCTTCATCTTGAAATTTATTTGTAATCGTTGATGCGGAAATATCTGTTATAATTATTTCTATATGGTTCTTTTTTTCCTGTGTTCATACGCGTCATACTTTCATGGAGATATTTTGTTGATCATTTTATATTACATTGCAATAGTCCAGACAAACACATTTTCATTTTAAATATTACCCGAGTTAAGTGTTGGCTGTGGTGCCACCGATTCGCTTGACGTTTACAAATTAACTTTTTATCGACGCGGCCTGCAACTGTCATGTGTTTTAACGTGAAATTTTCTTGACATAAAAAAAAATATTTCGCGAACAAAAAAATATTTCGTTTATGTTAAACGATTTCTACTGTGCACTTGAATGAGACTTTATATATTAGGTCCTTACAAATGAAATTGGCGTTTTGCCGTACTGGCAAATTTGATCTCAAATATCTTCTCTATGGTTAGGAATTCCAAATCCAAATTTATACAGCTATTTACTCATGTATTTGTGTTTTGAAAATTATAATTCATTTGTTTTTTTCTCAATTGTTTTTTTCTTTGCGTCACTCAGTTTACAAAATGAAAAACTTGAAGCATCGCGTTATTTACGAGTACGAGTTCCACCGTGGCACCAGTGCTGCAGAAACGGCTCGAAGGATTAATGATGTGTATGGCGACGGTGCCGCAAAAGAAAACACAGGGCGTTTTTGGTTCCAACGTTTTCGTTCTGGAAATTTCGACCTGCAGAACAAGCCCCGTGGACGGCCGGAGACCAAAGTTGATAATGAAGAATTGAAGGCTATTGTGGAAGCGGATCCATCGCAAACCACATCCGAGTTAGCTGCAGGCTGCGGGTTAGTGATAAAACTGTTTTAATCCACTTGAAGCAAATTGGTAAGGTGAAAAAGCTTGAAAGGTGAGTACCTCACGAATTGAGTGAAGCAAATCAACAAACGCGCGTTGACTGCTGCGTTGCATTACTCAACCGGCACAATAATGAAGGGATTTTAAATCGAATCATTACCTGTGATGAAAAGTGGATCCTGTACGATAATCGGAAGTGCTAATCGCAATGGCTGAACCCTGCCGAACCAGCCAAACCATGCCCCAAGCGAAAATTGACTCCAAAAAAGTTACTTGTGAGCGTTTGGTGGACTAGTGCTGGTGTCGTTCACTACAGCTTTCTTAAATCTGGCCAGACGATTACGGCAGATGTCTATTGTCAGCAACTGCAAACCGTGATGGAAAAGCTAGCTGCTAAACAACCGAGGCTGGTTAATCGCTCTAGGCCACTGCTGCTTCATGATAACGCTAGACCACACACTGCACAACAGACGGCTACCAAATTAGAGGAGCTTCAATTGGAAAGTCTAAGACATCCACCGTACTCTCCGGACCTTGCCCCAACAGATTACCATTTTTTTCGAAATTTGGATAACTTCTTGCAAAGGAAAAAATTCAACTCCGATGGGGCAGTCCAAACCGCCTTCAAAGATTTTATTGATTCCCGTCCGAATGGTTTTTTTAGTAAAGGGATCGATGAACTACCTATGAGATGGCAAAAGTGCCTAGATAGCAATGGTACATACTTTGATTAAATAAATATATTATAATAAAAAAAAATCGGCTTTATGTTCCTCCCATACTAAACGCCGATTTCATATGTAAGGACCTAATATTATACTTACATTTTTATGATTGATTGTTTTCAAAAAAAACAAACTTGTTTTCAAAAAAAAATTGGCGTGTATCAGGGTTATTTGGAAAACATTAATTACCTCGAGGGACTGTACTCCTACCTTGATTATGAATCGAAAATGTTCAAGCTCTCATGACATCAATAGTTATGGAGAAATGCGACATCAAAGTTTGTATTTTTTTTCGATATTTCTCACTTATTTTTTGTAAAACGTTAGACTATTATTACAGTAACTCATATCGATTACGAAAAATTTATTTGTTGCAATACAAGTCAAATAAAATGATAAAAACCATGAAAAAATTCCATTTGGAATGTTTTCCCATTGGAATTCGAAGGTTTTTATTTTTTTATTTGACTCGTATTAAAGGGAATGAATTTTTCATATTCGATGTAAGTAACTGTAATGATAGTCCAACGTTTTACAAAAAATAAGTCATAAATATTGCAAAAAAAATGCAAACTTTGATGTCGCATATCTTCTTATCTATTGATATTAGGTCATAATAGCTTGAACATTTTCGACTCATTATCAAGGCAGGAATATAGCCCTGCGAGGTTATTAATGTTTTACAAATAACCCTGTATATTATACTTACGTTTTTATGATTTATTGTTTTCAAAAAAAAATTGGCGTGTATCAGGGTTATTTGAAAAACATTAATTACCTCGTTTGTTTGCATTTTTTTCAATATTTCTGACTTATTTTTTGTAAAACGTTAGACTATTATTACAGTAACTCATATCGATTACGAAAAATTCATTAGTTTCAATACAAGTCAAATAAAATGATAAAAACCCTGAAAAAATTCCGATTGGAATTCGAAGGTTTTTATTTTTTATTTGACTTGTATTAAAGGGAATGAATTTTTCATATTCAATATAAGTTACTGTAATGATAATCCAACGTTTTACATATAAAAAAAAGGCAGAAAGATTGAAAAAAAATGCAAACTTTGATGTCGCATATCTCCTTAACTATCGATATTAGGTCATAATAGCTTGAACATTTTCGACTCATAATCAAGGCAGGAATATACTCCTACGAGGTAATTAATGTTTTCCAAATAACCCTGAGACTTGAAAGCGCATAAAGGACAGTACAAAGTTGAGCGTAAAGCGTGTTATGATTCATCGCCGCATGTATTTTGTACGTAGGGCAGAATAATACAGCTGAGACGTAACGACCTTAACATAGGTAACGTAACGTAAAATTTATCCCTGAGATCAAAGTCTCTTACGTGCACCGTATACGTAATTTTTATTTTTATTATTTATTTTTTTATTTATTACAGACACTAACAGGATAATGGGTACATGATACTTAGATAATAAACATTATAGTGAAGACTATGCCCATTATCCCTATTACAAGTGTCTTCGGCACGCTCTAGTAACATGTATTTTTGTAATTAATTATATTTTACATGTACATTTATGTATATTATATATTTTGTGTTTGAGTGTAGTGCGATTAGTATTTAATGAATGATTGATTTAATGGATCTATAGGTTCATGTCGTCGTTTAGAAAATGGGTTAATGGGGAAATAATGAATTGACTCTATTAAATCAAAACATTACGAAGCTTTATATTCTTTCTTCATTATTAAACCCGAGGATGATAATGGTGTGTAGCGACATATAAGGAAATTAGAGAAGTAATGATGACAAGTTTAATTTTATCTTTGTTGTCTTATGTATGTACACAAACTTGATTAGAATACACCGTGTGAACAGCGAATAATATGGAATTGCAAATTTTCTCAACTGGCTTGCGAAAACTCACAGCTGTAATTTTAGAGAATTTGAAATATTTACAAAAATACCCGGTCGAGAAATTCTCCAAAAAATTATGCATAATTTGACAAACTTTCACGTTAAGGCATAATGAGGGTTTTTAGAGATGTTAATGTCGAGGTGTTTTTTATTTATTATATTTATATTATTCATAATGCTAAACTAGGTCAGAATTTTATTTTTTTTATTTATTCGAATTGAAGCTTACAATGCACGAGAATGTTTTACAAAGAAAAAGATTGAAACATTTGAATAATATCTGCCCCATACATCAATTAATCGCTTACAATAATATCTATAAAATTACTTACTTAAAGGTGACGTGTTTAATATGTACGTGTGTGTGTGCGTGTGTGTGTGTGTGTGTGTGTGTGTGTGTGTGTGTGTGTGTGTTTTACGTTGGTTTAAAGCCTATGAATTCATTATTTTAAGTTTTTGCTTAAAAATTAATTATTATTACTATTCCTGACCAATGCGCGTAATTTCACATAATCTCCAGGCAACTTAATTTTCCAATTAAAAAAACTGTTTTTTTTTAATTTTTACCTATTTAGATTTGGTTATAATAAATATATAAATTAAATAATATTAACTTTGTTGTCTGAATAATTTTTATATTTTTTCGCTACTTAAATTTCAAGAGAAACTTGAGTATTTGAATATTGAGATTCTGTTTCTCTTAAAACTCAAGTAGTGAAAAAAATATTATACTCAGGTAGATATGCAAAGTTATAGTATTTATAGTATACAAAATAATCGATCATAATGGATAATAATATCTACAATGCAAACGCCAAATCCATCGATAATATGGTTATAAGTTGTTTAATTAAGTCAAACCCTGGCCTCCAGAATTGACGACATTTTTGCACACTGTCTTAGGCCCGGTTGTTTCAAGTTCGATCAAAGTAAGCGTAAATCTTGGCTTAAACTGAGCTTAACCTCAAGGTCACGCGAAATCTCACAGAAAGAGTTGTTTCAAACCAAAAAATCTGTCAAATATCGGATTAGGGGTGTTGCAATTGTGTAAACTAAAAATCACAGACAAACGCATTAAATGCACGCCAAAATAATTTTGCATATGGCATTACATCATTTAAAATTCATTTGACAACACGCAAATGTTTCGATACATGACGTTTATATCATCAACAATGCTGTTTTACTAAATAATGACTGAAGATGTCCACAAGAAGATGAAAGGAGACTAGTGGGCATCATTACGCAACTAATTTAATGTTTTGTGGCTTTGTTCCCGCCTAAATGCGTACTGTCCAACAGATTTTCGAAGTAGATTCGAGAGTATGGTGAAGTGCGCCAGGAAGGTTAGTTATTGACGAAAGAATGTTTTCCTACCTATTTAGTGTTTGCAAGAACAATATGTTTTTATTTGATCTGTATTCTCTTTTGTATACTAATAACCTTTGTTGAAGAAACACGTGATTTTAGACAACTTCAGACGAGAATAACCGAGCGCAATTCAATTGACCTCAGACAACTCGTTTTAAATGTAACACATGTGACATCGAGTTCTGACAATTGGACGAAGACGGCTCATGGCAGTGTCGAACATAAACATCAGAAAATGATCAATTTATTCTTATTTATTTCTAAGTTCATTCGAATAAATTAAAAGCATCATTCAGAATATTTTGAATTTGTTCAAATCTTTCAGAACAACATAATTCAGATGAATTTCATTACACAGAGAAAGTATATTGCTTTCGAAATTCCGTAAATCAATTGTAGAGGTCTCATTAGCGACATTAACGATATTTAAAAAAAAAAATAGCGACATCTGTGGGGATTTAGGGGGAACGAAAATGCTTGGGTACAGCACGCAGCAAGGATATTTACAACACACATGTTAAACGTGACACGCAATTCAAATATATACAACTTCCAAAAAATTAGTAGACATGGTATATTCTTTCATGGCGGAAATGATGAACGTTACATTATATAAAGTGATCACTTAAGCCAACAATACGATAGGTCGTAAGTCCTATGAACACCCAAAAGACTTCTATAGGTACCTACTTTCCCATAAAATATAGTTTCGTCTCTGTGAGACATCTATAATATACATTAATTAAAAACATCATCTTTATTTTTTGAATTTTCGAAATGTTTTAAACCTTGCGACGACTAATAATTTAGAAAAATATTTTTTATCTTTGTGTGTTCTGGGATGAACTCTGCAAACAAACAATTGAAGCAGTATCTTTATATTTTAAATGTTTGTTCACGAAAGAAAAACACACGAGATATACGGCACGTGTAGCATTACTTTGCTTCGGGAAGCATTCGGTTTTAGACTTCTAGACTTAGGCTAATAAGAATATATATTTATATTTTTACTCCCCTTCTTTTAACTCGTAGCGTCTGTTTGTTTGCTTGTCTGACGAAAAAACTTTGGATCGATTTTTAACCCTCTTCCCGTGATCCAATCGAGCTGAAACTTTACAGGCAGACTCTTGGCGACGATTTATCAAACAAATATTCATTTTTTAAATTTAATAATTATAGTATAATTTTGTATTTTTCGAAATATTAATGTTTTTTTTTCAATTGGAATCAATACAAATGAGTAATGAGCCCGACGCGTGCAAGAGGCACGAAACCTGATTCAATGAAAAAGGGAGTATTATAAAAACTTGATTATTATGGATTAGTTTTTTGCCATTGCAGAGCATATAAAACTAACCGACTAACTTCAAATCTACTGAGAAAAGTCACTCGACAAAACCACTGAGGAGATAATAAAATAAACATATAATATACATGTATATGCAGTGTAAATGCGGTCACTAAAGCGCTTGTGTGGAAAATCTTTGGTCGATAGAGTGAGGAATGAACAAATTAGAAGAGAATGTAATACATGCTGTAGTGTGGTAGACAGAATAAATAAACGGGTGCTGAGATGGTTTGATCATGTAGAACGTTCATACGTTCTACATGACCATGAGACATAGCAAGGAAAGGATGGTTTAGAAAATATATGGGGCGAGTGTTGAAGGCAACAGGAATTGAGGGCGTCCGCCAAGAACCTGGCATGATCAGATACTACAAATATTGGAGGATGGCCCTGTTAAAAGCCTCAACAACCATAGAGCTTGCATGAGAAAATTTATGAATGTAGCCGAAGCAAAAGGGGTGTGCCAAGATATAGGAATATGGCGTTCTATCCTCTCCGCCTACCCCTGTGGGGAAACGGCGTGGTGGTTAGTTAGTAAGTTATAATATACATAAATATTTTGGAAAAAGCTTAATCAACCTCTGTAGGTCTTTATCCAAATTTACGATTTACGATTTTTAAATCACGAATATTTTGCGGAACTGAAATTGACTAGCTAATGTTGAATATGCGCAGCATCATTACTCTTGTATTGAAATTAATTATAATTATCTGACAAATGAAACAAGAATAATTCGCATATATAGTATAATATATTTATAATATAATAATAAAATAAAATAAAGAGAATAAGCACCATTTTGTGCTTAGAATTAAAATTGAATCTAAATACAGTAAGTAAATTTTAAATAATATCATTCAATTAAAGATTATTTCAAGTTTTTAAATAAATTTGTAAAATCCACTATTAATGCATGCGTTTTATGATATATTATTATAATTCAATTTTACGACATTAATACCTTTAAATACTTCGTTGTTATTCGATTACATTTCTTTAGTAATTCTCATTTAGTTGACATAGTAATCCCTGTAGGAATATTTTGTTTAATATTGAAACTAAAAACTAGAATATTGGAACAGTTACCTGTCATGAGCATTGCTTCTTCAAAAGAAATTGTTTTTAGACCCATTTTTGCAAAATTATATTTGCGCCAGGAAGAAGACGATGAAGAAGTGAAATAATTTCCTTCTACATTCAGTCAGTTCGTAAACCAATTGTTTACGTATGTTCGAAAAACTTGTTTTACTGAAAATAAAAATGCAACCACGTCTTTAAAATGTCATTATACACTTAATATATATACAAAAAAATTGTCAAATCTGCAAAAAAAATCAATTTCCGTTTTACTACCTAAAAACCTTCAATTTACTCCTTAAAGAATTTTCATTTAAAACAAAGCAAACTTTTTTCAAAAATATAGTGTAAATCGGATGGTTTAAGAAAGCAAAACGAAAATCGAATATTCGCAGATTCGACAGTATACGTACGGACCGTCGATATAATAGAATATATACAAAAAAATATATAATTATAACATATAACACTCTTTATTATTACTTTATTAATAATGTCACCACAAAATTATTTTGCTTTCTTTGACGAAGAAATTACTTTATTTATTCTCTCAATATAATTGTATTAAAATATCTACGTCTCTTGTTATATATATTATTGATAATAAATCGGGCATGAAATATTGTCCAGATTAAATCAATAGAAAGAAAGAAAGAAGTACACCTCTTTATCTTATTACTTCTATCCCTATCACACTTGAATTACTATTTTTATACGCGACAGTTGCCAAAAGTTTATCGCAATTAAACATGCGAGATAGCAAGCCACCAAAAAACTAAAACATTAATTTTAAATATTTTAAATCAAAGGCCGCTTTGTATTCCTACACTGGATTAATTTATTATATTAAATTTAATAAAAAATTAAAGTAATACCTGGCCTAGTCGAATTATGCAAATGCTCATCTAATGTGTGTAATTAAAATAAGCACTATACTTGGTCGGTTACATTTGGCAAGGCATTTGGAATGCTCGCTGTCGGGAAACTTGTGACAAACTGGCGGCCGCGGGAGCCGACCGGTGTCAAGTAAATAAGGTCACATGCAGTGACTTATATTGACTTATATTTATTATATTGTCTTCCAAGAATGCGCCATCTTCATTACTTGAGAAAAACATATATAAAAATAAAAACTCGCTAAAATCGTATGCATTATTAGGTCAGTCAAAACAAGGCGTGTGCTCGTACACACAGGGTGTTTAATTTTTTCAAATTCAGATTCGGAATTTCAATCCCGCGATCTCGGTGCCAGCAACTATACACAGGGTGTCCCTTATTTCGACGTAAAGCCAAAATCGGGTGATAATAGTTATCAGAAAAATACTTTTAAAAATCTAAGTCATTCGTTTTAAAAATTATAAGCATTTAAAAGAAATCAAAAAAATCTACACTCTGTGACGGTCTTTTCACTCCTGTTCCTACAAATCTTTGTTTTTCTTAATTTTTTTATTATTATGTTATCCTGAATAATGCTTCTGTAAACTTTTGTCCAAATTTCAAAACCAACTGCCCCAGCTTGGAAGAAAATGTCACTTTTTGACCAAACCAAGTATTCAAAATCAATACTTTGCCCAGTTTTAACTGACTGTTTTTTTTTAAATATTTTTCTGATAACGTTATATATAACGGTCGAAACTTCGGCCTTGGTCTTCTCACGGAGACCATTTACAGAAAACGCGAGGGTTTCCAGAAGTTCCTTTTGTTACATACAATAACGCTCGCGGAAACCTCAAGCAAAACATATATATATATATAATAAGCCTTATTGGTGGGAGACTTTCATGTCACCCGCGAACAAGTACGGCTAGTCCGTAACTTTTGAGGCCTTTTTAGCCTTGACAATGGCACGTGATACCGTGTCGAAACGTCGGCCTTGGTCTTCTCACGGAGACCATTTACAGAAAACGCCAGGGATTCCAGAAGTTCCTTTTGTTACATATATATATAATAATGAATTTTCATTATTATTCTTGGCATGCAAATACATCGCTTCGGGCACTCCTGTCGATTTTATATTGAGCTTTACAATCTCTCTAATCTTATCACACGCCATTTGTGAAAATGAGACAAAGCATATATGTTTTATTAATGGAATAAACAGAGCTGTACTCGTATTCTAAATAAGGAAAATGAAGTTTTTCATTTTTAGTGCTAGTATTCACCGACATAAAATTTATCGTTTCAATCAGAATACTATATATATTTATATGTGTCTTTTGTTACTATTATTATCCTCCGCAAAATATTTGAAGACAACCTTTTAACAAGTCAAAAATATCCTATTTAATCTCGCTAAAACGGACTCTAAAAGTAACCGTACCTTATATAAATTGAACATAATAAATTGTAGAATAATAAGGAATTTTCTTTGTTGCGTTTACGTTAATTATCGTTTTAATTTTTGTTGATTTTCAGTGTTAAAATATGTTTAAGTTAAAATGACAACTTTCTTGAAAGGATATAGTGTAAGGTACAGTAGCCGGCAAACATCTTGAAATTTTTCGGCGTAGTGGGGGGAAGTTTGCGCATGTACCGTTCCACCAACGAGACCCAAATTTTGTATTCTGCGCATTCCCCCACTACGCCAAAATTTTTCAAGAAGTTTGCCGGCAACTGTACTTAAACCATTTTAAAAAAGGATTATGAACACAGTTTTTTTTAAATGTCTACAAGTTATCGTTACAGAATGAAATAAAAAAAAATTCTGTTTGCGTCTCTGAAAAGTGTTTATTCATGTTGATACAGGAAATATTACGATTGTCGGAAATTAAAAAACTATACGGAAATCGGGCGGGACGGCGAGATAAAAAACTTAGTGCAGCCCTGCAAAATAATAAATTGCCAACTCATCTGAATTGATGCAATCTTGATTTTGAGCTTAACAAAGTTTGAAAACTTGAATGTCGTAATTAACTGCGAATCCGGATTTATTTAAATTTTACCAACGTCTTGGTCACTTGTGTGCTGCGCTGTACGGTCACATTTATAAGAATTTCGTAAAAGAAATAATGCTTGTTGTTCATTCAGCTTGTAAAGTAACCGAATATAAAAATAACAGTTATATAAATACATGATATAAATTTCAAAAAAGTGTCGAAATAAAAAATTGTCAAAATGTCGGAGAAAAGTATTCAGACTATCTGCTTTGGCTTGGAGGCCAAAAACACTATTAAATTCAACGAAGCATTGGACCTCACTGGTAAGATTAATTTAATTAAAATTTTGGAGAGTGTATTTAACGATAAGATTGCAAAACAATCAAGCAAATAATAAATTATACGATACTTTTTAGTCGTGTTGTGATGGTAGATAAAGTAAAAATAGTTTAGTATAATACAGAGATCACAAATTACATTTCCAAAATATGTAGTTTTTGACAAAAAATTGAAAAGATATATAAGAATAGTATTTCTAATAAAACTTTTGCGTAGGTACATATGCCTGATTTATCTTCCAGGCAAATCAATATTATTGAATCGTATTAAACTCCATAGGTATAAGATTGATTATGAAATATCCTTAGAAGTTGTAGGAAAAAGGAAACGAATGTGATTAAACTGCGTTTTTTAAAGTAGTTGTTTTAGAAATATTCAATGTATGTTCTTAGATACAGATTATTTGGAAGTGCAGAAATATTAAATACTAAGCTGCTCAGTACTTCAAAGGAAGTAATTTTGACGATTTTAATGTGAAAGCATTATAATATTAAGACAACCGCACACACAGCCTTACACAGCATAGCTCACAAAAGTTTAAATTCATTAACAATATTTCGCCTTTAGTTACATTAAGTTAGGTTAGGTTAGGATAGGATTGGATCCAGAACCACCTATGCGGATGTAATGTGCGATCTGTTATGTTATTTCATAATCATCTTCATTATTATCTAATTATAATATTTCGTAATAAATTTAATTAAATTATACAAAGCAATAATAAGTTTCTTAACAATAAATAATGTTAAATCGACAAACGAGAATTATTACGCTATTTTTCAAAACGTAGATGTGACTGATGAACAAACAATATAGTCTTGAATGGTAATTCTGTCGCAAACAAATAAAACATGCTGTTTGTAGACACAAAAAATGAAACTTGGGTAGTTAAGTATAAAATCATAATTAATCTCACGTAGAGATAACATATTTTATGAATTTTGCGATATTTAATAAACATCATGAATAGTAAGAATAGCATGAACAGATGACGTATGGATTGGAGACTATGGCCCTTACAAAAAAAAGTGTAGAAAAGCTCAAATGCACGCAACGATCCATGGAGAGATCCATACTTGGAGTAAGCCTAAGAGATAGAATTAGAAACGACGAAATTAGGCGCAGAACTAGAGTAGTGGATATCAGGATCGTGTAGCGAAGCTAAAATGTCAATGGGCAGGACACGTTGCAAGACAGGATACTACAAGATGGCCTCCCAGAGTTCTGAAATGGAGATGTAGTC
Organism: Agrypnia vestita; assembly: GCA_016648135.1. Taxonomy (NCBI): domain Eukaryota; kingdom Metazoa; phylum Arthropoda; class Insecta; order Trichoptera; family Phryganeidae; genus Agrypnia; species Agrypnia vestita. The sequence goes on along the minus strand of JADDOH010025017.1, from coordinate 16,972 downwards.
TGAGGTTTGGATCGATATTTTTCGATATTAAATTAAAATTAAATTAAATTTAAATTAAATCTTGTAAGTATATTCCAAATTCTTCCCGAATTATATATATATATTCCAATATTTAGATACCCCAGTATTTAAATATTGGTGGTGACCCCTTAAATAAAATAAAGCCCATAAAAAACAAAAAATAAAAAGAAGAAACAATATATATCTCGTCCCCACTCCCACAGAGACCTTGGGAAAATAAAAGAGGCATCGGAAGACCTCAAAAGAGATGGGCCGATGATATTGTCGCTGTGGGGGGAAAGAAATGACTACAATTAGCCAACAACACGGAAGAATGGAAAAATAAGGAAGAGGCCTATATCTAGCAGTGGAAACACGAAGGCTGATGAAGAAGAAGATCATGAATAGTCTCTACAACGTTAATCCAACAATAATATAAGAATTTATCTGTTTCAAGGTTTTGGCAAATTCAATTTGATGATGACCGTCCTCTGCGGGGCCATGGCCGTGGCAATAGTCCTGGAGACCATAGGCTTCAGCTACATCCTCCCAGCTGCCCAATGCGACCTCGGTCTTACCTTAACCCAGAAAGGTTGGATCGGAGCTATCCCTTTCATTGGTAAATATAAAGTTCACACAAATAGAAATTCGTCAATAGCTACATCTATTTTACCACGCTTATATTAGCTTCAACTGTTTGTCTGGACGGGATCTTATAATCGATATTTCTCCCGCTTCTCAAAATCCAATTTTCGTATCCTCAACTATGAAGATTCGTTAATTAATCAATTAATTCATCACAATTAATTAATCAAAGTTTTATCCCGTGTATGGGAAATTAGTTTATGAGCTCACCAAAAGATGGTGCTGGTTCTTCCCGAGTAATTTTGTACGCTGGGTAATATTAAGACTAAAAATTAGAAAAATATACCACAAAAAAATATTTAAACCACGCTTATATTTAAATGTACTAAAAAGTCATTAATTTTCGGCAAAAAAAATTTGTCTCACTCTCCAAATAAAAGGGTAGGCGCTTTCCCTCCATCAATAACAGAATTCTGTAATCTGTATCAAAATCGTAAGCGCCCACCTTCTATTTGGAGAGTGAGACAGAAATTTTTGGCCGAAAATTAATGACTTTTTAGTACATTTAAATATAATCGTGACTTATAAAAAAAATTTCATGTAATATATTAAAATATAAGTACATTTTTACTCCCTTTATATTAACTCGTGGCGTCTGTCTGTTTCTTTGAAGCAAAAACTTTGGATCGATTTTTATCCTTTTTCCCGTGATCCAATCGAGCTGAAACTTTGCAAGCAGACTCGTGGCGACAATCAAGAAGATTTATCAAATTTTCGTTAATCAAAATAATAATTATGTATAAATTTGGATTCTTAGAAATTTTTAATGTTTTTTTCATACAACTTAGAAAGTTGTATGAGGAGACTGCGACGCATCTGGTAGACACTATACCTGATTTTAGTATAATTTTGGATTTTTCGGAAATTTTTTATTACTCCCTTTCGTAGCTTCGCCCGGCCGAAGCCCAACGCGCAAGGTTAAGCGCCAAACCAGTTCCCACTAGTAAATGAGAAAGGGAGTGTAATAAAAACTTGGTTTTTATGGGTTAGTTTTTTAAGTTTTATAGCTTAGCTACTTTAAATTCAAGAGCTCATAGCTTTTGCAATCGCCCTGTTCATTTCATTATCATTAAAACAATCCCTGACCCTGGTAGGCATTGCAACCGAGACAGATTGTCGGAGGGTACCACAATGAAGTGACGTGCGGAAATGTTGATTTTGTAAAGCCTAAATTAATATTTGTATTTTAACTGCCAGAAGATAAGATTATAATGTAACCTTGCTTAGCATTCTATTTGTTCTATTTAATTTCAAAACAATTATTTTATTAGCTGAATTTCGACGCAGTTTTCTATTTTAATATTTAATGTAGGTAATAGGAACATGTCAATCTAGGCAAGAACGATGGAATTCTAGTACCAACACTGAAGTATGAAACAAAAGCTTGGAGCTAGCAGAAGAGGAACAAATGTTAAAAACTTAATGCAGTGTAATTGAGATCGCTTAGGCGTATGTGTGGCAAATCCATTTGATTTTGATACTGTTTTATTGTATTTTATATGCCTTAGAAAGTTGTCATACATACCGAACGTAAGACGTGTTTAGTCCCAAGTTATGATAGATCGAATAATCCTTGAATTATTTCATTTGAAAGATCAAAATAGTATTATTTGAAACTGAGTAGCGGAATGCGTCGGTAAGTCTAGAAGGTTCCAGAACGTTTGACAAAGCTCTGCAAAGTTCTGGAAGGAGGACGTTCTAGAAAAATCCCGAAAGTTCTATAATAATACTGAGTGGCGAAGTTTATCCACAAAAGATTTAGAGGTTCCAGAAGTTTAGAAAGTGCTGGATGAAGAAAGTTTCAGATAGTTCTTTAAAGTTCCAAACTGAGTGGCGGAGTGTTACGGTGAGTCTATAAGATTCCAGAAAGTTCTAGAAGGTTCGAGAATGCTCGAGAAAGTTCTGGAAGGAGAAAGTTCTTGAAACTTTCAGAGTGTCATGATTATGCTCTAAAAAATCTATCTATCTATCTGTTGATATTTTAGAGCATAATCATCCAATCCAATCACAGATGCCAAATGCAACAAAAAAGGAACGCAATTCTAAGCTCAGCGAATTGTGCTCGCCGGCGATGCCGGCCCTAGTAACATATATCCTAACTAGCTGGTAAAATATATCAAATATAAAAATATAAAAAATATAAAATATAAAAAATTCTGAAACATACTTTAGAGAGAATTTAAAACTGTCCATTTGAGAATTGATAATGAGAATTGTACGGAAATATTAAGTCTATCGATCCTCCTGTCTGACAATACATACTATAATTAATTTAATAAATATAAAGAAAATATCATTCTTAGATACTCCTATATATTATGTACTCTTGTATATTTGAGTGTAAATCAAGAATTTTGTTGCCATATTCAAACAATAAATATTTATACCAACTTAGTAGAATCGCAAAATCTGTGACTAAAAATTATCTGAATGTCATATGAATCTTGCTGGTTTAGCTATTTTTAAGTAGAAGGTAGTGGAAAATACAAATGTTCATGGTAATATATAAAAATAAAAGGAAATACATAAAAATGGATAAAACTTGGCATTGAAAAGACTTGCCGTACCGGGGACTAATGGTTCGATTCCTGGTAATGTCGCAATATATCTATATCTAGGTATGTAATTTTTTCAAGCCTGAGTATTTTTGTGATGTGTTTCGCTACTGGAGTAGGACTTACGTCATATTATCAAACCTGAAATATTTTCTCTACATGTACACTATAGTAGGTAAGAAGGTTTGGATATTATGACATTTACGTTCGGGGGATTTTGGCAGATAACAGGTAATACAGGACCAAAAAGACAAAGTAAGACGATAAAATATAAGGTATCAGGTATCAATTATATTGTTAAATAAAGTAAGTAAAAAAAGATTTATTAGATAAAAGGTTAAAGAGAAGCTTGTTGGTATAGTGATCATGACGCTTGCCTAGTGGTCAGGTGATGGGTGGCTCGAGCCCCATTCCAGGATACCAGCAAGTTAGTCCTATTTACAAGGTACAAAAGTTTAGCTTATTTTGAAAATATGACGCGACAGGCATTCCGTGTTCGCATCTCTATTTTTTTTTAAAAAATAAAATTCAGATGCGTTACTAAAACGTAAATGACATGATTATTTATAGAGCTTCAAAGCGCCTGGCGGAAAAATAACCCGAAAAAAGCATCCGGCAATCATTAGGGCGTCTGATACACATGCTTATTTAGTGGCACGTGAGCATGCGCAGTATCGACCTTGACAGTGGCATGCTTATTAGTGGCATGTGTGTACGCACATTGCTAGAAATGAGCATGCCACCTAATGAGCATGTCATTCGCGGGCTTCGCGGCTAGTATTATCGATGCGATCTTCTCAGTCCGCGACAGATGAAACAAATATGGCGCGTTGGGGAGATGATAAAACATTACTTTTCGTGACTTATTATAGGAATCACGAATGTCTGTGGAATACTCGGTCACCGTTGTGTAAAAATAATATAGTGAGAAATAATGTTTACGAAACTTTATTAATAGGCATGAATGATTCAAATCTTGCAATAAAAATTATATAAATTAAAATCAAAAATGTGCGGATGGAAACTCGGGAACTTTTTTGATTTATTGGTTCACTTGAATTTTCTATTTCAGTTTGCAAAGTTTCCATTTTGAACAAGAGCGTCTCTATTCTATGACAAGAGCATGCCAATAATAAGCATGTGTGTTTGATTGTTTGCTTTGGGCATGCTTATTTATGAGCATGCCACTAATAAGCATGCCAGTAATGAGCAAGTGTGTACAGTTGTTAGGGCATGCTTATTAGCGGCATGCTCATTAGCATGCCAGTAAAGAAGCATGTGTATCTGTACCTTAATACGAGTGCATAGTACTGTCCCGTTAAACATACTAAAAATTCGGGTTTGATTTTTTTACGTTTTATTTGTAAATTTTTTGTGTCCGATTCCCAAATCCCCCAAACTTAAATTTAATAATATCCAAACCTTTTTACCTATTAGAGTGTACGTTTACAGAAAATATTTCATGGTGTAATTGGGTATCATGGCCTGTTGTAGCATTAAAAAATAAAAATTAAAAAATACCGACAAACTATCACTATCGAGACATCACAAATAGAATCACAAAACATCAAAAGGTTTTTTATTACACGTTATCTTATTGCTTTGTTTTAACTTGTTTCGACTTGACACTTATACTTTCAATATTATAAACAACCGTTTAAAAAAATTTAAGTCAAGGATAAGTATGTAAGATGAATAGTAATTAAGTTGAACAATAACTTAATCACATAATACATTTTGCCTATGTATTCTATCTTATATACCTTCCTCTATTCTGCTGATTGTTCTACACCAGGTTTAATAAGCAGTTCGCTATTCTGGGGTTATATGGCAGACACCAGGGGTCGCAGAAAGGTACTCATGGTCTCCATGACTCTTGGCTCCATCTGCTCCATGATATCCAGCTTCTCTCCAAATCTGGTGACCTTCGCAATTCTCAGGTTGTGCTCATCGGCGCTGTAAGTGTTTGAAATATTATTTAAAAATTGATTATTCTCGATGCCAATTATTTAAGATTTAAAACAAAATTAAATTATTTTTTTGAGATATCTTATCATGACGATTTTGTCATGGCCGAAGTAAATCATGTAATTATCTATTATTTATCATGTAATTATGTATTAACTATCCTATTTATCTGAAGACTCGCAGTCCTACTTAGGGTTAATAGTTTTTATAACCACCACAGGTTAATCATTAAAACTATTATCTTGTACTTTTGGTAAAAATTTAAATGCCGCGAAGAAGAACCATGTATTTAATTATTGTTTTTACGTACTTTTATTTAACTCTCTTTGTGTGTTTGTTGTTTGATGTGGTGGAAACTTGTAATTGATTTTTCACCAGTTTCTCGACTAGCCAGAGCTCTGAAACCTGCGACATTTACGTAAAGCGAATGACTATACATTACTAAATCATTTTCGACATTATTTGGTCATTTTTCGATTAAAATTTAATGATCACGTCACTCACGTTAAATTTATAATCACATCACAGGCGAGAGTCGCAGAAACAGCTGAAGAACATAATTAAACAACGTATTTAATATTTGGATACTGCATGGGAGCCTTGAAAAATCAATTACGAATGTATGTAAAGAAAGAGTCTTTTTACTCCCTTTATATTAACACGTGGCGTCTGCTTGTCTTCTTGTCTGACGAAAAAACTTTGGATCCATTTTAAACCCCTTTCCCGTGATCCAATCGAGCTGAAACTTTGCAATCAGACTCGTGGCGATGATCAAGAAGATCTATCAAATTTTTTTATTTTTCAAATTTTGAATGTTTTTTCATACAACTTAATTAGAACATTCAAAATTATTGTATTTCGCGTCTGGTAGACGCGAAACCTGATTATAGTATAATTTTGGATTTTTGAAAAAATTTATTACTCCCTTTCGTAGCGTCGATGAACCGAAGCCCAACGCGTAGGTTAAGCGCCAAACCAGTTTCCACTAGTAAATGAGAAAGGGAGTATAATAAAAACTTGTTTTTATGGGTTACTTTTTTATTGTTATTTTTATGTACTTGTTTTATTTATAGAATGTCAGCTGCCAATGCGGTTATCTTTCCATATTATGGAGAGTTCACCCCAAAAGCCTACGTAGATTCGATGATTTCTGTTCTGTCTTCCATTATCATATTCAGCACAGCCATTTCAACATGTAAGTATGATGCCGAAGTACCTGCACTGAGTTTTGAGCAGTTTACTAAGTCTGTTAGGGGTAAACTTGCGAAGTGACATATATTCTCTCACACATGCGCATTTCCGTGCATACACACGCATAATCGCATTTTCTTGCACAAAAATTTATTATAATTTCGTCTCGACACAGTCTCAAGATAGTCATAGTCCAACAAAAATCTGTACAAGTTTTAATATAGAAATAAATAAATAAAAAATATCAAAATTCTCTTTCATATTTATGATTATTTCAATCTTCTATTTTTTAGTTAGAGCAGTTTACTAAGTCTGTTAGAGGTAAACTTGCGAAGTGACATATTTTCTCTCACACATGGGCGTGTCCGTGCATACACACGCATAATCGCATTTTCTTGCAAATTGATTATAATCTTGTCTCGACACAGATCTAGTGAGACAGGCATAGTCCAACCAAAATTTGTACAATTTTAAATATAGGTAGAAATAAATAAAAATATCAAAGTCTTCTATTTTATTTCAAAGCCGACCACCAGAAATGAAAAAAATTTTTTGTTGGATTATATAAAATTGTGTAGACATATAAATACATATCTAATATTGTAACTATTATCTATGCATAGTATAAATATAATAATTATTATCACGTTTCCTAAAAAAGTTTTTGAGTTAAGAACGGCATATTTTTAAAGTTATTAATTCTACGTAGCAAAAGATCATCTTTGTGCAACTTTCCATTAAGGTATATCTTGGTTATTTCGCACCTTTTTCTTTAAATTGAGGGCAAGATTGTAATAATAATATATATTTTAAAATGTTATTGTTATATTTTATGAAATATAAAAGAATTTTTGTATAAATAACTCATTAATGATTACAGTACTATTTGAGTTAGAAGAATAAAAAACATCAAACCACTTATACGCTCGTGAATATTTTGGGAAAGCGATTACTTATAATTATTATTATAAATAGAAAGATAGTAAAAAAATATACAGCAGAAACTAAAAATTTCGCCTCAAAGGCGCCTATAAGAATAATTATTAAGAAATTCTATAAGAATATATTTTATAAGAAATCTTTGATAGTAAAAACGTAGTAATTTCATCGAATAGTTTGAAATATATTACTTTAATTTATTATGAATTTTGCATGAACCACTTGGAGTAATTTTACGTCTATCGGTTTCGATACCACCGTATCTTCTTCAGGACGGACGCATTGCTTATTTTAGTAAACAGATTCATTTTTAACTGTAAATGGTTGCGGATATTTTATACGAACCGTATGTTTTTCCGAGAAATGATTTTTGACGTTTCGTTGAATTCTTATTCAACGTCACCAGGACGACCTTTACCCGTGGAGGCAGAGGGCGGACTGATTACTACCTGTGTAAATTATATGCACTTTGTTGTGGAGTGTTCACTTCTTCCACAAAGAGGTCGCCAGTGTGCAATATGTACTAGTTACATCGGCGGACTTTACTGCGACGTCTCTCAAGGGTTGAATCAATGTCGTAAGAACAGGGCGCCAAATACTTGATAGTTTGTAACTGTAATCTCTATTGAAATTGGGATGTTTGTATATTTCAATGGACTCCCTCACTAAACTGGGTATAAGGTGCCGTTTTGTTGATAAGTTTTTTTTCTTGTCTGATGAAGTGTGATAAAGTGACAGGGATTCGAGAATCGTTTCTCGGAAAACATACAGTTACAGTTAAATATGTCTAACGACCGTAATAACAACCTTAACTCTTTAAAGATTGATTTTTGACCAGAAGCTAACCTTCTGTTACAGTAATCGCTTGGGGGGTACTCTCCCTTGACTTCGACCTCCCCATCGGCTTTCTCGGCATAAGTTACAAACCTTGGAGGCTTATGATAGTCTGTTTTGCTTTTCCCTTCATGCTGGCCACGCTGGCTCTGGCCAAGGCCCCAGAGAGCCCAAAATTCCTGATGAGCCAAGGACATGACGAAAAGGCCTTGAAGATCCTGAAACGCATGTACCGCGTTAACACTGGAAATGACCAAACGCAATACAAGGTACATTAACGGATTTTATGAAAACCTATTTAAAAAATATTGATATTATTATTTGTATATTATCTCCTTCTTTTATATGAGTAATTCCACTAATGCGTTTCGGTAAAACCTTACCATCATCAGGGTGTTTTATAACTGTCAAAATATTAGAATGTAATGTCTTTTGTTTCTTGTTTTTCTAAATTATTTGAAATTTTTTTTTTAAATATTATTATTGAAATTACTCGGGCTAGTATTTTAATTTAATTGATTATTAATAATACTTTGTTCACTTGTACATGCTTTACTAATTTCTAATGATTCTAAATTATTCAATTTCAGACCAAAATTATTTATGTGTAAAATAGAAAGTCCTAAATTTGATCATTTTCTAATAAATGATTTGCAAATTCAGAAAAACCATGATTATTCAGACATCTTAAATGTTCTTTAACTCTTACATTGAAATTTCGACTGGTTTTTCCAATATAAAACGCTGTACAATCTTTACACGACAGTTGATAAACACCTGAATTGTTAATTATATTATCTTTATCTTTTGCATTTATGAGTAGTTTCCCTGTATTATTTTTGTATAAAATGCAAGTCTAATATTAAAAAAAACTATTTATTCAACGTTTGAAGTTTTGTATCTATTGTTTTATATCGGTTCTCTGTGGTTTACACAGTTCGCTGTTCTGTTGTTTTCCATGTCTCACGTCGATTGTGCCTCGAGAACGTTCTACTAGTTTCTCCATATTTCTAGTAGTTTCTCCATATGTCTAGTGATTATGAAATAGCCCAATTGATTCTAGATTCACGTGGACTGTTCGAGATTCTTCGATAATGTGCAATTAGACTATCGTGGCACTATATTTATTTGAATAATATCGATGCATCCAGTCGTATGATATCAAAAAAATATTTTATAATGAAATATGCCTATAGTTTGTGAATGTCAAAAGACTATCATCAAAAGCATTTCAAATAAGTCAGAGTTAATAAGCCGTTTCATATAATTTAATGTCAATATTTGTCAATTTTTTATTTGTTTGCCGTTTTTTTATGCTGACCAGAACATATGTATAAGAATTTTTACGTAGGTACCACAGCGCACCATTCAAATTAAAAAAAAATTGCGGCATACAGGAAAATACTAAACATATTACTACAATTAAATTAACTTTTGGTTTTCAAATAAAATGAAGGCTTTTCGTAATATCATAATATAATAATATATGTGATATAAAAGCAAAGGCAGCAAAATCCATAAAAAAAAATTAACGCATTTACCAAAGATTAGTAATTTAAAAAGTACTGAATTAAAGATTTTATGTCCATCCCTTTTAAAATCATGTTTCCTATAAATTTATAGGCCATATTTCCTATAAACTCTCGAATTCAGTTAATTATAAATTAGTAATCCTCGATGACTGCATTATTTTTGTTTGGATAGTGCTGACTTTGCTTTTACATCCCACATCCCAATTATAACCATTTCGTTGTCCGTCCGTCCCTCCATCCGACTGTCTGTCGCCGTAATTTTTTTTTCTCTTTTCTAAAAAAAAAATATTTTTTTCTTTATAGTATTTTTTTCTTTATAGTATTTTTTTATTCTTTACTTTTTGTACAAATATTTATTACGTATGAACCGTGGAAGGCGTTATGTAATATTATTTATTTATTGAAATATGTATTTATTTACTTATTTATTTATTTATATTTGTTAAAGTTGACAGCAAATATAATATTAATATTAACTTACATACAATCGACGACCCTCGTAGCCCAGTGGGCATGACACTGGCCTCCCACACCGAGGTTCAATTCCCAGTGAGGTCACAATTAATCTATGTGATTTATTCAAGCCTGGGTGTTTTATGATGTGTTTCGCTTCTGTAATTGGGCCTCTTGGCCTGTTGAAGCGTTAATAAATATAATAAAAATTGTGTACTGTGTCAGTTATGAACTTTTCCACTGAAGATTGTTAATGATATGAATAAATTGTAGCAATATAGGTTAATTTTTTATTACAAAATATGTTCAGCAAGTTCGGGGAGGGTGGGGTGAGATGCAGGATTAGGATAAAGGTACTGATACACATGCTTATTAATGGCACGTGAGCATGCGCAACCTTCTTTAGCCCTTGCTTATTAGTGGCATGTGTGTACGCACATTGCTAGTAATGAGCATGCTCATTAGCGGCACGCTCAAAAATCAACCGCCGCGATTTATGAGCACGCTAATAAATCATGAGAAGGGGCATCTTTTGAGCATGTGTGAACATGCTTGCTTATGAGTATGCTAATGCCATTCGCGGCTATCAATGCGATCTTCTCAGTCCGCGACAGATGAAACAAATATGGCGCGTTGGGGAGATGACAAAACATTACTTATATAGGAATTATGAATGTCTGTGGAATACCCGCTATGTAAAAATAATATAGCAAGAAATAATGTTTATGAAACTTTATTAAAAGGCATGAATGATTCAAATCTTACAGTAAAAATTATAAAAACTAAAATCAAAAATGTGCGGAATGAAACTCGGGAACTATTTTGATTTACCTATTGGTTCACTTGAATTTTCTATTTCAGTTTGCAGTTTCTAATTTGAACAAGAGCGTCTCTATTCTATGACAAGAGCATGCCAGTAATAAGCGTGTGTGTTTGATTAAACCCAGGAACTGTTTTGATTTATTGGTTAACTTTAATTTTCTATTTCAGTTTACAAAGTTTCAATTTTGAACTCGAGTTCCTCTCTATTCTATGACAATAGCATGCCACTAATAAGCACGTGTGTTTGATTGTTAGCTCTGAGCATGCTTATTTATGAGCATGCTTAAAATAAGCATGCTAATAATGAGCAAGTGTGTACAGTTGTTAGGGCATGCTAGTTTTGATTTGAGTATGCTAATGAGCATGCCAGTAATAAGGATGTGTATCTGTACGTTAAAGTAACGTATAGGGATGGAAGTAGAACCTAAATAGAATGAACTAGTTTGGGTGCGGTTATGAAATAAATTTTCATTTTGCGGTATGAGCATTGGTCATCTGCATGTTCTTTGCTGCTAATTTATTTATCAAGACAGGTAATACAATATTTAAAAAGGTAAATGAGGGAGATATATATTTTTGACTTTTTTCCCTTCAGGTGGACACAGTGATTTTGGACGACATGGACCGCATAGGTCTAAAGAACGTTTCAGTTTGGGAGTCTCTGAGAAGTCAGACAGTTCCCCTGTTTAAGCCGCCTTTAATCAAATACATCCTCATATTCTTCGTACTTAACTTTGGCGTGTACGCCTGGTAAATATTAATTAATATTTATTTTTTAATATCGCTATTAGAATGTAGGTAGTATGCTGGTAATAGAAAAGAAAATATTTAGACTGAAATGCGTCTTTTCATAGTTATTTCAGATTTTAAAAATCAAAAGTTATGATTAATCTTCAGTGTATGCGGAATTTTTAACGTTGACACTTATCTATATGACAAAACGCTTTACGAGTTGAAAATTATGCGCTCTGCATCTCATCCGCTGAGAATTTTTCGGTGGTGTACTTTATATGACAAAACAATACATAGAAATGCTGTAATGATCCATAAACCACCACTATGAGGGAGATTTTTATAGTAGGTTCGATTCTCAGACCCGAATTTGGAGTCAATATGTACTTATAAAGGTGAAAGTGTACCTCAAAAGTGTTATATTGTACTGAAAAATAGGCTTTTAAGGGCTTCAGAGTTTTTTATATGGGTGTTTATAAATCTATACTAATATTATAAAGAGGTATAGCTTGTAAGTTTAAATGTAGAAGGTAATTTCCGAAATTACTCATCTGATTTTAAAAATTCTTTCACCAATATTTAAAATAGACCTTCTGGGTGAATTTAAGCTATATATTATCCCGTTAAAATAAAATGTCTTTTCGTGGAAATCAATTTTGTAATGTAAGTCGATGAAAAAACAGTCGAGCGAATGCGTTTCTTACAAACGCTGCCTTAACGTTAAGAGATATATGAATGCTTCCTATATAAAAAGTTGTAGAACTTATAAAGGCTTATAAAAATGTCAACTATATATATATATATATATATATTGTTACGGTTAATTCACAAATTGATAAAATATGAATAAAAGATATATTTTAAATTCATTATTGATCTGTCGGGAGTAACTTAATTAGGTAATGTTGAATTCTTATCAAAAGAAATTTGCTTACCGTCAGGGAAATTTTATTAAGATAAAAATTGCCTCCTCACAATATTATTTGGACGAGTAGTTTAGATTATATTGATTTTTCACATATAGATACTCTTATAGTTTCAAACTGAATTCCACGTGGGCGAAGCTGCGTGTACCGCTAGAAACAAATAAGGACAATAATAGTAGAATGAAAAATATTTTCATGGTGTTTTTTTTTTTATTTTTTTTTTTTATTTATTAGAGACACTAACAGGATAATAGGTACATGATACTCTGATAATAAACATTATAGTGAAGACTATCCCTTTTATTTTTATCTATTATCATTATCCCAATTACAAGTGTCTTCGGCACGCTCTAGTAACATGTATTTTTGCAATTAATTATATTTTACATGTACATTTATGTATATTATATATTTTGTGTTTGAGTGTAGTGCGATTAGTATTTAATGAATGATTGATTTAATGGATCTATAGGTTCATGTCATCGTTTAGAAAATGGATGTTGTGTATGGTGTTTATTTTTAATTATTTCGTATCAAGAAACATATAATTTCCATCTCGTACAATTTTTTGTCGTATAAACGCTGGCGTAAAATTTCTGTCGTATCAATAATATTGACATACAAAATATGGAGAATCAGTCTTTAAGGCAGAAAAATACTATTTCATCTAATATTAAATTATATTATTATGAATGATTTACATTTAGAGCATTATCAAAAGTAAAATGTTTTTTTAGTGCAAACGCATTCTTCATTTGGCTACCTGATATAATCGATCGATTTTACATTGGACTGGAAGAAGTAGACTCCGACAGTAAATCATTTTGCGAGCTTATGAATGTTCGTAGCGAAACCAATCAGAGGAATTTCGTAACAGTCAACATCACGGTGAGAATAATATTATTTATAACTAATGAAGGCAATAGGAATGATGACAGATTTTGAAATAGGATGTCTCAGTAAGAGTGCACTTTTTCATTTTAAAATAAAAACACGTATTTTTGAGAGACTTGTGATATTTTGGTTCTGGTTTTTGGTTTCTTTTGGTTCTGATACGGGTTGTTCGTGTGGAGATACCGTCTAGTACTTCCCACGAATCGATGAAGATACCTGTATAATTATTTGATTTGTCCAGTTTAAGCCATGTATTCACTAGGGGACAAATTGTCCCTCAACAGCACGCGCGGCATAGAGTGTACGTGACGTTGCAACGTCGTGCACTGTTCCGCGACCTCGCGCACAACATAGCGCGGCATTTCTACGTGCCGTGGCAACGTTGCCATGCGCACGATACCCGAGCGTACTCACTGCAACATTCCGCGGAGCGTCAGTACCACGTGGTATGTTTACAAGTGAATACGCATGCGCTGTATCTGTCAAGATGACAATGCGGGGAAACGAAATCGTTCTCGAACTCGTCGAGCTGTATCGATCGAAGATCGCATAGAATGTCCGTCCTTCTTTCTCTTTGCAGTAAATAATTTCGCATTCTCCTCTTTTTTCTCCTCTTACTTTTCGATAAACTCATTAACATAAACAGATACGCGGCTATCACCATAACCTCATAGGGCGATATATTTCCGCGACGTCTGGAAAACAATAATTATTTGCAAAAAGGACCTTGTTTTTAATAATATTCAATTTACTACAGTAAAACCTCGTTAATTTGAAATTGCGACCCAAAAAAACATTTCGAATTGCGCGGAACCCCGTTTTCGCCAAATGAGATACCGCAGCTGTCATCCAAAACCTCATCGGATGACATTTCCGCGACAAGATATGTGAGTCCCGGTGTGTACACGTCAAATGACCGCGTCATTGTCCCCGAAACATGAGCGTAGATGTTGATGCGACATGTCGAGCGGAATGTTTCGCGATTTGTCCCCTAGTGAATACATGGCTTTATTTTGCAAGATGGTGAATGTTTTGCGGTCGCGCCCTGTGTGCATATTCCCCCAGTGAACCCGAATGGATTCTCATTATTATAGAATTGACTTTGTGATTGAGTTCTTGACTGCTTATTATTTATATTATTGTTTACTTGACTGCTTATTCTATATACTGTATAACTAACTAAGATTTGATGTGTTACATTTTCTTTTCTTTCCTTCCAATTGTTATATAATTAGATTACACTACCTATACCTTTGATTGTAAGTGGTTATCCCTCACCACACACAAGAATGTAATTCTTTTTGGTGAGGTATATACACATAAAAAATATTGATTTGTAAACATTATGTATGATTGTAGAAATAAATATTATATATAGATATAGGATATATATATATATATATATATATATAATATATAGATATATATAGATACTGTATTATTAAATTAAATAAAAAATTATTGGGAGTAAAGAAGACATGTTCCGGTTAAGTATGGAATAAAATATCCGATAAATGACCCCCACGGCTCTTATAACAGGTCATTACTCTTTTCATGAAATTTTACATGACTTTTTCACAGAGATGTGGCTGTATCTCACCGATGACGCGTTGGATCTCGGGTTTGAGCTCAGGAATTGTTTCTGGTTTACTCGCATAAACCCTAGAATTCACAAAACCCCAAAGAAAAAACCACACGGCGTTAAACCGCACGATCTTGGTGGCCAGTTGACATCAGAATTTCGTGAGATAATTTGTTCTGAAAATCGTTGCTGCAATAAATCGAGTAAATGAAATGAAAATTAAAAGAGTAATGTGTTACAAGAGGCGTGGGGGTCATTCGCCGGATATTTTATTCCATACTTAATCGGGACATGTCTTCTTTACTTCCAATAAAAAATATCATAACTCTCTCAAAAATACGTGTTTTTATTTTAAAATGAAAAAGTGCACTCTTACTGAGATACCCTATATATTGTAGGTACACGTCTACTATTACCGAAAATAACATTATTTCAGTAATAAACTAAGTTTTTACGCAAATAATCGCATTTTCATCTACATATTTTTAATTTCGCGCAAAAACGCCCGCAGCTGTCATTTCGTCTACGTGACGTCGAGCCCCAGTAAACATTGCATTTTGTCTATGGCAACGGTTCAAAGACACGGTGATGGGTACCGAGGCGTGACGTCATTCGCTCTGACCGGTGTTTCAGTTAAAATGGCGGATTGCGCAATTTTATCTTCTTGTTAATTCAATGTGTATATTAAAACTGGATAATTTTTTAGAACCCTTTCAAAATATTTTCGTCTCTAAAATCACTTATTATTTAATTCATTAATACTGTCATCATGCCTATTACAATTTCGTCATAATCGTAGAATAACGACGCATGTGATTTTTCTCAAGTTTGCAGGAGAGCAGTTTGAAGTTTTATTTACATGAAGACACTTTATGTCATAGCTCGATAACTACAAAAGATTTTCCTTTGAAACTAGGGTTAGTTATTTAAAGTTGATACCTTTCAAATCTCAAATATATAAATATACCAGCGCAGTACAACGTCGTTTTTACACATGCTGCATTGTTCTACGATCGCAAATCATATACCGACGTCGTATAACGACGGTTAAATTAATGAGAAAAAATACACTTTTTATATACCATTAGATGGCTTCTTTTTTTCACTTTTTAACTATCCAAAAAAGTCAATATGGAATTTTTTGTACATCCGTCATTGTTCTACGATCATGACGATATATGACATTTATTAACAACAGTTTGAACAATTTCTACGATCAAGTTCCAGAGGCTTGTGTGAAAAATCATTAAATGATGTGAAACGCCTAAAATTGTCTATTTCAGGAGACTTCAGACTGCGTTGATTCCCTCAACACGAGCACCTATCCCATGATGTTGATATTCACCTGTGTGATTGGCTGCTGCAATATTCTACTGGCTATTAGCCTTAGGTTCATCAGGAAGAAAACAGCTCTGATGTTCTTCCTGAGCGTGAGCTGTTTGTCTGGAATGGTGATGCACTGGATTCGGAGTCCCTGGATTTCTTGGGTGCTCCTGGTCTTCTTCCAATGCTGCGGGATCCTCATTGGAGTTCTGAACGCTTATGCTGTAGAGGTTTTCCCGACGAATTATAGGTACGAGGTGTTTGTGTGTTTTGAATAAACCAAACATAAAAATATAATTTCATGAAAAATAATTAATTACTTTTTCCTGAAATTAAATTAAATTTCTAATAATCGTCCGTATTGATCGGCGAATAAGTGAATAGGAAAAACAGATGCAGGGTGGCTCGTAACTATAGGTCGACCACAGTCAAAAGACCGTTCCCTAGCTTTGTCCGGTAAGAAGAAAGCGGAGGAAAGTTGCCTGGCATGTCCGTATTATAAAGCCATGTATTCACTAGGGGACAAATTGTCCCTCAACAGCACGCGCGGCATAGAGTCTACGTGACGTTGCAACG